>JANAVB010034417.1:41962377-42009037 GCA_029216955.1 Iris pallida | reverse complement strand
TATATATATATATATATATGATATATATACATTCAGACACAAACAACACACACACACACACACAACAAACACACACACACACACACACACACACACATATATAATATATATATATATATATATATGTAATAAATCGAAAATGGAATCAAAATTCAAGTACGGAATGATCAGTAGAGTTTAGGCTTGATAAAATCAGTTTTAAGGTCGCATAGGGAAAATTTAGAATCTCAGGATCAAAGTTTTAGTCAGGTCTTTGAATAACGACAATCAATGCTCCAACGCGATTAAGACCTTGAAAATGATTTAAAATCACTTAGGCACGATTTAGTATAGAGCTACGAAAATTAAAACCTAGGCATGATTAGGAATAAAATCTGAGCACTAACGACTATAGAATTGAAATTCAAGCACAACAGAAAAAATTATTCAGACATCCAATTCTGACATGACTAAGTTCGTAATCAAATAATGTAGTTGTGATCAAAGATTAGAATTTTAGGCATGATTTAGGGATAAAACTAATACGTATAGTCACGGTCATTAGAGTCATGATCACTGGACTTAAAGTCGTCTAGTCGTGCCAGGTCATCTAGGCATGACCTAACATAAAAATTTAGGCATAGTCAAGAATAGTATGAAATCTAATCTTGTTTAGAACAAGACTTATTCATTATCAAGAATTAAATCAAAGTTTTGCACACAAGTGATAATTGCATCGAGATCTGAACACGATAAGAATAAAAAATTTTACATGCTCAAGGATAGGGTCAATCTAATCTTGATCGAAACAATATTTAGATACGATGAAGAATATAATCTAAGTCTAGGCACGAGCAATAAAGCATTAAAATCCAAGTCACGGTCGAATTTAAATCATTTGGGTATAGTCAAGAATCAATAACCTTAGCACGATAAATAAGATGACCAAATCGATTGGTTACGATCAAAGAGGATCAAAATTTAGCGATATTGAATTTAAGGAACGATTAAAGGATATAAAAGTCAAATCTCTTGTACTTGGATAGGAAAATCAAAAGATCAAATTTGCAGAAAAGAAGTCAAAGTAGTCATTTCACTCTGCTTTGACTATTACCAAGGTTATTCGATCATCATTTTCTGGTTATGCATTTATCTTACAAGTCCAGATACACCATTACCAACAATTATGATCTTAAATCATTAAATCATGAAGATTAACTCTTCTATAACTACTATAGGCTTGACCTTTAATCCAGAGGCAGTATGCATGAAACATACTCTTTGCTATAACTCCTCAATCCTTTTTTACTTCCTTTGATTTTGTAATCCCTTATCAACTTAGTCCAAGTTCCTCCACCCTGTCTTTAATTTGGATCCGAAACCACTGAATCAGGGTTTATAAAATCATTGAACATTTTTCAAACTTATACTCCTCGTATTAATGCCACTACCATATAAAATTTATCCCCCATTATTTAAATCAACCTTCACATATCCTTCAATTTTATATCTTTAATATTATCCTTCTTAAAGTTTAGAAGTCCCACAAAATCTCTAAATTTTCCTAAAATTCAAGAATTTCCGTGTTCTACCAGTACTAAATCATTCTCCTACCAATCCTTTATTCAATTTCGTATCATCATCTTTTGTAGTTTAGTCTCTTCTCCATGTATTTTGGATTCCAAAATTTAGAATCCTAGCCTTAATTCAATATTCAAATATCTCAGGAGTTAGTAACTAAAAGTAACATCTATTTTTTTTTCAAAATCAAACTACCCTTGAATATTCTCATTAGTTCTAAAAATATGACTCCGAAATATTACAGTTCTCACCATTAATGTATATTCCACTATTCTTCTTTCTCGAAATCCTCCTACGCCCTTCATACTTAAAATATTCCATACTTAGAAGAATTCCTTGACCGTATTCATTTCTAAATTAATACTTCTTGTCTCTTGATTTTGTTTCCAATCCCCGTCATATTCTTATCCCACTAATTTTATCTCTACATCCAATATTTCGTATTCCTATCAGGGTCACCATATGATAACAAATTACGTTACTTCCAAGTTGGATGATTATGATACTTCCTTGGCCTTTCCTAAGTAAAGGGATACGCGAATTTTAAGATATTTGAACATGTAGCTAACAGTTTTAGATATGAGATAGTTTGATGGATGTAGGTAGAACAATTAACAAGATAAATAAAATGATGATATAATTGCTCTTGCTCATCTGGTCGTAATAAAATTGTTTTCCTTCCCTTTTCTTGTACTTGTCCATAATCAGCAAAAATAAAATTTTCAACCTCCACAGTCTTTAGCTTTTTCTAATAATCAAACTCTCCCTCACTAAATCCTCTTCATGACTCCAAGTTGATAATTATCAACTACTGATAAACTTCTGGCCTAATCTTCATACCTAAGGTCCTTTATGTAATTGGTACCTATATAAATTCTTTTAGACTTTTACGTCTGAATTGTCAAATTCTTCTAATATCAAAATTTTTATCACTCTTATCATCCACTAATGTGAACTCCATGTCATCATAATCTTCAAATTCTTCTCAACTATTTTTCATAATAAAAAATTAATTTGTTGACAATCACGTAGGAATCATAATTCCTTTATATGTAACTATTCTTAAAATTCTATGTGTCAATAATTGATCTAAGTTGTATGACTCTCTGGCTTTTGTCAAATTCTTCTAATAAATTAAATCTTGAAGTACACATAATCTGATACTTAGTCGCCAATCTTGTAAATTTATTACTCTAATCATTCTACTATTTTGTCTCACTGATTTCTTATAAATTTGGAATTCCATTCCTTGTAGAATAAACGCATCTAGTGCCACTTTTTTGGCTACTAAAGCAAGAAAGACAACTTAACATCTTCCTCAAGGCTCTTACCACTATGAAAATTATATAAAACTTTTTTTTTAATATGTTTTCCTTGTCGCAAGTCCATATAATACTATCCTTTAATCTTCAAAATTATAACCCACATTTACAAATCATTCCCGACATGACTTTATAATCCTTATTTCTCTGAATTTGTTATTTTACATTTATTTCTCAAACCTATTTCAACAAACACTCAAGCCGCAAATGTACTATCTTGGTCAAAATTCAAACTTCCTCGAATATAATCTAAAAATAATTCTTGACCTTCATGTACAAGATTTGACTAATCATTTTTCTCTTCTCAACCCGAATACCTATAAGTTTAATTTCTACTCTCTTGTTCATCCTAGAGCCCATGAAACTCATCTTAACGCAAGAATAGGGTCCAACAATGGACATGTATTTCAAAAATCAGGACTGAGCAAAAGCATGTAAAAATAGACTCAACAAAAGTTTCGAAGTAAGATTCTCAGGGGTCATCTATAGAATCTATCAAACGATCCTAATATGTGATTGAGTACCAAATCTCCTAAAATCTTCTATGACTCAAATTCTAATCCTAGGACAGGCTCACAGTAGTTCGGCTAAGCCTAAGTACTACTACGACTTCATACTAGTTGCGAAGACCGACCTGCATGGGCCACCATAAAAATGTATCATGACCTACACCCGGATATTTGGGCACGAGTACATGGACCATGCCCAACCTATGCCACAGAATTGGTAGTAGAACATTGTCAAGTACCCAATGAATATCAATAATATTTATATGATCCGCTATATCAACATGTACTCAAATCACTTACAGCTAAGGAAGATATAAAATAGGGAAGATAGCAGTAACACTGAATCAACTAGAATATGACATACATATCAAGAATGCATCGGAGACAAATACGATAACGAAACACAAATCTAAATAAAGAATAATAGCTTAGAGCTCCCAGGGCTCAAATTACGATAAATGGGCCTCGAGATCTGTTTCAGCTAGCATCTTCATATGGTTCAAGAATGTGGGGCATAACAACTCCTAAAAATATGGTTATCTAGTCAAGATTGGAGCGAAGTACTAATAGTAGTTCCATTAAATTGGCAAAATCTATAAATAACAGTAAGCAATAGAAATACATGATGGCAACTAATACTGAACAGTAAAAAGTATTGGATAATCATGTAAGCAAGTCATAGTAACAATGTATTGTAAGTAATCATGAGTACGGATGTAAAAGTAGGTAATATCTAGAACATGGCATGTACTACTAAACAGTGTCTTGAGATATTAGTTTATTATGTGATCGACTTAGGACCAGGTCAAGCTATTCCATATGATCGACTATGCACAAGTACATATAATAGATCAGGTCGGCCATACATGGAAAGTTATTCGTAAGTACAAGATTAGGCTACACCCTACGTATGGTGAGGGTGAGAAATGTATAAGTAGTTTTGGATATGATCACATAATCTCTTAATACCTTCCATCCTCCGACTAGTATAAAAGATCCAACCATGGTACGCTACGATACAGGATTCTGTGAGAGGGTAGCAAATTCCCTCAAGAATCGGTATCCATTCAAGTATAAGAACAATAACAAGATATGTACCAGGATAACCATGAATAACTTCCCATAACGGGATCCAAGATATACTAAACTGTGTACTCTTGTGTCAGTGATCAAGCATAACTGTCATGGATCAAGCATAACACTACAAAATGATATCATAGAGACTATCAAGATAATAAAAACTATCAGAGAATATATTAGTCTCAATTTTTTGGAGTCGACGTATACGACATGAACGTATCGACACGGATTAGGTAACGATGCTATACTCCACAAGATAGTCCCAAACGACAGAACAAGCGGTTCCATTCAGTCCAAATTAGTCCAATAGCCCAGTTTGTATATAGAAGTCCAGGTTCAGAGTTGGCATGATTATCGAGACGAGAAAGAAGTCCATATATCAATTTTTTGGAAACTACTATATTTGTCACGATTTATGATTTTAGGGAAAAAAGCATAACTAAATACATATATCTATTTTAAAAGTATTCATAATATTTAGAAACTATATTTTTAGTAATCATAATATTTTTAGATGTATATTTTAAAAACATAGAAAATCATTTTAGGGCTCAATCCCCGATTTAACTAGAAATAGTTATATATATATACATATGTATATTTGCATATATATATATATTTGCATATATATATAAATATATATATATATATATATATATATATATAATATATATATATATATATATAAAATATATATATATATATATATATATAAATATATATATATATATATATATATATAATATATATATATATATATATCTATATATAATACATATATATATATTATATATACATACATACATATAAAAAAGTATACACTTGTATACAAAAATATACTTTTCCCTGCCTAAAGTAATTAAATTGAATCTACTAGTTATTGGGCTGAAGCCCAATTTAAATGCCCAGCCCAAGCAATTAAATCCATATCAAACCCTAACAATATTGATAATAATAATAATACTAATAATAATAATAATAATATTAATATTAATATTAATATTAATATTTATAATTATAATCCCTAATTACAATCATTAACATTAATGATATCAATTTAAAACCTTAATTATCCTATTAAAAGGCAAGCAAAGGGGGGGGGTGAAGCTGTTGTGCTTCATATTCATTTCAATTCCAAATTTTTTATAGAAAGAAAAGTAGAAGAGTGGGGAGACGAGGGAAGGCTCACTGAGAGGGCTCGCCGGTCTGGGATACCGGAGCTGGGGGTCATCAGACGGAGCTCAGGTGAGAGCAGGATGTATGACAGAGAGCTGGCTAGAGTTAGCCTCGATCGTCGGGTCTGTGCTAGTCGCGACCACGGTGGGGCTGCACTGGAGTGAGCGATGGCAGATCTCTTATAAAGAAGACGCCAGCGACGGGAAGAAGGGGGTCGAACACCATATCTGACAGTGGAGGCGCTGGATCTGGCTGGGAACGATAGATCTGGGCCGAGTTCAGCGACGAAATTCGATCGATCGGTATAAACGGTTGGTTGGTGGTGACTGAAGGAAAATAGAGGCAGAGGGACGCGCGGGTCAGCGCCAGGAGATACGGGGCCGATGTAGGCGACTGGAGGCAGTCGAGCAAGGCTAGGATAGTGATGGTCTGCCCCCTTTCCTTTCTTTGTGACGGTTGTGTTATTGATGGATGTTGTGGTGGAGGAGCAGGAATGCCTACAGCGGCTGTGAGGGGGTCGGTGGTGGTAGTCGAGGTAGTGGTGGTGTGGTGATCTTGGGGGTCGGGTGAGGATGTCACTCCCATTTTCCGTTATACATATTTTTAGTATACTTGTAAGAATTTCTGACATTATCAGGTGACCCATATTTAGACTTGTATTGCTTAATCTTGGCTTGGTTTAGTCCTAGTTTGGTTCACCTTAGTTCTTCATAGCATGTGGCTTGGCTTAGTTTGGTTTGGGTTGGTTTAGCATGACTTGGTTTGATATTTATATCAACTTTTTCTCTCTTCTCTCATTATTTCTCACTAACTCCTCTCCTCTCCTTCTCCATTAATCCTTCCACCAACCCAAGACAAGTGCAACTTGCTCCATAGAGAACATGATGCATCTTTACTTTTGATTGTTCAATTCTCTTCCTTGTATGATTCTAAGCATCTTTAGAACTTAGGATTTTTGGTTTGATGGATACATTTTTGTGGATCTAAATTTTAAACTTTTTTATTTTTTTGGTTTTGATCTCCAAAAATTTGGTATTTTAGAAAACTAATGGTTCCATGTTGTAGGGAATTCAATTCTATCCAATTTTGGCTTTTGAAACACTTGATTTTGACTTATTTTGAGAAAGTTATGGCATTTCCTGTGTTCATGAGTTTTCCACACCTTCGATGCTGTCGGGACGATGAATAGCCCTGTGCGCGCGCTTCGTGTTTCGTGCACCTGTGTACCGTACATATGTGCCCAGCGTATTGTACACCCGCATGCCATACGCCCGTGCGTTTTGTTTATCGCGTGCCCGCGTGTTTCGTTTGCCGTTGCATGTCTGCCGTGCATAAATGCCCCGTGCACCGTACACCCGTACGTTTGGCATTTCGCGTGCCATGCGCCCGTGCGATTCTTTTCTGTGTACCGTACGCCGCGTGCATAATTCTCTGTCGTGTGCCATGCTTCGTATGTGCGATTCTCTATCGTGCACCGTGCACCGTGTTCTTAATTCGTTGCCGCGTGCCATGCGTCGCGTGCGCTATTCTCTGCCGTGTGCCATGCACCGCGTGCGCGATTCCTTGTCGAGCGCTGTGCTCCGCGTGCGCAATTCTCGGTCGTGCGTCACACGTCGTGCATCGCGTGCGCTATTCTCTGCCACGTGCCGTGCATCGCGTGCGTGATTTTATGCCGCGTGCCGTGTGCACAATTCTCTGCCGCATGTTGTGCGCCCTGCGCTCGAATCTCTAAATAACTGTTTTTGCCTATTTAAGATGTTTTGTAGCTAAAATCTTGTAAAACTCAAAACAAGAAAATTTTTAGATCTTCTTCTCGACTTCAAAAATCTTCTTGTTTCACTTTAACTTGAGTTCATATGCGGCTGATAGTTTCAATCACCCATAGATGTTTTTGATCTTCTTTGCATGTGTTTTGTACTTAGCCTAAATTGCGATGACCCAACTTGACAACTTGATAATCTTGAGCTAGTAACTTGAACTTGAACATGATAACATGATCCCATCTTAATAATCTTGATAGTGGCCCGTCGAGGCGCACTCCTGACAAGTATTCTTGATATGACATGTATAACCTAAATGATGTTGCGACAGCTACTCCTGTCTTGCTAGTTTAACTCTTGTCTTGACTCCATGGTTGATTTTTTCGATTGTGATTATACAAGCTACCTGTCTTGTCTTGCATCATGTCTAGGACATGGATTCCTGGTTACCACGGTCAGAGATTCATAATGAACCTGACTAGGTTAAATGATTAGATTGATCAAGTAGCTCATATAGAGAGATTTTCTATTATAGGCGATCCCGTTATCCCGGCCATACCCGTGGACTTGTAGACTGTCGTCGAGTAGGGCGCATTTCCAGCACACTGTCATGTGTTGCACTTCTTGTATCCTAAGTACTCAAGTACACCAGAAATCTTGATAACTTTTGTCACTTGATAACTCTCGTAACTTTTGCCTGGATAGCCTTGATAGTCTGCAGGGCTTATGACTGCGAGAATATCTCAACTGCATTTTTTTAATAATTAGGCCTGTGATAACCCTAGTTAGCTAATAATAGCAAGATGTAGGACTTGATTGGCCATACCTGAATAATTATCTCATGAATAACATGGGAGTTATTTTCTACCTCTTGTTCTTCCTAATGCAAACAAGTATGTTTATTTAACTCTTGTTATTATGTTATTATAATTATGTTCTCGTATCCGTTCTTTATATGCTGGTTTTAGTTCATAAGTTGAGCCTTCCTTGTGGTACTTACTCTTTCTGGGGTCTGACCCAGCTGGTTTTGTATGGCCAAATTTTGGAGTAATACCCGAGGATCTAACTATTTTTCAGCCAGATAGTGAACACCAGGAGTAACCGTACAATGAGTGGGTTTCTTATTTTGCTCTCTCACTTTAATATAACTTATTCTTTTGAGGCGTTTAGCCACCAAGCATGTGTTAGTTCGTGTTGCAAACTTATTTCTGTCTTCCTAAGGGCTGTAACATGATTGACAAATCCTAAGGTTGATCATGTATGACTTAACTCTTGCTAGTCTTCGTATTTTGTATGACTAGCTTCATGATCATCCGAATATGTAATATTTGGGATGCCTTACTTTGTATGTCTGATGTTCTAACATCTTGTGACAATTATTTGTTTGCTTGAGATTGAGAACTAGGCTTGTTCTTGACCATAAGAGTGATAGATTATAGATAAACCCACATGCATCGATACAGCCATGACCATATTACGAAGTGTGTTGCACTCCTATGTATGTACCTGGTTGTATCTGTCCCCTGCTCTCTAGAATTCTAGTTCTGGGGCATGACGCAGTTTAAGTGGTGGCTCATGCAGGATTTGTAAATCAATATATGTGAGGGTTTTACTGAATAGATGTCTTAATCAACATTCGCCCTTGATCTCTACTCGTGCTTTCTAATCTTCCTGAATCTTGACCTGATAAGATGCTTTATCCTTGATCTATCTTGGTCCTTCCTTATTACACCATATAACATTTTCTTCAGTAGCATTGTTCCTGGTCCTACTGATCAGGCGGGCGGAGCACCTCCTGTAAACAAACAACAACCTGGGGGCCAAATCCAGCACTCAGGGACAGCATCCCGAGTCATGCCTTCCAGGGAATAAGAGCCGCCAACCCAGCCAGCCTGCAGAGCCTGACAATAGAATCCTGATAGGACTCATCCGGGATTTGCCTGCATCACAAGATCATCGAGGTGATGCTCTGTAGCAGACAATACAAGCAGCTATACAAAGGTTGTTATCAGGGGAACAATACAGCCAACAACTTAAAGCGCCTGAACCCTCCTTTCTTTGACAGCAGTGAAAATGCTATTACTGGTGATGCTTGGCTTCAAGACATAGAGGTTGTTCTGGAGGCATCTATAATTCCAGCTGAAGAGAAGGTGGCCATTATACGACTATAATTGTTAGACTTATCCCGTAGCTGGTGGACGATGCAAGAAGTTAGTTTGGTGACGCCTATCATATGGGCGGTATTCAGTGATAGATTTCAAACAAAGTACATTAATGCAGTAGCTCACTATAATCTGTAGACAAGGTTCAGCAATCTCAAATAGATGGGAAGTACGGTCGATGGATATGCGGCCGAGTTTTCAAGACTTAGTCGGTTTGCTTCCTCCTTGGTGGCGACTGAATTGGACCGAGCGCAGCGATTCCAACAGGGGCTCCAACTAGAGATCATTCTAGTGGCGGAGCAGTTTGAGTATGAAACATATGATGCAGTTTTGCGAATAACTAGAAGGCACGAATATACCTCCCAGAGGATAATAGATCAAGCAGGAGGACGAAAGAGGTCTCATGGTCAATTATTCCAGTCATCAGTACTAGCCCCGGCAGCTAGGGTATTGACTATTGGAGCTCCTATGTGGACGACACCAGTTTTGCCAGTTCAGTACTGAAATCTGACGTACCCTCAGCAACAGAAACAGAAGTAGTCTTCTGCAATGAGCTGTTCTTATTGTGAAAAGCCTGGGTACATAGTTTCAGAGTATCGCAGAGCACACAGGTTGTGCTTAGCTTGTGGGGCACCGAACTACAGGGTCAGTTCTTGTCGGAGTAGAGCCAGTTCATCTTCATCAACCCTAAATAGTCCATCAGTTAGGGCACCAGCACCAGTGAAATAGCAGCAACAATACCAACCTCCGAGGCCATTGTTGCCTCAGGCTCAAGCATTCCAGCAGTAAAGGCCAGTAGTAGTATGCTCAGGCCCAAGCTCAGATTCAAAGTAGACATGGAGGTAATTAGCAGAGGATACCAACACCAAGAGGACAGGGTCAAGCTATGGCTCTGTCAGTAGCAAAAAAAGTGGCATTAGGTGAGGTGGTGGCAGGTACCATTCTCGTCAACTCTTTTCCAGTAACAATATTATTTGATTCGGGTGCATCCCATTCATTTATGTCTGCACGATTCGTAAAATGAATATGATTGGAACCCGAGTCATTATTAGTAAGACTCAATATACTTACTGGTAACGGTCTTATGTGGGTAGATAGAGTCTTTTCCTCTCATAGTTAGCGGTAGAGAGTTCCCCGCTAGATTGATAGAATTTTTGATGGCCGACTATGATGTGGTCCTAGGAATGGATTGGTTGAAGGATTAATATACAAGAATAGACTGTTATGTTGGCAGGATTATTTTTGGTATTCCCGGCGAAGAATTTTTTTTTATTTTTTCAGAGGCAAAGTAGAACCTTCTCTACCAATCTTGTGGATGGCAGTAGCAGAAGCAGTCCAATTTCCCACAGTAGTAGAAGAATTTTCTGATGTATTTCTCAAAGAGCTTCCAGGCATGCCTCCAGAGAGAGAGATGAGTTCACTTTTGATTTGATTCCAGGGACGATACCGGTATCAGAAAGAGTCTACAGAATGGCACCATGAGAATTGAAGATCCTGTACGAGATGATTGAATAACTCAGAACCAATGGATTTATTCGTGCTAGTGGATCACCTTGGGGAGCCCCGATGCTTCTTGTGAAGAAGAAGGATGGTACGTCATGATTATGTGTTGATTATCGTACCTTGAATTATGTAACAATGAAGAACATATACCCCCTACCAATGATAGATGATTTATTCGATCAACTCAGTAGGATAACAGTATTCTCGAAGATTGACTTACGGTCGGGGTATCATCAGATCATAGTCAGAGAGTAAGACATCCCGAAGACGGCATTCAGATCAAGATTTGGACATTAGAAGTTCTTGTTATGCCATTCAGAAAGACCTATACGCCAGAGTATTTATGGATCTTATGAATCGCATATTCATGCCCTATTTGGATTAGTTCATGATAGTGTTTATATACGACGTCTTAGTCTATAGCAAGAGTGAAGTAGAGCATTGAGCGGCATCACCGAGTAGTCCTTCAGATTCTTAGAGAGCGCCAGTTGTATGCGAAGTTAAGCAAGTATGAATTTTGGCTTGATTGCATTTCGTACTTAGGACATATCATCACCAGAGGTGGAGTGGAAGTGTATTCCCAGAAGATAGTGTCTATAAAGACATGGCCAGTACACAGCACAATCGCAGAAGTTCATAGTTTTTTAGGATTGGCATGTCATTATCGACGATTTGTATCAGGCTTCACTCAGATTTTCAGCGCCCTTGACGCTGTTGACCCACAAGAATGTACAGTTTATTTGGACAGCAGAATGTTAGATTTTATTCTAGAAGTTGAAGCAAGGATTGATGACGGCATCTATTCTCACGCTTCTAGATGGGACTGAAGGATTTTTAGTTTATTGTGACGCTTCAGGTAAGGGATTATGATATGTCCAAATGCAACTTGGAAAGGTAGTAGCTTACGCATCATGTCAGCTTCGTGATCATAAGAAGAATTACCCAACACATGACTTGGAGTTGGCAGTAGTAATTTTTGCACTCAAGCTTTGGAGGCATTACTTGTATAGAGATTGGGTAAAAATTTTCACCGACCACAAGAGTCTAAAGTATATGTTGTCATGACCCGCACCCACTTTTTGGATACGAGACGTGTCCAAGCCCAGCCTACGCCGCGATATCGGCGGTAGTACGCTGTCTAGCCCGCAACAAACAAAGTGCTCATAAATACTAACTGCTCATTCACAACAACTAAATCAACTTTACAAAATATAGAAGTTTTACATTTGAAGAAGAATGTAAGCTTTTACAATTATAGAAAACTATCACACATCTAAATAGTCTTCTATAGTTTGGCCTTCGACTCTCTATCTCCCTCTCATATGGTCCATATCGCAAAAGTAGACACGTCATCCTCACCTATAACAACGATCCAGTCAGGAAAAGAGCAGAGTACAACCATATTGCAATTAATGTTGTTAGTCCAAAATAAGTTAGAACAAGCGAGAAACAATGATGACAGAGAGTATATAAAGAACTAGTACTAGCCAGGTACGAACGATCAAGATATGAACTAGCAAAATGTAAAGTAGCTCTAACATGATATACACTGGCAAGATATAAACTAGCAAGATATGAACTAACCAGATAATGGACTAGATAAAGAAAAAATAGAAACCACTATGTGTGTGAAATACCTTTTAATACATGAACGGCTGGGCTAAGTACGGCACATTATACGATGGCTATCATTCAGTAATTGGTACGGCTAACTCATACGTGGGTGTGTATGACTTAGCTATCATTCGGTAACGGTAATTGGGTTTGTTCATGTATTTATCGAGTATTTCCCTCCCCCCCCTTCGACTCTCTAACAATCAATAACGATCAATGATACACTAAGAAGGATATGATAACTACAGTGTCACAATTGTGTCTCAATGGAATATCAAGCAATGACTCAACGTGATATCAAACAAGAAAACTGTAGTATAAACATTATAATGAACTAAAACATAAATGCAATACTGTACTTGTCTGAGTCCTTGCCCAAACCGTAGCCACAAGTAGAGGATGAGGGAAATGCCGATCTAGAAGCTATCAACCTATAAAATATATCGCACCACGAACCGTGCACGAAAACCACAAATCAATTCTAATGTTCTAGTTCTAAATATTGGCTAGTTGGCTTACTAATCTAATAATAATTAATTCTAGAATAATTCACTTAAAAACCTAATTTAACCTAATAATAATTTAAATATAATCGAAAAATGCAAGTTTGGCCATTAAAAGTCATGTTTCCAATTTTGGAAACCATGGCACGTAAATCAAGACGTGCCATTGACTTTTTAGTTAAACGCTATGAAATCCAGATTTTGAAAGTGCATTTTGGTAGATTTCAGCACCACGAGTGCGCTGGAATCAACTGTGCGGCAAAATCATGCTTTGGTCAAAAGATATTGCTGTTATGGCTAATCGTGACCAAAACGGGGATCAACCGATCAGTTCTGAGTTCAACAGAATAAATAAATTACTAGATGAACGAAATAATTTTTGGGAAAAATATATGTCGTAGAGATCTGTGTTACCTTTCCGAAACTTCAAACGGTTCGTGATTGCGATCTCTGTTAGTCTCGAAATCTCGAAAACATCGAAACGTGTCAAGTTTCGGACAACCGGCACTCTACGAATTTTCTAGAAATTTAGGTTCAGAAATTGCAAAAAAAAACTAGATATTTAGAAACTATACCTCAATACGCTTCCAATAAAAAAAACGGCACGCGAAAATGAGGTCCGAGTTGACGGCAATCGCCTCGGGAAGTCGGGGAATCACCGAGATCAAACTCCAAAAGGAGGAGGCTATAATTAATTAGGGTTTGTGAATATACAATGCATATATATAGGAGAGAGAGAGGCGGTTACTGTAGCTGGCACCGACAGGTGGGCCCTCCCGGGTGAATTATTGGGTAATTGATTATTTAATTCAGAAAATTAATTAAAAATCATTTTAAGTCCAAATAAATCAAAATAAATTGCAAAAAAATTCAAAAAAATTCTAGAAAATTCTAGAAAATATTTTGAACTGTTTAGAATATAAATAAAATATTTTAACATAAAATATCATCGTGTGACATCGCAGTTAATTCCAAAAAACCTATAAAATATAAATTCTATATGTTTTAATTATATAAAAATTCCCAAAAATTCTAAAAAATTCTGAAAAAATGTTTGGTCCAGAAATACCCCCGTATGACCTTACCGTAAATTTTGAAAAGTCCTTAAAATAATAAAACCTTAAATATTAAATACCTAAAAATATCCAAAAATTGTAGAAAAATATAAAATAGCTAAATATTAAATATATAATCTATCTATAGGCCATATGACCTTAATATGGTCATAGCCAACCTACAAGCTTTAGTATGACTCACAATGGCCATAAAAGTAATCATAAACAAATAAAACTAAAAAAAATTTGGGAAGTGGGCTTACAAATCTATCCACCTTAGAAAAAATTCGTCCTCGAAATTTCAAAAGATACAAATAGGCACAAGCAAGAATATCATCAAAATATGACATGACCAATCGATATGAATAAGCACGATAAAGAATATAATCAAGAAAATAATGTGATGAATGATCGAAATTGATCAGGCATATAGAATCAAAATCTAAATAATTTTAGAAATATAGTGGAAGGAAATCAAAATAGGTTTTAAAGATGACAATTCGAAAATAAAAAAATATGAAAGAAATAAAGAACTACTAGTTGTAGAGAATGTGGTAACAAAAATAAGACATCAAATAAATTTTAAAGAAAAAAATTTAATAGTCGTATGCCAATAAAAGATATAGTCGCTATGATATTCGAGAATCATAAGTATATCCGAAGTCGTTTAACCGAGAATCCATGCCTCGCCAGTATACATCTGGCTGCCGTGAACCCTTGGTTTCATGTCGCGAGTATAATATGTTATCAAACACTTTATCAACTCTACCCAATATTGACATAATAAATCAAAAGATCAATTATACAACTTGGATATAGTTTTAGTAATATTCGACAACCTACGCATACTTAAAATTATTTCAACTTAGGGGTCATGCCACGCCAGTGCGCTGCTGACTACAGTGAACCCGCAGTCTCTATAATTTAAATAAATGGGGACAGTGCGCATTTGCCTTACCATTGTAAGTCATCAAAAATTATTTCAACTATATCCATAAGAATTTCAAGAAGCTTCCATAAATTCAAACAAGTCGATTATGATAAGAAAATGTAAGTATATGTCCTTGAATAAAAGTGTCATTTTTGAAAACAAAACGATCATAAAATAGTTTTGAAAATAAAACGAGGTTTAGAGAAGGAGGAAGATAAAATAGCACAAATGATCTAAATTAGGAATTGAATTCTATGAAGGCCTAACTTACCAAACGTATATTCTACCCACCTTGGATCCTACTAACATGTCAAAACAAAATAACATATTCTCTTAGAAAAATTCTTTGATTTAACCATACCGAGACTTCAATAAATGATTGGCTAAATCACAAGGCATATTTAACAATCTTAACTGTCCAAGGGTCAAATTGAATAAGGGACTCCTAGTCCTATTCATTCTCATAAAATCAAATCAAACCTAATTGTGAATGAGCATCCTAGTCGCAGGCTTGCAGTAGTACGACTAACTTAAGTACTACAACAAGTTCACAATCTTTTGCGAAATCAGACCTGCATGGGCCACCATAAAAACTTGTCACGACCTGCACCAGCTTTTTGGATACGAGACGTGTCCAAGTTATCCTACGCCGCGGTATCGGCGGTAGTACGCTGTCTAGCCCGCAATAAATAAAGTGCTCATAAATACTAACTGCTCATTCACAACAACTAAATCAACTTTACAAAATATAGAAGTTTTACATTTGAAGAAGAATATAAGCTTTTACAATTATAGAAAACTATCACACATCTAACTAGTCTTCTATGGTTTGGCCTTCCAGTCTCTATCTCCCTCTCATATGGTCCATATCGCAAAAGTAGACATGTCATCCTTACCTATAACAACGATCCAGTCAGGAAAGGAGCAGAGTACAACCATATTGTAATTAATATTGTTAGTCCAAAATAAGTTAGAACAAGCAAGAAACAATGATGACAAAGAGTATATAAAGAACTAGTACTAGCCAGGTACGAACGATCAAGATATGAACTAGCAAAATGTAAACTAGCTCTAACAAGATATACACTGGCAAGATGTAAACTAGCAAGATATGAACTAACAAGATAATGGACTAGATAAAGAAAAAATAGAAACCACTATGTGTGTGAAATACCTTTTAATACGTGAACGGTTGGGCTAATACAACAAATCATACGATGGCTATCATTCAGTAATTGGTACGGCTAACTCATACGTGGGTGTGTATGACTTAGCTATCATTCGATAACGATAATTGGATTTGTTCACGTATTTACCGAGTATTTTCTCTCCCGACTCTCTAACAATAAAAAATGGTCAATGATACAATAAGAAGGATATGATAACTACAGTGTCACAATCGTTTCTCAATGGAATATCAAGTAATGACTCAACGGGATATCAAACAAGAAAACTATAGTATAAATATTATAATGAACTAAAACATAAATGCAATACTGTACTTGCCTGAATCCTTGCCCAAATCGTAGCCACAAGTAGAAGATGAGGGAAATGCCGATCTAGAAGCTATCAACCTATAAAATATATCGCACCACGAACCGTGCACAAAAACCAAAAATCAATTCTAATGTTCTAGTTCTAAATAGTGGCTAGTTGGGTTACTAATATAATAATAATTAATTCTAGAATAATTCACTTAAAAATCTAATTTAACCTAATAATAATCTGAATATAATCTAAACATGCAAGTTTGGCCATCAAAAGTCATGTTTCCAATTTTGGAAACTATGGCACGCAAATCGAGATGTGCCATTAACTTTTTAGTCAAACGCTGTGAACTCTAGATTTTGAAACTGCACTTTGTTAGATTTTAGCACCATGAGTGCGCTGGAATCAACTGTGCCGCAAAATCATGCTTTGGTCAAAAGATATCGTCGTTATGGCTAATCGTGACCAAAACATGGATCAACCGATCAGTTCTGAGTTCAACAGAATAAATAAAATACTAGATGAACGAAATAATTTCTGGAAAAAATATATGTCGTAGAGATCTGTGTTAGCTTTCCGAAACATCAAACGGTTCATGATTTCGATTTTTGTTTCTCCCGAAATCTCGAAAACACCAAAACGTGTCAAGTTTCGGACAACCGACACTCTTCGAATTTTCCAGAAATTTAGGTTCAAAAATTATGAAAATAAATTAGATATTCAGAAACTATACCTTAATACGCTTCCAATAAAAAAACGGCACGCAAAAATGAGGTCCGAGTTGACGGCAATCGCCTCGGGAAGTCGGGGAAGCACCGGGATTAAACTCCAAAAGGTGGAGGCTATAATTAATTAGGGTTTGTGAATATACAATGCATACATATAGGAGAGAGAGAGGCGGTTACTGTAGCTGGCGCCGACAGGTGAGGCCCCCCGGGTGAATTATTGGGTAATTGATTATTTAATTCAAAAAATTATTTAAAAAATTATTTTAAGTCCAAATAAATCAAAATAAATTGCAGAAAAATTTAGAAAAATTCTAGAAAACTCTAAAAAATATTTCTAACTATCTAGAATATAAATAAAATATTTTAACATAAAATATCATCGTGTGACATCGTAGTTAATTCCAAAAAACCTATAAAATATAAATTCTATCTATTTAATTATATAAAAATTCCCAAAAATTCTAAAATATCAGAAAAATTCAGAAAAATTCTAAAATATTCTAAAAAATATTTTTAGTCATTTAAAGCCCAAATAAAAAATTTTGGTCCAGAAATACCCCCGTATGACCTTACGGTAAATCCTGAAAGTACTTAAAATAATAAAACCTTAAATATTAAATACCTAAAAATATCCAAAAATTGTAGAAAAATATAAAATAGCTAAACATTAAATATATAATCTATCTAGAGGTCATATGACCTTAATATGGTTATAGCCCACCTACAAGCTTTAGCATGACTCACAATGGCCATAAAATTATCATAAACAAATAAAATTAAAAAAATTAAAATAAATTTGGGAAGTGGGCTTACATATGTTTATCCAGAAGGATCTAAACATGCGTCAGAGAAGATGGCTGGGGTTACTAGTGGATTACGACATTAACCTGCAGTATCATACTGGAAAGGCCAACGTAGTTGCAGATGCGTTGAGTAGAAGAGCATAAGCTTATTTCCTAACAGCACAACCCGAGTTATTAGCAGATCTTCAAAAGATGGGAATATAGATAGCTCTCCCTACCAATGTGGCATTGATATCCAGTATGCAAGTTCAGTCCAGCATAGTTGAGAGGATCAAGGTAGCTAAATTAACAGACTCTAAGCTTCAGCGGCTTAGGACAGAATTTAAAGCAGGACGAAGAGCAGAGTTATGCATTCATAAAGAGGGCACGCTCCAACATAGAAGACATCTTTGTGTACCCAGTGGTCACAACAGGCAATCAATCATGGCGGAGGCTCACAGTATTCAATCCATCCCAGTAGAATAAAAATGTATCGTGATATTCGTCAGCATTTCTAGTGAAATAACATGAAGAAAAAGATAGCTCGGTTTGTCTCTCGTTGTTTAGTTTGCCAGCAAGTCAAGGCTGAACATCAGACCAGCTAGACTTCCTCAACCTTTACCAATTCGAAAATAGAAATGGAAACACATTACTATGGATTTTGTGACTCGGTTACCTAAATCCCTAGCTGAGAGAGAAGTAATATGGGTTATAGTTGACCGACTCACAAGAGTAGCTCATTTTCTCTCTTTCAGAATTGGTTAGTTAACATATCATCTTACAAAGATGTACCTCAGACAGATAGTTATATTGTATGGAGTCCAGTCAGTATCATATCCGACAGAGATACGAGATTTACATTGCACTTTTAGCAGAGTCTTCAAGAGAATTTGGGGACTTTCTTAACTTTAGTTCAGCTTATTATCCACAGACAGATGGTCAGTCAGAACGAACGATTCAAACCCTTGAGGATATATTACGATCCTGTACACTTGACTTTGATGGTTTGTAGAAAGATCACCTACATCTAGTGGAGTTCTCCTATAATAACAGTTTTTAGGCCAGTATCCAAATGTCACCATTTAAGGCATTGTATGGCAGAAAGTGTAGATCACCTTTAGCTTAGGATGATGTAGGCGAGAGGTAGATACTTGGTCCAGAAATAGATACTAAGATTATCGAGGTGATGGGATGTCACGACCCGTATCCACTTTTCGGACACAAGCTCGTGAGCAAGCCAGCTACGTAACGAGCGGACTCCAGCCCGGCTCGAGTATGTATAAGCCATCTAGAATAGGGTATCATGTCTAATCTAAACTATATCTCAATCCACAATAATCAAATAAAATAAGAATAAACAAGTATGGGTCGTGGTCTGCAGCCCATTAGCATATTGTTCGATTAGACTCCAAGAATGATATGAGTCTATAAAAAAGCAGAGTATATCATAGTACTGAATATAAAGCACGAGAGGATAATAAAGAAATATCACAAGCAAATACCTGTATCATGCATCGCAATCCTCTACCATCCCGCTCTGTTAACTAACTTCACATAATCGCTAAACCTGAAGAGATCATCAGGTCCTCAGAGGACTAGCAAGATACATAATATACAAGCCAACATGTAACAGTACAAATATACAAAGAAGTAAGGAACAATCAAGGATATCCAACGAGACAAAATGAACTAAGACACAAGAACTAAACACAAGGATCCTAAGACACTGGCATGCCATACTAGAAATGGCTAATAGGTCAAAGCTATATACTGCAGTCAAGGCAAGCACTCACAATCTATAGTGTCTCAATCGCAGTCAAGGCAAGCACTCACAGCCATGACGGTAGCCAATCCTAGTATAAAAATCCTATAGACCGTAGTCAAGGTAAGCACTCACAATCTATAGAATGTCAAAGTCAAGTCCTACTCAAGTCATGTCAAGTCAAGTCAAGTCAAGTTATAATCAAGTCAAGTCAATATATATAAAACTAACACAATATAATAGATGGAAATATCATAACATAAAGGAACGAGAATGTACAGGCAACTAGAAACATGTAAAGTAAAACTATAACAGGATGAGTGTACTAGACATGGAATAAAGCAATCACAAATGTAAGGAAAAGAATAGCAGCGAGATAATAAACATGCATATAAATTATACTCTACAAGCTGGCAAGGTATACTTGCCTGGTGGTAGCGCGAAGAACCAATAAGATACCGTCAATTAGTACGCCATAAAGTCCAAAATCTACAAATGTCTCCGAAAGCTGAAATAGACATCGTCAACGTTCTCAGAATAGTCAAATTAGCTGGTATTGCCTCTCCTTAAGTCTAATTCTGGACACAGGAGCAAAACGGTAATTTCGAGCAAAAATGGTATCCGCCGTTGGACCCGCTTTGCACCAAAGCGTGCCAGAGTCAATGGTCTCTAAATTCGTCAAACTATATATCAACAGGTTCGGTTTTCCGTTATGAACCCAACCGTATGTCCAAAATTGGATTCCGACGGGCCGTGCACAAAATCACCCGTTGAGTCGGACCGTAGGGCCCGCGACACGGCGATCCGATCAACTGTCTCAGAATCGGACCAAACTTGGCATGTATGACCAAAAAAATGATACGGTCATGTTGGCATAAGTTTTGTCTCGATCTGACGAACGTACACAAAGTAAATGGGAAAGTTGCACAGAGACCGATATGGTGAATTTTGACAGATACGCATCAAATTCGTCGTGCACACGCGACTAATTTGAATTCTGTCAAATCCCACATGTCCACGAAGCCGTTACGCACTTTTTGAAGCTTTCGATTCATGACCAAGTCGCCCGAATTGGCGGGACGCACGTGGTATCGGAGAATTTTTCCTATTTTCTATATTTTGAAAACGCATTTTTGTTGAACTTCACGCTGGATTATCTTGCTGAAAAATAAACAAAATCAAAAAGTATAAACTATGTTCTAGTGTCCTATAGGTTTTCTTCAAACATGTTTAATTATATTTTGAAAAATCAATTTGGATTGGCAGGTATTTGGCTTCCAATATGTGGTGCAAACTGTGAATACAGAACATGTGTTATGTGGTTCTTCTTCGACTTTGCGTCGATTCTATGGACAATGTGCTAATCTACAGTAGAATCTATTCACTGGGATTCATAGTGGGTTATTTCGTCTATTCGTAGGAACTTACGAGAACAGAAATGATCGAATATCGGGGGAGAAACCTTACCGCGAAGTGGCATGTGTAACCCGCTGTTGCTGTTGTTATGTTACGCTCTGTGGCCGACGGCCTCGCCGTTCGACGGTCTTCCGGCGTCGTGGCGGCGCGCCAGGGGACAAGAAAGGGTCACGAGGGGGCGGAGGCTGTTTAGGGTTTAGTTCTCGAGCATATATATACACGCACACGCGATTTCTCCCCTCCATCGGGTTCGGCTGTAGTGATTGATCGGGTTCGTCATGTATATATATCGAGTCACAACCTTCATGTACAGGCTCAGTTTAGGGTAGAAGAAGGCTGGGCTTTGGGCCGTCCTGGGATGGGCTTTGCCTAGGCTGAGCTGGAATGGGCTGGAATTTGGGTTTTTAAAATTAGTTTGTTTTCTTTTTTCTTCTATTTACCACTAATATATATATATATATATATACATATTCATATATATATATATATATACACACATATACGTATACATTTTACTATATATATTTATATACACACATTTTTTTATTTTTTTATGTATACATAATTTATTTATCTGTACATACACATATATCTATATATACACATCCATATACATGTATATTTATCTATACGTACATATATATATATATATATATATATATATATATATATATATATATGTATATATATATATATATATATATATATATATATATGTATATATATATATATATATAATATATATATATATATATATATATATATATATATATATACATATATATATATATATATATATATATATATATATATATATATAATATATATATAGACTTATTTATATATATATTTATTTATATAATATTCATATATTTATAAATAAATATATATATATATATATATATATATATATATATATATATATATATATAATATTCGTATATTTATATATTTTACTTATGAAATACTAATCATTTAATTACTTAAGTACACGAAATAAATACACACAAAACGCTTAATACATATATTTCATCTAATCAAATAACACAGACAATATATATTCATACGTATATTGTTCTAGTCAACATTCCTACAAACCAATAATGACATTTCAAGTAAACGTATTATTTCAAAAATAACAAATATATAAAATATAAATATAACTTTAATAGTAATAATATATATTATTTAACCAATATTTATAACTAGTCATTGATCATTAAAATAAAACACCCATATACATGCGACATATCTATGTGGCCGTCTCGGTCGCACTAAGGGTCTACTGGCTTAGGCTTGTTTCGAGTCTAATACGGACTAGCTGAGTACACCCAGGTCTTCTGTAAGTCAGTAAATTAATTAATAAATAATTAAATATCTATAGAAGTTAAGTCGCAACTTGGCCTAGTTTTTCTAGTTAGGACACACCTATGGCTGGGCCTTCCCTGGTATGGCTAAAACACTAGTCAAGGCACACAACTATACTATCCGTGCTGTGATTCCTATTCGTCTTGTACTTCAAAACTCCACCATGGCTAAAATCATCCGCCGTAATAATTAACCAAATAATTATTTATAAAATCTAAAAATCACCATTTAAATCGATTAAATAATAAACAAAAATATTTTAAAAAAAAATTTCGTGAAGGGGAGCTACAAATCTACCCACCTTAAAAATAATTTCGTCCTCGAAATTCTAATTTATAGCTATTCCTTAAAAATTAAAGTCTACTATTACTTTAATCTCCTCAAATTTAATTTCTCAAAAATATTTTATATCTTTATCCTAGCCATTTTGTAACTACAAAGTCTCGAGGACTTCTACCCACCTTTGGTCATATTACTCTTCAAAACATGGTCACCAAAATCTTATGGTCTTCTAACTAGTTGCTAACAATTCTACCAGGAGATATCTAGGCATATGGCAACTATAATCCTCCATATCTATAAACAACCAAAACTCAATAATCATGCAATATTATACTATAACTTAAGAATTTTTGATAAATTCTAGACAACACGATCATTCGTCACCCCGAAATAGGAGGGGATGAGAATCAATGGTACGGAAGGCAATGAAGTATAATCGAAAGAAAATATGGAGTTTTTAAGGACGTAGAGAATTTCTAGGATAATTTTCAAGGCAGAGTGGATTGAGATTTCTAATGGTTTAGTCAGATGCGCAGGCTCGTACCAGTACAGTTACGTAACCGGTACGATATGCTCTGACCTGCATGGGCCACCACAAAAACTTGTCACGACCCTCATCCACTTTTCGGATGCGAGCTCGTGAGCAAGCCAGCTATGTATCGAGCAGACTCCAGCCCGACTCGAGTACGTATAAGCTGTCCAGAATAGGGTATCATGTCTAATCTAAACTATATCTCAATCCAAAAGAATCAAATAAAACAAGAATGAACAAGTATGGGTTGTGGTTTGCAGCCCATTAGCATATTGTTCGATTAGACTCCAAGAATGATATGAGTCTATAAATAAGCAGAGTATATCATAGTACTGAATATAAAGCACGAGAGGATAATAAAGAAATATCACAAGCAAATACCTGTATCGTGCATCATAATCCTCGACCATCCCGTTCTGCCAACTAACTTCACACAATTGCTAAACCTGAAGAGATCATCATGTCCTCAGAGGACTAGCAAGATACATAATGTACAAGCCAACATGTAACAGTACAAATATATAAAGAAGTAAGGAACAATCAAGGATATCCAACGAGACAAAATGAACTAAGATACAAGATCTAAACACAAGGATCCTAAGACACTGGCATGCCATAATAGAAATGGCTAATAGGTCAAAGCTATAGACTGCAGTCAAGGCAAGCACTCACAATCTATAGTGTCTCAATCGCAGTTAAGGCAAGCACTCACAGCCAAGACGGTAGCCAATCCTAGTATAAAAATCCGATAGACCGTAGTCAAGGTAAGTACTCACAATCTATAGAATGTCAAAGTCAAGTCCTACTCAAGTCATGTCAAGTCAGTTATAATCAAGTCAAGTCATACATATATATATATATATATATATATATATATAATATATATATATATATTATATATATATATATATATATATATATTTATATATATATTATATATATATATATATATATAATATATATAAATATATATATATATATATATATATATATATATATATATATGTATATATATATATATGTTATATATATATATAAAATATTATATATATATATATATTACACTATATTTGGTATTATTAAAATATATGCTATATATATATAAAAAAATATTATATATATATATATTACACTATATTTAGTATTATTATTAGTTTATTATTTCTTGCTCCTATAACATTAAGTATTAGATATTTGGGATTGGTCCCTATATTATTAAGTTTAAATATCTTGAGTTGGTCTATGAAAATATAAATGATTTTTGACCTATATCTATATATATATATATATATATATATATATATATATATATATATATATATATATATATATATATATATATATATATATATATGTTCAGTTTTATAGATTCTAATTGATTTTTGCGGTATCAAATATTATCTAGGAAGGTTTTAGAAATAAAATATAACTTTCTAAAATTATAAATAATTTTCTGGAATCCAAATGATATCTAAAAGTATTTCGATTTACAAGATAGAGTTTCAAGAGTATTATAGATAATTTTTAATAGTATATACATATATATATATATATAGTTATTCTTTTCTTTTGAAATCGTAAATCGCGACTAGTATAGTCATTTCCCTTTCTCGATTCGATTATCATACCAAACCCTGATTTTGGACTTCTGTATACCGAACTAGGCTATTTGGACTATTCTGGACTCAATGGGACTGCTTGTGCTATTGTTTGGAACCATCTTATGGATCATAGCTTCGTACCTATCCTGTGTCGACACGTTCGTGTCGCACAAGTCGACTCCAACTAAATCGAGATGAGTACATTCTCTTCTTATTTTTATCATGATAGTATCTATATTGCCTGCTCTAGACTACTTTACTTGATGCTGACACATTGTTAACACGGATTGATACTATATGAATCTTGTCATGCGATGTTATCCCCTTATCTGGTACATCAGGTATTTCATGTTCATATACTTTATTATGTACATCGTGTACACCTTATACTTGTATTATTTATGTACCCTCATATACTCTTGTGTACTCTCATGTGCTCACATGTGCTTCATGTTCAAACTAACTATCGTGTACGTAACATATCGTGATTGGATCCTTGTGTATTGATTGGGGTAGGGGGAGTAGAACTGGTTATGTGATTAAATCCCTCTAGTGTAATCATGTATATGTCGATTATACCTTCACATATAATGGAGTTACCATAGAATACTCATGTACAACCAAAACCAATCACATAACTGTTTTATGCTCTAAATTACTTATATTTATTAGTTTAACATGTTCTCTATTTTATTCATGTACTCAGTTCCCTTATATCTTTATGATGCTATTTCTCTATTTCTTGTACTTACTTTCCAGCATGTCATATGTTTTATTCTATTACGAGTCCCTGGGCTTCATGACGACAGATCTTGATGTACTTTAGATCGTGAGTTGACCTCTGGAGAGCTCTAGGTCATTATCTTTATTTAGATTGTATTTTGGTTTATGTTTTCGTTATCGAATTTGTCTCCAATACATTCAGGTCATGTATATTTATTTGTAGACTTTAGTTGTTTCAGAGTTATTGATATCTTTCTTATTTCATATCTTTCTTAGTTGTTTGTGATATGATTGGAATATATTATGAATATTGGATCATTTAGATGTTGTAGATATTTATTGGGTACTTGACAGCGTTCTACCATCGATATTGCGGCGTAGGCTAGGCGTGGCCCACGTACTCGTGTCGAATATCTGGATACGGGTCATGACATATTTTTATGGTGGCCCATGCAGGTCATTCTTTGCAACTAATACGAAGTCGTGGTAGTACTTAAGCTTAACCGTACTAATGTGGGCCTGCTCTAGGATTAAGGTTGAATCATGAAATTTTTTAGCAAGTTTGGTACTCAATCACATATTAGGAACTCTTGATAGATTCCAGGGATAACCCCTGAGATTCTTAATTCAAAACTCTTTTGAGTCTATATTCACTTGCCTTATTCGTCCTGATTTTGAATATATGTCTGTTATTGAACCCTATTCTTGCATTAGGATGAGTTTTATGGACCCCTGTAAGAACTAGAAAGTATAAGTGAACTATATACCATTTAGGATGAGGAGAGAATGATTAGCCAATTTTATATATGAAGGTTGAGATTTTATTTAGATTATATTCAAGGAATTTCAAACTTTGACCCAGATAGTACCTTTGGAACAACCCCTGAGAACCTCTCTCTAAACTCTATCTCAAATTTGTTTTCACTTATTTTCGTCTACTCTTTCTTGTTCATTTATTGATTCTTGATGATTCGTTGTTGACTTTGATTTTGTATCAAGATAAATTTTATGGATTGAATTAAGGTATATTCTGATAACATAATTGATAAGGACAGTGAGAAAGGTAAATGTCTGCTTTAGTTATGGAATCAAGAATTTATTGCAGCCATACTGGCCAGCATGACAAGGACATAAAGCCTGATTTTGGATATACTTATCTTAGTTATGGAATTTAGATTTTTCTTGCAGCCATGCTGGTTGGCGTGGTGAGAATTCAAGATAACATGATTATAGGGTACATACCTTAGTTATGGACTATATCATTTATTGCAGCTATGCTTACTGGCTTGGCAAAAATTCTGACAACATGATTTCAGGAAGACGTGTATGGTTATCAGATCATATCTTAAATTGGTTCACTTCGTTATAACCAAATGAGCAAGAAAAAATTTCTATTATTATTATTTCTTCATCCTATCATTATTTTATATTAATTAACCTTGTCCTGATTACATCAATCAACTATCTCGTATCTACTTCTGTTAGCTATATTTTGAATCTTTGAATTTTTGCATCTCTTTACTTGGGAAAGGCCAAGGAACTATCGTAATAATCTAGCTCGAAAGGGACGTAATTTGTTATTATATGATAATCTTGGTAGGAATATAAAATATTGGGCATTGATATAGAATTTTGGGATAAAGATATGACTGAGATTGAAAATGAAATCAAGCGGCCGATATTACCAATTTGGAAATGATTACACTTAGAGAAATATTTTGAGTATGAGTTATTTTGGAAAGAACGTAGGAGGATTTCGAGCAAGAAGGGCAGTAGAATATATATTAATGGTTAGAACAGTAATATTTCATAGATGTATTTTAGAACTAACAAGGATGTTCGAGGTCAAATTGTCTTTAAAAACTTGGATAATTGTAAGTCACTGATTCGCGAGATATTTTATTTTAAGGCTATGATGCTAAATTTAGGATTTTAAATAATAGAGTAGAAATTATTACCACATGCGGTGATAATACGAGATGGAGTAAAGGATTGGTTGCATAATGATTGAGAATCGAGAGAGCACAAAATTTTTGAGTTACAGGAAAATTTAGAAATTTTTGTGGAAATTATTTTAATTTAAGAAGGGTAATATTTGAAGGTATAGGTTGGAGGAAATGTGAAGGTTGATTATCTTTATATGGTAATGATGGTGTTACACTTTGAGTAATATGATGGGTACAACTTGAACGAATGTTCAAGGATATTTTATAAATCAGATTTAGAGATTTCAGATCCAATTTAGGATAAGGTGGAGGAATTTGGATTTCAAGATGATCAAGTCAAGGTCAAAAAAATTTGAATTCTAACAAAAAGTATGCTTCATGAATACTACCTTTGGAACAAAAGGTCATGCCTATAGTATTTAAAGAATGATTTAACCCTCATGACTGAAGATTATGATTTTTTTGTAGTAGTCGTATAAGGGTTTGATTTTCATGATTGAAGATCACACTGGTGCTTTTGAGATAAAGGTATGATTGACAAATGATGATCAGATAAACTTGGTAGTAGTAGAGTGAGATGATTTGACTTCCTTCTGCAATCCTATCATTGATGTCCTATCCTAGTAAAAGGAATTTGATTTTTTCCTTGAATAATTCATTAAGTTTCAATATTGCTAAATGCTAATTCCCTTTAGTCGTGACCAATCGACTTTGGTCATCTCCTTTATCGTACCAATATTCTTAAATCCATGATCGTACTCAATTAATTTAAATTCAATTGTGACTTGGATTTCGATCCTTTATTGCTCGTGCCTAGACTTCGATTTGTTTTTACCGTGCCTAATCCTGTTTTAACTAAGAATTGATTGACCATTTTAGATCGTGTCAAAACTTAAACTCTTGATCGTGTTAGATTTCATGTCATTATCGCTCGTGTAGAAAACTTTGACCTAATTTCTAATAATACCTAAATTCCCTTATAACCATGGTTATATTTCATACCATCTTTGATTATATCAAATTCTCATGCTTGGTCGTGCCTAGATGACCTGGCACGACTAGACTTAAAATCCCATGATCGTAATTTTAACGATCATAATTACATGTATTACTTTTGCCTCTGAATCGTGCCTGAAATTTTGGTCCTTGATCACGACTATCCGATTTGATTATGAACTTTTCATGTCAGAATTTGAGTTGGATCATGTCGAAATAAATTTTTCACCGTGCCTAAATTTCGATTCTCTAGTCACTCGTGCTCAGACTTCATTCCTAATCATGACTAGGTTTAAATTCCTTCGTCGCACTAACTAAAATCGTGTCTAAGTGATTTTAGTCATTCCAAGTTTTTTCTTGATTCTACTCGTGATCAAGTGGTTTTGATCCTTAGCATAAATCGTGCGAAGTATTTTATTATTCCTAGCAACACCCAATTGCGTCATTTCCATATTTGGACGTGCATATATAACCTAGAATCTAATCTTATAAAGCCTAATCATATTGGTCATTCTATACTTAGACCCGATTTTAACCTTATCGTAACTGAACGATTTTGCTTTTCCTAATCGCGACTTCATGCTTAAATAATTTGAATTCATTCTAAATTGGCTTAAAACATTGATCCTCGGTCACGACTATATGATTGATTAGTCGTTCCAGAATTTGGACTTCGATTATTTTCTGAACAATTTTCTATTTCTGTCGGAAATTTGATTATGTGGATACTCGTGCTTGGGTTCTCCTAAGTTTCGGTTTCTGAAATCGCGTCTTAGATCGTGCCAAGTGAGTTTAGATCACTTCTAATTTTTATCACGTCCGAGCTCAGATTGTATTTCATGACTTAATTAATCATACTCATTAAATTTTCGATCGTGCCTATAAGACCTCGACTTCAAATCTTGATTGTGCCTAAAATTTTATAATGGTCATAACTAAGTTTAGACATTGATCGTGCCTGTGCGACTTTGAGCTTGATTTTCAACAAACCTAAACTACTGATCATTCCATGCTCGAATTTTGATTCCACCTTCGATTCTCCTAGCCATGATTGAGATCGTGCCTCAATGACTTAAGTTATTTCTAAATCGTGCATATATAATTTTGTTCATATCACAATTCCATCGTATCAAATTACTATTCGTGCATAAACAATTTAGAGGTGATTATCTTAATCATGCCAAGTCGTCGGTCCTAGAACGTGCCGAGGTTATTGGCTAAACTCTCTATCGTTTTGATTTCCTACCAACCTTTAAATTTCGAGGACAAAATTTCTTTAAGGAGGGTAGATTTGTAACCTCTGTCAATCGAGTTCTTGGATTTTTTTTTCAAAATTTTGTATTTTCTGAATTTTATGAATCTTTAAAAATCGTGAGTTTTAATATCAAGTATATTTTCGATCATGATAAGCTAACATTTTTTGGTTAAATCTTTGGTTTTGATGAAAACTATATTATAGGAAATTTGTTATATATATAATTATGTCCTATTTCTAAAAAGAATTTCTTAAGATATAAATATTTAAATTATATTAGAAATGATTTGTCAAAACATTATTTTTAAACTAAATATGTTTTTGTTGCTAATAAATATTATTTTGAAATCTTATAGCTACTGATTTGAGTTATTTTTCCTGTATCGGGTTAAATCTTTTCGGTCTCACTTCTGGCCTACCAAGTTTTAACTTGGATCGTGGGTTAGGTTCTTTAGGTTTAAGTGGTGATAGATAGTAGTAGCTAAATTATAATTAGCTAGTAATTAATGACTAATTAAACTAGGGGAGAGTAACATTGTTAGTGGTTAGTGTTAAGTCAGTGTGTTAGCATTTTTTTCACTAATTTTTCCTACCTATTACATTTATATTTTTAGGGTTTCCTCCACTCTCCTATAAATAAGCACACATCCCAATGTATTACAACTTAAAAATTTCCTAAAATATTCCTACAACCGCCATTCTTCAATAGCTCTTCCCGATCAATGCCATCCCTGGCCATTGCCGGAGCCCCATCCTCCAGGCCACAGCCCCCCCGACCGTCTTCCAATAACCATCCATTCTACCACCACCAATGACCACTCCAGTCGCCACCACCTGGGCGCCGCCTCCCCGTCAAACCAAACTCCAATACAACTAAACACCACCACCATTGCGGCAAACACCACCACAGCCACCACCACGACATTTAGCTCCGGCCAACAATATCCGCCGGCGTCCTTTGGATCCACCACCAAAACCTTGCCAACAGCTCAGCCCCGCCTCTGTCCACCGACTTCACTGACTCCGCCACCACACCCATCCCCTAGCCCAGAGCAGGCACCACCAGTCACGTTCATCACTGTAGAAGCATGAAAAATCTCAGCTGAATACATCTCTTCACCAAAGCGCAGAAAAATGCCAAAGACTAAGGCTCGGCACTAAAAAGGCAAAACATAAGATATGGAGAGAAGTCCCTTTATTGTCATGTCTACCAAAGTCTAGTGTAGACACATCAGGACTATACATAAGGAACTAATTATGTTCTTCTATAAAGGATCTAGTACAGATTCGATAAAAGCCTAGAGGGATCTACAAGGGATGTTGTCTTCATCGAAGCGCAGTCTTCCTTCTTCTCGATACACATGCTGAAAGATTGACCTCCATCGAAGCATGTTCTGATTTTCTTGTGGGCGCAGCCTCTCAAAAGCTATCAGTAAATCAGCAGTTTGACGAAGCCAGAGGCACAGCCACATGCCTGTGCCAACCTCAGAAACAAGATGGTGGTAGGCCCCCTCCCCTTCTTTTATTTCAGAAGCCAGTGCCTTCACTCCAGAGGTGCAGCTACTTGCCTGTGCCAATCTCAGACGTACAAGGGTGTCATATCCTTCCCTTTGCAGCCAACGTCTTCACTGTTCAGAGGTGCAGCTACTTACCTGCGTCCGTATGAGGCGTAGGATGGTGATATGCTCACACCATCTCCATTCCTACGACGTAGTCGTTTGCTCCAAATCAGAAGCTTTAGTCACTTCTCTACAAGAGACTTCGGAACTCCCATCGCAAACAATGCAAGTCAGCCTGTCGTTCCAAAATCATAGTAATCTTGCCAACCTGAAGCACAAGCCTACTTGTCGCCTACAGCACAATGACTCCGGTAGCCAAAACACAGCTTCATAAGTTGCTCTATATGAACAGAAGTCTCGTCGCCATTCGAAGCCAAGTCCATTCGTCGCCTGAAAGCACAGAGGTTCCGTCGTCTCCATAAGCACGGTCTACTCGTCGCCCCAGAAGCACAACAACACTTAGTCTTCACCAGAGGCACAGGAAGCATGGGTCCACCCCAATTGGTTTGTTTAAACTGCCTCTTGCAGAGAAGATTGGGATGAAATCATGATTGATATCATATCAAATTGATTTAAATCTTAGACGGGGATAAGTTAGACTCCAAATCTAGAATGAAATCCTAAGATTTACTCGACTGTATCAGAGCAAGCAAATCAGCACGCGCCATATGTCACCTCCTTCGGTTATGCTTATAACCACCAGAGATCTCGTTGAGGGGAATATCAATGCCCGCTACATGTCAGTGCTGCAGAATCTCGATTTACTATATGGATCTTGTCCGCCAAGTGTCAGCGCCACCAGAGATCTCGTTGAGTAGAATCTCGATGTCCGCCACGTGTCACCTTCTTTGGTTGACGACAGATTCTTTCATATCTCAGGAACCCTAATGCACATCGCATATGTGCTTGGTTCGCTATAAATACAAGGAGTTCTTCTTCCACCAGCAAAAAATAAAAAGAGAGAGGAAACATTGACAATCGACAATCTTTAAAGGATCAGCAATCTCTATCCACGAAGAGTCGACCAGCCTCATCCACCAATCAACCAAAGAACCAACCAACCATCTTCAAGGGATCTTTTCATCTAGACAGCCTCTTTATCGGTGACCCCAGAGTCCCATCAAAGGTGCCAGAGAGCCATAGCAAGGTTGATTCGTTGTCAGATCGTCAACGGCATAAAGGAGCCACTGCAGCACTCGATCTCCACCGTCACACTTTCCCAGAAACCACTTCTTTCTGTACCTAGAATATCCTATTTAGGACTTCCTTCTTTATACACAGATACCCTATACATTCAATAAAACAAAAAGCTTGTTCAACCTTTTGTTATGTCGAACAAAATTGTGACTCTGTTGGGGACTACCTTCTCCTCCAACGAGAAGGCGGTGATGCAATCTGATGACAACTTGTGTCACGACCCGCACCCTAGAGTAAGGGCACGAGACGTGGGTACGTCTAGCCTACGCCGCAGTGTCGGTGGTAGAGCGCTGTCCTAGGTCACAACATCTAACAGTTTAAGGTAATAAACAGTTATACTCCCCGAATGGGGGTGACATAACAGAATATATCTCAATCACAACTAAGGTATAACAGGATAAAGATAGATAATATCCAGGAATAAAAACACAGAATACAATCCAGAATTCTAAGTGTCTAAAATAAATACATATCCCAAATCTCAGAATCTATATACAGTGATCCATAAAAGTAAAGACATCCTAATCTAAAGGAGTGTCATCCACTGCTAGTGGATCCTGCTGCTGGTCCAAGTCCAGGCACTCATCTAGTGTAGCACCGTAGTAGGTAGGGCAGAACGCCTCAGCCTCGTCCTCTGTAATATTTCAACTGGTCCAGTCAGGACAGGAGCGAGCACAGTACATCTCAATAAATTATAGCAGGTCAGGATATATAATCATGCTAGAGAGTAAGATACAAGAAACTAAAGGAATAATATGATAAACATGAAAGACTGTAAATAAATAGCTACAGTATATAGAGAACTAATAGTGTCTAGTGATTTAGAGCGCAAGATTGTTATGTAAACGACACGATGTTGTACACGAGTAATCTACAGAGGTTGTACACGAGTAATCTACCGGATTGATTACATAACCACTTCTACTCCCCCGCCCCTATCAATACACAAGGATCTTGCTAAGATATGTTATTGCACACAAAGTATAGTCGCATAAGAGATTATGTGAATACATGAGTATACACGTTTTCACACGATTTGTACACGAATGTCACGAATACAAGGAGTACACAATGTTCACGATAAAGTACACGAACACGAATACCCGATGTATCCGCTAAGGGGATAACATCGCACAACAAGATCCATATAGTACTAATCCGTGTTTCCAACGTGTCAACATCATGTAAAGTAATCTAAAGCAGGAAATATACACCTAATTCAGGATATGAAATGATCAGAGAATGTACTCACCTGTATCCTGAGAATCTGAAGAAAATCTACTGTCCGAGGAGTGGTGTCTGTCTCCTATAGAACAGTACAAGTCACCATGAGTCTACAGTGATAATAAGATGCAAATCAATGCATTCTATATGAATCTAGGTCAATCTAGACCAAAGTCAACTCTTGGTCAACTCTGGTCAACCCTATAAGTCAAACTAGGTCAACCAAGTCAAACCTAAGTCAAACAAGTCTATACTAGTCTATTCTAGGTCTAACAAGACTAAACAAGACCAATCTTGACTCTATACTAGGCATTCAAGCCACACATAGGCTAAGAGCCCTAGTCTAGGCTATACCATGCCTATAAACCTAACCATACTCACATACACCAGTCAAAATATATCTAATATCTAATACACTTTAATATAGGATACACATATTGATATTATATAAGCTAATATAGAAATACTCATGGGCATATAGACTACTATAAACATATCACACATTACATCATATATACCCATATTACTATTATATGGTAAAACACATAATATAAGATACCTTAAATGAAACTCTCATACTCATATACAAAGGAAAATAGGAAATGACATGTGTATGTGTGTGTGTGAAAACATGAGAGTGTGTGGGAGGAAACATGTGTGTATGTGATGAGTGTCATGAGAGACATGGCAGTGTGTGTTCATGAGAGTGAGTGATACAAGGAAAACAATGTACATGGCATGAGGGTGTAACATGAGAGTGTCAAGAGTGTGGGGAAAATAAGTGAATGTGTTTACTGTGGAAATGAAACAGTGAAGCAACACCAAATAAAATCTGAAAAATAGGTAGTTGAAAGTATCCTGGAAATAGTGAGGTAAATATGGATTCCTGGAAAATAGTAAAACAGTGGAATGTAAAGGAAATCAGTGAATCACATTAACCATTCGATTTCAGTTCAGTGAAATAGGAAAAACAGGAAATAAATTAACATGTAAATCATTACAGGTTAAATAGGAAATAAAACAATGACAGGAAATATTGTCCCATTTCTAAAGAAGGAAAGGAAACCAATTCCAGCTAAATAACAAAACCAATCTATTTCAGTTTATAGTAGAAATGAAAGTACTCAGGCATTTAAGAGATTACATTCTCAGGAAATAGGGTCCATTTCAGTACAGTTCGAAGAGGAAGGGAAATCAATTCAGGACTGAGATGAATCTCAGTTCATTAAGGAACACGATCTCAGGTTAAAGAATAAATACTCAGTTCAGCTGTTTTCGAAAACCAACACATCATCCAAAAATCCCATTCTCAATTCAAAAGCCCATATTTGAATTGCAATACAAACTAAACATGAAAAAAATAATATGTGGGTAACATAAACAGTAAAAAAAATTACTAAAACAGGAATTGAAATGTTTGGGAATACTGGAAATAGTGTATCTGAAATCTGGTATCAGTGTTCCTGGAATTAACCCCATTTCGAAACCCAATTTCACATTAAAACCTAAATTAACATGTAAATTAATTCTAATAGGGATTATACATTATATTTAGATCTAATTAGCAAATTAAACACAATTAAAATCATTTAAAAACTGAAATGAAAACGAGAACACAAACTCAGTTTTGTGCACGCACAGTGCACTTTCCATGCACTCGCGACACCGTATCCGACACGACACGAGAGGCCCTAAGACTTAACACACGTGGTGTCAGTTAGTGTCCCATAGTGTGTGTCCAATTTCACGTGTCGATGTGGCACGTGCACTGTGCAATCACACCCGAGAAGCAGGGAAAAGGGTCTGCGTGCGCGCGCGTGTGGGCACCGCGTGTTACCGTATCCGTGGCGACACGACACCAGACCAAAATGTGCTCAGAACACAAGAAACCCCTAAGCAAGGTTAAAACCTAATTTTCTATTCAGATACATTCCTGAAAACTGATCGAAATGCCCTTTGGGGCATTTCATCAAACATCCAATAATAAGGACTGATACGTGTTCGATACGGACACGTATCAGACACGAAACTTAGGGTTTGCTATACCTACAGCTAGGGTAGGCCTAGGACATTCTAGATATTCAATAAAGACGGAATTTCATGGAGTAGAATTGAAATTACCTATAGGTGTGTAAAGCTCAAAAAGTCCCAAAAGAAAGTGGTTCCTCAAGCCACCAAAACTCACCCAAATTGATTCTTTCCTGAAATTACTCAATACCAACAGCAAGTAAACTAATTTTAGAACCTAATGCAATTGATTTGGGTGAAAAAGGAATTGAAATTGATTTTCTAAGATTTAATGAAGATGGAGACTTACCTCTTTCTCAAACTAGCAAATAATTCTAAAGGGAGGCTAGCCCTAATTTCTAGGAGGGATTAAATAGGTAGAAAGACCTTAGTGTGGCCGGCCATGGGCTGGAATGGGCTAGGGTTAGGTTGCACTAGTGTTTGGTTGGGCCTCCAAGGCTAAGTCACAAGTCATGACTTGTGAAACCACAAGCCATTTCCTATTTAAATTAATTCCTAAGTTTCCCAAAATAATTCTAATGGATTTGATGTCACTAACTTAGGTCAAGCTATGGTTTCTTAACCTAACAAAATAGTCATGACCTAGGTTAGCCTCTAGGACAGTCTCCTAAGTCAACATGAGTCAAAGTCAAAACTAGCACCAATCAAATATACTAAAAATCACTTAAAAATTCTAATAAAATAATTAATACTAATAATTCCCAAAAAAATTCCAAAATTTTAAAAATGACCTAAATACCCTCAAGCTAGAAAAGTGGTAGTGACAACTTGCTGGGAGCTTCTCAAGACATACTGGTCGTACGCTTTGACTAGCAGGCTTTTAAAGATCTCCTCTCTGATGAAAAGTCAAAAACTTCGAAGCGGTTCGTACAACCGAAGAAGACTCGACGTATCTGGAAGCCTAAGGCGGCTGCTGCCAGCAGCACGATGGCGGGAACTGCGTTCCAAGATCTTAAGCTCTATGGTCTAAGTAATCTTCTGAGTACTCTCTCTAAAGGGTTGTAAGGACACGGTGAATGATAGGTCATGGGGCATTCTACCCAACTTAAAAAAAATTAACTAGTAGGGTGAATGAACAACATAACACGTATAACTAGTAGGAGTCATCTCTCTATCAAGCATGAAGGGAAAGGATAAGTTCTAAAGCGGAAAGGAATCAAGCAGAAGGAAATCAAGGTAGTCGGACGAAAGTTTAAAATTGGAATCAAGGAAGGAGATCAAGTTTGTGTATGAGATTTTAGACTATAATCCTATATGCAGGCTCACATCGGTACAGTGACGTAACCGAAGTGATAAACTCGACCTGTATGGGCCACCACAAAAATATACACCAGTTCCAAAATACGTAGGACTAGGAACGTAGACATGCCAGCTGTATACATACGAAGTATAATCTAATTAATGGAAACCACGTATATATACATAAGCTGTACAATACAATAAACCAATAGTAATCTAATTTCATCCATAAAATAAAAGAATAAAAGATATGTCATAAATTAACTTCGAATATTCATTGTACAAGATGTTGGACGGAGACAAATCCACTACCAACTATTTTAAAAGAGAGAGAATACATGAACACTGAAAGAGCTTGATAAGCGAGGCAAAGGACGATCTAAGAACAATCATCTTCAAAGGAATATTAAAGATTCATTGCCTTGGCTAGAACACTTACAAAAAGGCAATAACACACACCTGAAGAGATCACCAGGTCCTCAGAGGGACGTAACAAGATACAAGAAGAACATGCCACATAAGTGAATATATATAATATGTCACAATCACAAGTAAAGTAAAATAGTCACATTCATAACAAGATCCAATATCTCATCATCGAAACAGTGGACTACCCCTACAACCAAACAAGGATAAGGGGTAGCATACTATTCCGCGATGCGACATTGTCCCAAGCTACTAATGGAGCGGGGCTGAAATGATATTGACTAGGGTTATCTAACCATTCTATTGTGTTTATGCAGTTAAGAACAAACCTTTAGTCGCATGAGCCCTGGATGTAAAAAGGATCTTGTATCGTCCCCTCTTGGGCACCAGTGACGAAGTGCATAACGTTCAAAAATGTCAGTGGCCAAACTGAGGGGGTCATCATACCCGTATCTCCAGCGAAGCTTTCGGGTTACAAGGGAATGTGTAATAGAAGCCCATACGACAAGGAAATATTCTTCCCTCCCTATGCACCTATCTAAGTCGTATCCGCGATCATGTACCTCTAATAACAGCTAAGTCTCCTAGCATGCCTCTATTAGCAATTAGACCTAACGCATGCGCACGGGTGATCAGTCAACACGCAAGTAAATCTAAATGCTACTCATCTCACACATATCTCGTAGTACAACTGTGTTAAGGTTTATGCAATATACTATATATGGTAATACCTTAACTCTAGGTCCATATGCATAACTTAAATACAAGAAAGAAATAAGGCTAGTACGCATCATGTATCACGAAAAACAATCAAGTAAATCAACTAAAAGAACTAGAAATAAACAAACAAAAATATGCAATAACTAAAGAAAATGCAACAAAATATAAGCAGTAAATATGGCAAGGTATCTTATCTGGGGTTGTATGCAAAAGGGCATGATCCAGTAGCTCGAACCGGCAGATAAATGAAGCAAATAAAGCCAAATCCCGCAAACTTCCTCGAATTCTGAAATAAACACCAAGAACATTTTTGGTGTAAAGGATATGTCTTCAAATGCCTGTCCAAAAGTCCAATTCTGGATACAGGGGCAAAATCGTAATTTTGGGTCAAAACGATGTCCGCCGTTGAACCTATTTTGCAACAAAAATTATGCCAGTACCTACGGTCTCTAAAATTATCAATTTATATGTCTACGGGTTTGATTTGAGAAGACAAACCCAACAGTATGTCCAAAGTTGGATTCCGACGAGCCATACATAATTTTGCCCGTTGGAGCGGGTCGTAGGCCCGCCAAGTAGGCATTCCGGTCGACTTTCTCAGTATTGGACCAAACTTGGCAGACATGACCAGAAAAATGATACAGTCCTGTTGGCGTAAGTTTCGTTCCGATTTGATGAACGTGCACAAAGTAATTAGAAAATTTACAGAGAGGCCGATACGGTGAATTTCGATGGATATGCATCAAATTCGTCCCGCACATGCAACCAATTTAAATTCCATCAAAGCCCGCACGTATGTGAAGTTGTTACGCACCTTTTAATACTTTCGGTTCGTGATCATATCGCCCAGTTTGTCGGGGCGCACGTCGTATCGGAAGATTTTTTTTCTAAAAGTATAGTTTTTGAAAACATGTTTTTCTTCATTTTTGAAATCAAATAACTTTTCACATACATAATTAAATCTAGATCTATAAAAAGAGTTTAATTCTCGTATAGGTCATCTAAAACTTTTTGGAATTGATTTACAAAAACTCTGAGTATTTATTTCAGAAAATGCCATCAATGTTAAGGCTGTAACTGTTCTAATGCCCTGGTTTTTCTCAGTTTTTTAACGTTGTTTGCGTCGAATTTCTGAGCGACCTAATGTGTTAACTCAAAATCCCTTTAAAGGGGCTCAAAGTGGGTCATTTAGGTTCTCGTAACATAATACGGTTCATAAATCGATGAAATATACTAAAAGAATTTTGATCGGGAACTAGCATACCTGGGCGGTCGGGTCCGTCGGACGAGGCTGTCGCGATTGCAATTTTGACCGACCACGGCGGTCTGTCGCCATCGGCGTTTGGTTAGGATGGCTCACCTGGGTTGGGGTTCTTGAGGAGGCGGAGAGGTTGAAGAATGGGTTAAGTAATTTTAGGGTTTTTGCGGTTGTTTTTGTTATTGCTGTATATAGTTATATATACTTTGGGTTCGGTTCTTTTAGGGGGGGTCGCAACTAATTGGCCAGGTGCTTCTCACGAGAAACTCCTGTAGCCCTTTTTTTTTTCTTCTTTTTGGCATATATATATATATATATTTTTCTGGCATATATTTTTTTTTGGCATATATATATATATATATATATATATATATATTTTTTTTTTTATATATATTATATATATATATATATATATATATATATATTTTATATATATATAATATATTATATATATATTATATATATATATATATATATAAATATATATATATATAAAAAAATATATATATATACTATATAAATATATATATATATAATATAATATATATATATTATATATATATATATATATATATATATATATATATATTATATATATAATATATAAAATTATATATATATTATATATATATATATATATATATTTTATATATATATATATATATATATTATATATATATATAATATATATATATATATATATAAACACTAAAATAAGTTTAAATAATTTATACAAAATTTCAATAAATTCCCAAAAATATTCCTCGGACTCTTTAATAAATAACTTAAACATCTTAACCTACTAGTTACCTATATTGTAGCAGTTCTTGCTACTTTTTAATATTACCAAATAATCTATTTATTAAAAACAATATATTTTTTATTAACAAATAAAAATTATAAATCAACATAACATTTCTTAAATTTCTACAAAATAAAAATACCCTTCTAATATTTTTAGTAGGTTTATTAGTTACAAGTTTATAATATAATATATATTATATATATATATATATATATATATATATATAGATATATATATATATATATATATATATATTATATATATATTGTAGGTTTTATCTTGCTAGCAAAACATTAACAATTCTAGATTTAAAAGTCTAATAAAAGAATAATGTAAAGCATATTAATTATATTGAAATAAAACTTTTTAAAATTTTTTTAGGGATTTTACATCCTACCCAACTTATAAAAATTTTGTCCTCGAAATTAAAATAAGTCTTAATATCAATAGTAGAAAAAAAAAGAGTAATGAGATTACCTACGATGGGAGAGCAAGTATGTCAATTGTAACCTAGTTCCGAAACAAAGGAGGAGGTGGTTATCACATAAACCCAAATTGATATTATATTCTACATGGTGGGTTATTATTACTTCAATACTCTACCCAACTTATAAAAATTGGCTACTCGTGAAAATTGTTGTTACAGAACTTAAAAGAAGGATAATTTCTAAGGAGGATACGAGAATAATGGATGCTTCTGACCGCAGTCTCGGATTCTAAGTGAGCCTCGATAATACCATAGCGTTCTTGGTCAATAACCATTACAAGAATTTTTTTTATAATTTAACATTGCCTCTCTATGGGTCATGCTTCCCACAAGCTGGTGGGAACCTCTCATTTAAGTATAGCTAGAACATGTTGGTACAATTGGATTAGAATCTTCGCCTAACTTGGGTAACTAGAGCCGAGGTTTAAGGCACTTTAATGAAAGAAAAAGTTATGGACGAAGAGGTGAGAGTCTATAATAAGTATAGAAAACCTTGCTATAGCATTAGATAGTCATTCGAGATTAGGCAGGCATTGTGGAATCTTTAAGTCATAAGACTAGTGCGTGCGGGGTCGAAGTTTGGTGTTGTGTAGGAAGCATGTGCCTGCTTGGATGGAATGCATACGTCATAAGTGCAATGAGTCTTGCATGGGTTATGGCCTCTAATTTAATTAAGGGAATGGGTCAATATTGTATGGTTTAAAATCAAATAGAACAAAATTGGGCATCTATGATTTGTTCTAAAAATATATCATACTTGTGGTGTGGCTGACGTGGAGCACCAGAAGGTGTGTTTGTGTGAACATGTATGTTATGTGTGTAGAGGGGCTCATCTAGTTCATGAGTGTGAAAGTTGTTGGAAGGAAAACGCTAGTGTTATGCTTCAAATATCAAAGTCACGGTAGAGGTTATCAATTACCGATAGAAATGGATGTTATGAACCATTAATTTATTAGACCGAGTGGCTCAATCTATCCGAATCATTTGCTAATCCTTTGAGATGCTTGCCTATTCATTTTAGGAATTTTATTTCAAACTTTAAAACTAAGGCACGATTCTATAATGGAACAGAATGTGAAGAATGAAGGTCGCGATCTTTTACCGCGGTTGTCTAAACACACAAGCAAGTGAATATGAAATACAGTAAGAAAATCACATCATAACCTCCAAACAGATGGTACAATGATTACAAATGTCATCCTATATCCAAGAGAGAGAAGGTATGCTAAGTTCAAGGTACTACCTAACTTATAGAAGTTGGTTAAACATAGAAAGCACGGTAACAAGACTTCTAAGAAGATCAAATTTCAAGGAGATGTTGAGGAAATAAGTTATTTCTGGTCGTAGTCATGGACTTTATAGGAAGCCTAAGTATTACTAATTTAACATTGTTCATGTATTGACCATATTTCATTAAGACAGTGGGAAGGTCTTAGTCAAGTATAACCAAAAGTAAGTTGGCACAGCATGATTCCGTTCATCTCATAACATAGGCTACAAGAGATATGGTTACAAAATTTACAAACGGAGAATTACTGGACCAAGAGATGGCGGATACATAATAGGTATAAGGATCTATTTCATTAATTTTGGTTTCCATAGCCCAATAATGGCGATATAGAAAGATGGATTTAACTGGACTTAATAGACCCTAATTGGATGTTGATCTTTGATTGAATGAATCATAGATTATAATCTATTTTGACTGGACAAGATGCTATAAAATCAATCCGAGCCATCCTTAGTTGGTTAGGGTAATCTTATAGGTTCCAAGTCAAGTGGTCGGACAAATTTTCCAGCCGGTTTGGTTAGCTAGGTTCCTAAAGCCCGAGAATGTGCCTTCTACGACTTTTGTGTTTTAAGTAGCACAAGAAGACTCAATTGAGTGGCACACTAGTAGCATATGCATAGTGGGCTTCGAGTATATCACAACCATATATTGGGCCAAAAGATTTGAGTCGAGATTGTATCTCTAACTGAAGTCAGAAAGGACAATGGTATTATGGTAAGGGTTATAGTTAGGCTTTTTGTCCCGAAAGTCATATCATAAAATATAGTACAAGGGGACATGTTTTTGTGGGACATGATATATCTACATGAAGGTGGAGTCGTCTATGTCTTGTATGTTAAATTTGTTGGACGATAACATCTGGTCTCATGCTCCTTATATTAATGTCACGACCGGGGATACCAAATGATCTAGATAGAAAGTGGGAGTTCATGAGGCACTGATTATCTTCCTAATGGAAACCAACGTATTCTAATCAATCGGTAATACTATTATCTCCTATAATTTAAAAGGCTTACAATTTATTTACTCTAGAAGCTAGGGCATGGTTTAGGATTCATGAGGTTAAAAAATTTCACAGATGGGATATTGTGCTTGGGCTTTGAGTATAAAGGAATATTACGCAATGTGATAGATAATATGATATGGTAGATATGAATCAATTGGACGATGGTTCTTCGATTTTGAATAGAGGGAATGATTGTGTATATATATAGCTTCCACGGCCATAGGTGGTTTGGTGAAATAAAGGGGACATTCTTGGTATATCTTCTGTTAAATATGAGCATTTGTTTTTTTGCAGTACGTAAAAGCAAAAAACAATACAGAGTTCAAGAGAGAGAGAATCAAATACAAACATAAGGCTCAAAAGACGATGTAATATTTTAAGGGGAGTTGTCATGGCAGTGGCGGATGAGATCCTAGAGACATCTATATCTCAATCCATAGGAATAATCATAAGAAGAGCAAACCAAGTGCACTAAGGTTGATCAGACCATAATACACTAATTCTAACTAGACAATGTGTTAACGGGCGTCCCCAGTAATCCTGAACAAGCTCGATTAGAATAAGATTGCAAAAACTAGGCTATAATTGCGGCGTTAGTCAAGATAATAAAATTATAGTACGCGAGATTTGAGATTGAAATGAAACACAAGTAGTTCAAGTTCATTAAACTCCAAGACTCGTCCAGTATTCGTGCCTCTTACAGTTTTTCTACTATTTTATTATCTAAGGCCTTGGTTTAAACTAATGGGGGATGGATCTTAAGCTCTATGGTCTAAGTAATCTTCTGAGTACTCTCTCTAAAGGGTTGTAATGACACGATGAATGATAGGTCATGGGGCATTCTACCAAACTTATAAAAATTTAACTAGTAGGGTGATCGAACAACATAACACTATAACTAGTAGGAGTCATTTCTCTATCAAGCATGAAGGGAAAGGATAAGTTTTAAAATGGAAAGGAATCAATTAGAAGAAAATCAAGGTAATCGGACGAGAGTTCGAAATTGGAATCAAGGGAGGATATCAAGTTTGTGGATTAGATTCTGGACTCTAATCCTATATGCAGGCTCACATCGGTACAGTGATGTAACCAAAGTGATAAACTCAACCTGCATGGGCCACCACAATAACATGTAACGCCCCAGTCCCAAAATACGTAGGATTAGGAACGTAGACATGCCAGCCGTATACATACGAAGTATAATCCAATATATAGAAACCATGTATGTATACATAAGCTATAAAATATAATAAACTAATAGTAATCTAATCTCATCCACAAAATGAAAGAATGAAAGATATGTCATAAATCAACTTCAAATATTTATTATACAAGATGTTGGGCAGAGGCAAATCTACTAACAACTATTTTAAAAGAGAGAATACATAAAAACTGAAAGAGCTTGATAAGCGAGGCAAAGGACGATCCAAGAACATTCATGTTCAAACGGATATTGAAGATTCACGGCCTTGGCTATAACACTAACAAAAAGGCAATAGCACACACCTGGAGAGATCACCAGGTCCTCAGAGGGACGTAACAAGATACAGGAAGAACATACGACATAAGTGAATATATATAATATGTCATAAATCACAAGTAAAGTAAAATAGTTCCAGTCGTAACAAGACCCAATATCTCATCATCGAAACAGTGGACAACCCCTACAACCAAACAAGGACAAGTGGTAGCACACTATTATGTGATGCGATATTGTCCCAAGCTACTAATAGAGTAGGGCTGATATGACATTGACTAAGGTTATCTAACCATTCAAATGTATTTATGCAGTTAAGAACAAACATTTAGTCGCATGAGCCCTCGCTGTAAATAGGATTTTGTATAGTCCCCTCTTGGACACCAGTGACGAACCGCATAACGTTCAAAAATGTCAGTGTCCAACCTGAGGGGGTCATCATACCCGTATCTCCAGCGGAGCTTTCGGGTTAGAAGGGAATGTGTAATAGAAGTCCATACGACAAGAAAATGTTCTTCCCTCCCTATGCACCTATCTAAGTCGCATCCGCGATCGTGTAACTCTACTAACTGCTAAGTCTTCTAGCATGCCTCTATTAGCAGTTAGACCTAACGCATGCGCACGGGTGATCAGCCAACACGCAAGTACCTCTACATGCTACTCATCTCCAACATATCTCGTGGTACAACTGTGTCAAGGTTTATGCAATACACTATAGATGGTAGTCCCTTAACTCTAGGTCCATATGCATAACTTAAAGACAAGGATGAAATAAGGCTAGTACTTGCATCATGTATCACGAAAAACAAGCAAGTAAATCAACTGAAGGAACTAAAAATAAACAGACAAAAATATACAATAACTAAAGAAAATGCAACTAAATATAAGCAGTAAATATTGTAAGGTATCTTGCCTAAGGTTGTATGCAAAAAGACAGGATCCAATAGTTCGAACCGGTAGATAAATGAAGCAAATAAAGCCAAATCCCGCAAACATCCTCGGATGCTGAAATAAATACCACTAACTTTTTTGGTATAAAAGATATGTCTTGAAACACCAGTCCAAAAGTCTAATTCTGGACACAGGGGCAAAATCGTAATTTTGGGTCAAAATGATGTCCGCCGTTGAAACCATTTTGCACCGAAAATTGTGCCAGTATCTACGATATCTAAAGTCGTCAAACTATATGTCTACAGGTTCGATCGGAGGAGACGGACCCAACCGTATGTCCAAAGTTGGATTTCGGCGGGCCGTACACAATTTTGCCCGTTGGAGCGGGTCGCGGGCCCGCCAAATAGGCGTTCCGGTCGACCTTCTCAAAATCGGACCAAACTTGGCGGATAGAACCAGAAAAATAATACAGTCCTGTTGGCGTAAATTTTGTTTCGATTTGACGAACGTGCACAAAGTAATTGAAAATTTGACAAAGAGGTCGATACGGTAAATTTCGATGGATACACATCAAATTCGTCGCGCACATGCAACCAATTTGAATTCCGTCAAAGTCCACACGTCCGCGAAGTCGTTACGCACCTATCCATGCTTTCGGTTCACGACCACGTCGCCCGGTTTGTCGGGACGCACGTCGTATCAGAAGATTTTTCTAAAAGTATAGTTTTCAAAAACATATTTTTGTTCATTTTTGAAATCAAATAACTTTTCACATATATAATTAAATCTGGATCTATAAAAAGAGTTTTATTCTTGTATTGGTTGTCTAAAACTTTTTGGAATTGATCCACGAAAACTTCGAGTATTTAGTTCAGAAAGTGCCATCAAAGTTAAGGCTGGAACTGTTCTAATGCCCTGGTTTTGCTCAGTTTTTCGACGATGTTTGCGTCGAATTTCTTAGCGAACTAATGGGTTAACTCCAAATCCCTTTGAAGGGG
>JANAVB010034417.1:41912377-41959877 GCA_029216955.1 Iris pallida | reverse complement strand
ATCCACGGACGCTTACACCTTATGAATAGAAGGGGTCTCCCCGACAATACTTGAGGTACTTTACCCCAGTAACATGGCACCTGCCAGAGGATGATGCCCTCATGTCCAAAATATTCATAGGAGCCCTACAGGGGTAGCCTATGAGTGGTTCTGCAGTCTTCCAGACGACTGCATCTCGTCATTTGAAGACCTGAAGACTCGATTCATGGATCGATTCCACGAAGGAGGCATGGATATGACCATGTCGACCCTAATTGAAATTGTCCAGAGGGAGAAAGAGCCTGTCCGCGCATACATCGAGCGCTTCTGTCAGCAGCCTTGAGATTACCATCCGACATGCCCGAGCCCATGCTTATGGACTCCTGCCGCAAGAACATGCTGCCCGCTATAAAATTGTGGTATAGTGCTTCCTGTACGAAGTGGATGCCTCTTATTACAGAGGTGGATGTTGCACAAAGGAATGCCCAGGACGTGCAGCTCTTGGGGCTACACTTTTCTGAGCCCGAAGACAAGGGAGACGCTCATCCAACAACAACCCTAAAGACGAAAAAGGCAAGCAAGCCATGACCGTCAACATCACCAAAGGTTCAGCAGCTGTGAACCCCAAATCTACGGACGCACGGAGGTTGATGGAGACTTACTCCTGCAATGACGAGGATGAGCTGGAGCTCTTCGAGATGCTTAAGAACAGTGGCAAACTGTCCATCCCGGCACCCAGGCGTCCTGATGAAGTGAAAAAGGTAGACCATCCCAAGTACTGTCATTATCACTAGTACGTCCATCCTTCAACACAGGACTCCTATGTGTTGAAGGGGCAAATTCAGTACCTCATTAACGCCAACGTCATATCATTGGATTACAAAGAGAAGACTGTCACGGCCAACATGGTTACTCTCCAGTCTGAGAGTAGTCCAACTGTAGAGGTGCAGCATGACGTCATTCATGTTCCCGATGTGGCAGTAGAAGTGGTCAATCTTCGAACAACATCGGGTTACGAGCAAGAGGACACCATGTACTCTGATGACAGAACCGTTAGGGGCTTCGAAGAAATACTATCCGCTAACATGGTCTCTCTAAACCCCCCAGTCGAGGACGAAGACCAAGCATTCGAGTACTTCGAAGAAGAACCCTGGACGTAGCGGTTAGGATCCCAATGGGAGTGGCGTTTCGAGCAGCACAAACCCCCTACGGAAGATGAAGTTGTCCAGGTCGAATTGGGAGAGAAGGCCTTACCTAAGCCCATCTTCATCAGCAAAAGTCTAACAAAAGATGATAGGCAGTCCCTGATACAGCTCATTGCGAGTATATCGACGTCTTCGCCTGGAGCTACAAAGATATGCCAGGGCTAAATTCGCAAGTGGCCATGCACATCCTCAATATCCTGTCCCATGTTAAACCAGTCAAGCAGCAACAGCGTCGATTCTGTCCCAATATTATGGATGCTATTGAGGAGGAGGTCGTCAAACTCATCGAGAGCGGCTTCATCTACGAAGAGCAGCACCCAGATTGGGTCACAAATTTTGTTCTGTCACTAAAAAGAATAGGAAGATACGAATTTGCATAGACTTCAGAGACCTCAATTCAGCTTGTCCTAAAGATGAGTTCCCTCTTCCTATCACCGACATGATGATCGACCACACTTGTGGCTTCGAGCATATATCCTTTATGGATGGATTCTCTGGCTATAACCAGATCAAGATGCTCTCCAAAGACGAAAAGCATACGTCATTCCCGACTCTGAAGGGGTATATTGCAACACAGTAATGCCTTTCGAATTAAAGAACGTGGGAGCTACTTATCAAAGGGCTATAAGTACTATATTCCGTAAGCATCTCCGGAAGACGGTAGAGTGTTATGTTAATGACATCATCGTCAAAAGCAAGTACAAATCCAACCACTTGGATGATCTATGGACGGTGTTCGATCTAATACGGACACATCAGCTAAATGTGAATCCAACCAAGTCCTTTCTGGGCGTTTCCAGCGGCAAGTTCTTAGGCTTCAGCATCACAGCAAAAGAAATACATATCGACCTGGAGAAGACTAAAGCAATTCTTGTATAACACCTCCAAAGAACCTCTGAGACCTTCGAGGTTTGTAAGGGCGACTGGCGTATATAAGTAGGTTCAAAGCAAATTTCTCTGGTAAATGTCAACCCTTCACCAGACTAATGAAGAAAGGGGTCACTTTTGAATGGACCAAAGAGTGCCAGCGTGCGTTCGACGACATCAAGAAGTACCTCACCAGCCTACCTGTGCTGGTAGCCCCTGTCGTAGGGAAGCATTTTCTACTGTACGTCCGAGCCGTGGATCATTCTCTTGGTGCCTTATTAGCCCAAAAGAATAAAGAAGGCCACAAACAAGCAATATATTATCTCAGTAAGACCAGGGTTGGAGCCAAGCACCGGTATAATCCTGTTAAGAAGGATTGTCTCGCCCTTCTCTTCGCCATCCAGAAGACACGGCATTATGTGATCGGACAGATGATCCATGTGGTATCCACGATCAACCCTCTCAGAGTCCTTATGACCAAGCCATGGGCACTGAATTCACGATTAGCCACTTGGGCAATCCTCTTGACTCCTTACGACATGGTGTTCGTCCCACAGAAGGCAGTCAAAGGCTAAGCGTTGGCAGATTTCCTGGCGGCTCATCCGGTGCCAGAAAATTCAAAACTCTACGAAAAAATCCCCGATGAAGTACTGGAGTCCAATACAGTTTCGTACAACTCAGTTTGGCGCATGTTCTTTGACGGAGCCTCAAGAGCGGGGTAAAATCATAGCAGGGGTAGGGATCGTCCTTGTTACTCCGAACGACCTAGTTATCAATCATGTATATTCTCTCACGTAGTCATGCACCAACAATGCTGTAAAATATAACGCCTCATCATTGCACTCCAACTCGCCAAACAGCTGGGGGTTGACTACATCGAGGCCTATGAAGACTCGAAATTGATCATCAGTCAGGTTCGAGGTCAGTAAGAGGTTCGACATGAGGACTTAAGCCTTTACCACCAGGCGGCAATCGATATTATCTCTACCTTCACCAGATTCTTTATAGAACATGTGCCAAGGTTGCAGAACTTGGAGGCCGACGCACTAGCCGGTCTCGTCGCCGCTTTGGCCACCCCGGTTGGATATCATCATACCGTTTCAGTAACGGGCCAGGAGTTAGTCTGTCCAAAGAAAGCCCTGTGCGCATCTCAGAACTACTCGTTACAAGTAAGAACGGATGAAGGCACCAGGGATTGGCGGTTCCTATTTATAGACTATGCAGTTTATGGGATTCTGCCTGAAGACCCAAGAGAAGCAGTTTCTATCAGGAGGCGCTCACTCCGTTTCTTCTACAATTCGGCTACCAAAATGCTATATCGTCGCTCATACGACAGACTTCTCTTACGTTGTTTGTCCCATAAAGGGGCACAAGAAGTACTCAAAGAAGCGCATGATAGAACCTACAGAACCACCAACCGGGCCCCAAGCTACAAAACCGGCTGTGTCGTGTGGAATATTACCGACCTACTATGATGGCAGATATTGTTGAGTATGCAAAGAAATGTCGACCATGCCAATTTCATGCAGATTTTATCCATCAACCTTCAGATTATTTATACCCCACGGTGGCCTCGTGGCCATTCGAAGCCTGGGGAATGGATATCGTGGGGCCAGTCAGCCCACCATCCTCCAAACCATACCGGTTCATCCTCGCCATTACAGATTATTTCTCCAAATGGGCAGAAGTAGTACCATTGGTAGAGGTGAAGACTTCCAGTGTAATCAGTTTCATCAAACATCATGTTATTTACCGCTTCGGAGTTCCTAGAAGGATCATTCACGATAACGGTTCTCAGTTCGTAAGCCATGTATTCCACTGATTCTGTGATAAAAGTCGAATTCAGAATATGGCATCAACAGCTTACAACCCAGCAGCTAATGGATTGGCCGAGGCATTCAACAAAACCATTATCAAACTCCTCAAAAAGGTTGTCTCCTTCAACAAATATGACTGGAATGAGAGGTTAGGTGAATGTCTATGGGCCTACCGTACAACTGTTCGTACACCTCCAGGCAGTACACCATTCTCCTTGGTCTATGGGAGTGAGACTGTCTTCCCATTAGAAATTCAAATCTCGTCCTTACGGGTAGCCATCACTAATCAGTTAATATCGAAAACAATCAGTACAGGCAGTTACAAGAGTTAGAAGCGTTGGATGAAAAATGCTTGCTCATGCAGCAAAGGATTGAGCTTTACAAAGCTCGCATCTCTAGGGCCTTCAACAAAAAGGTCCATAAAAGATCCTACCAGGTGGGCGACCTCGTCTTGGCAGTATGGAGACGGATGGTGATAACCCACAAGACGGCTGGGAAGTTCGAGCCCAAGCGGAAAGGACCGTTCGTCATAGAAACGGTGCACTCCAACGGTACTTATCGGCTAGCGAAGCCTAATAGGGACTTGCTAATGATGCCCATCAACGGCATGTTCCTAAAGAAGTATTATGTCTGAAGACAACCAATATAGGTACTCACATCCCCTGAAAAGGGTGCCCATGAGTTCTGGTAAGGAGATCTCTCGCTCTCCTTCCTATATATTCTCTCAAGTAGATGAAGCACTTCACGTCCACATTACCTCTGTATTTTTCTTCTACGTCTGGAAGATGCAATTACCATGTCCACATTACCTATAAGTAGTCGTTCCTCTCGCATCAGCTCTATGATTATTCCAGCGGTCTAGAAAGCAGTTCACGTCCATATTACTCTGGATTGTTATTCTATACCTCGATAAAGATCAAGCCTACCACGTCCATATTACCTCTGGTCAGGCAAATCCATTATGAAGATTCCCTCTTTATTCTAAAGACAAAAGCAAAGAGAACAAGAAAGCATCTACATATAAAAACATGTGGCTACAAGGACCTATTACAGACCCTTCGTAGTTACATACACAGAAGCAAAGCAAAAAAGGAATAAAATGACAATGACAGAGCCAATCACTTTCTGGTCAAAAGGAAGCCACCGCTTGAAGCTGCTACTAGCCCGAGCCGGGGATAAAGACCAGCACAGGACTCCCCTATCTCCCCAGCTGGCCGGAGAGAGCATCCATAGCAGTAGGCCTTGCTATTCCTCGGTCAGCATGATAACTAATACGAAGACAGGAAGTTAGGGTTCGAGACACCATTGACGCCCACGACATCTAAGATGCGGGACGTCTCGAAATCTAGTAGTAGTTCTACTACAGTTTTTTTGGATAAAAAGATTTGACACCGACGGCCGCCTCAAGCAAACTCCAGGATCATCAGGAACTGAACATCGGACAAGCAAGGCTATTGTTGAAGCAGCTGAGTCTTCTCTTGAAGGAGGACAATCCTTTATGTAGGCTATTTGTGTGGTCCAAGCACGAGCCAAACATCGGTCAGAAGGAAGCTTACAAGTTAAGCTAAAGCTCCACTCCATGACAGATGACAGTACTACGAGTGACCAAAGGAACGTGACTCAGAACCTCCTCTGCTAAAGAGATTCGCGATCCCTGTAAAGATGTAAGAGGCTCCAATATCAAGAAGCCATTAGAAGCCCATGCTCTGAAATGATGACTCAGGACAATTAATGCTAAGAGCTAGGTGTGACACCAACCACCATCGAACTCGTACAGTCCTAACACGTATTCATGCTTCTGTTCAAAGTATTCCGAGCTTGACTCAAGTTTGGGACACTTTGAAGGGGTCTTGTAGAAGCATAAAAAAATCTCAGCTGAAGACATCTCTTGGCCAAAGCACAGAAGATTTCTGAGGCTCAGTATTAAAAAGACAAAACAGATAATATGGAGAGAAGTCCCTTTATTGTCATGTCTACAAAATTCTAGTACAGATACATCAGGACTATACATAAGGGACTAATTCTGTTCTTCTACAAAGGATCTAGTACAGATATGACAAAAGCCTAGAGGGATCTACAAGGGATGCAATCTTCATCGAAGCACAGACTTCCTTCTTCTCGATATACATGCTGGAAGATTGACCTCCACCAAAGCATATTCTGATTTTCTTATGGACGCAGCCTCTCAGAAGCATATCATTAACTCAGCACTTTGAAGAAGCCAGAGCCTTCAAGACAGAGTCACAGCCACCTGCCTGTGCCAACCTCAGAAATAAGATAGTGGTAGGCCCCCTCCCCTTCTTTTATTTTAGAAGCAAGTGCCTTCACTCCAGAGGCGCAGCTACTTGCCTGCACCAATCTCAGACGCGCTAGGGTGTCATACCCTTCCCTTCGTAGCCAATGCCTTCACTGTTCAGAGGTGCAGCTACTTACCTACGTCCGTATGAGGTGCAGGATGGTGATATGCTCACATCATTGCCATTCCCACGGTACAGTCGTCTGCTCCGGATTGGAAGTTTAAGTCACTTCTCTACAAGAGACTTGGGAACTCCCATCGCAACCAATACAAGTCAACCTGTCGCTCAAAAATTACAGTAACCTCGCCAACCTAAAGCATAAGCCTACTTGTTGTCTATAACACAGTAACTCCAGTAGCCCGAAACACAGCTTCATAAGTTGCTCTATATGTACAGAAGTCTCGTCGTCATTCGAAGCCAAGTTTACTCGTCGCATGAAAGCACAGAGGTTCCGTCATCTCCAGAAGCATGGTCTACTCGTCACCCCAAAAGCACAATATCACTTAGTCCTCACCAGATCTGCAGGAAGCATGGGTCCACCCCAATTGGTTTGTTTAACTATCTCTTGTATAGAAGATTAGGATGAAATCATGATTGATGTCATATCAGATTGATTTAAATCTTGGACGAGGATCAGTTAGACTCAAAATCTAGGATGAAATCCCAAGATTTACTCGTCTGTATCCAAACAAGAAAATTAGCACGCGCCATGTGTCACCTCCTTCGATTATGTTTATAACTACCAGAGATCTTGATTTAGGGGAATCTCGATGTCTGCCACATGTCAGCATCACAAAAGTCCGTACCATACAATGACGACAGATTCTTTCATATCTCAAGAACCCTAGTGTACATCGCATACGTGCTCGATTCTCTATAAATAGAAGGAGTTCTTCTTCCACCAGCAAAAAATAAAAAGGGAGAGAGAACATTGACAATCGACAATCTACAAAGGATCAGCAATCTCTATCAACGAAGAGTCGACCACCCTCATCCACCTATCAACCAAAGAACCAACCAACCAACCATCTTCAAGGGATCTTCTGATCCAGACAGCCTCTTGATCGGTGACCCTAGAGTCCCATCAAAGGTGCCAAAGAGCCATAGCAAGGTTGATTCGTCGTCAGATCGTCAACAGAGTAAAGGAGCCACTACAACGCTCGATCTCCACCATCACAATTTTCTAGAAAGCCCTTCTCTCTTTACTTAAAATATCATATCTAGGACTTTCTTCTTTGTACATAGATACCTTATATGTTTGTTTACAAAATAAAAGTTGATCTTTATTTCACGAACTTTGTTACAAGATTATGTAAAACCCGTAAAATTTCGATTTCTTTTTAAATATGTGTTTGCTATTTTAATTTTTCAAATTATTATTATTAGTTAAATAGAAAATTATTTTCAAAATAAATAAATTTGGATTTTTGATTGCCTGGCCCAGTCCCGAACCCAAATTCTGAGCCCGAATATATTTTAGAGTTACAAAATTTTAGTTACAATTTTTCCTAAAGAAAATAATATTTAAATCTGTAATCCACTCCATTTTTCTTAGTGTCCATGAACCTTTTTGCTTTAAAATGCAGCAGCCCTTATGCTCTTTAGCCCAAAACCCATTAAGAGAGCAACCCATTAAGCCCATATTTAAACCAAACCCATTTAAAGCCTTTTTCATTAGAGAGAGAGAGAGAGAGTTTATAACTCTCAATCGGTTGGGTTCTCAACTGAAGAGAACTCTCGGTTTGGCCGACCCCCCACCTCCCGTAACCACCGGAAATCGGCGACCTTTCTTCTTCCGGCCGTTGGCTTTCCTTCCCCTGGTAACCCCTCTCCTCTTACCTATAAAAAACCTCACTATTCTCCAATACCACAAACCATTTTCTTCCCCATTCTTCTCTGACCTAACTTTCCCCAAAATTATTTCGGCGATCCCCACCCGATCCGACCCCACTGGACCGACCATCCTCTGGCCGAACCCCTAATCCCGGCGTTTTTCTCCATTCCCGACCGCCCGCCACTGTCATCCACCGCCGATCCCGGCCCGACGCCCCGGCCCAGCCGGCGCCCCGATCCGCGTTCTCCAGTGAGATCCGTACCCGACAGTGCCTTCCGACAGAACCCGAGTCTGGCGCACCCCTCCCGACTGAACCCTAGCCGGCGCCCCTGTTTCCGCAGCGACCGCTGCTGTTCTCGGCCGCTTCCAAGCCATCCCGCGCGACTCCGCCCCACTCGGCCAGCGTGCCCCGACCCAGATCTGCTATTTCGCTATTTTTCTTGCTGTCCGCAAGTGCTGGACACGTTCCGAATCTGAGGCTACACTTCAGATTCCGTCATTTTTGGGTAACTTCTGTTAATCTCAGTAGTTCGTCCCTCGTAGACGTCGATGATGAGTTTTGGTCCACGAATTTCCTTCGAAAAATTTGGTTTTCTGCTACGTTTCTGGTTTCGGAATTTTCGGATCGTTGTTCTGTGATTTTTGGGTTCTGTGGATGGTTTGATGATTTTCAAATTTTTTCGAGAACTCTTCGGAAAGAGTTCTGATGATTTTCGGAATTTTTGAGTTTAGTTGGGTTTTCAAAATTTTCGGAAACGAATTGCTGATTCGGGTTTAATATTATTTTGTGGTTGGAAATTTGTGTTCCCTGGTTGGGAACAGTTATCGGTGTGGTATAGCATTTTCCCAGTTTTTGGGTTAACCAAAAATAGAGGGAATGCTGCCAAAATTTCTATAAAATTTAATTATAGTTTTAAAATGATTTTTGGAAAATATAAAATATTTAAATTTATTGGGCGACGACCGTATTGGTCAATGGGCCCTGGCTAAATGCAAACGAAACCGGTTTCGCCCGGACGTTGATGCATTAGCTATTTTTGGAGATTGGACCAATATCTGAGACTCATAAAAAATAAATACAATTTAGTTTAAAATTATTAATTTATTATTAAGTTTAATTATAGGATTTTTAGAGACTAACATTGTCTTTTCTTATTTAAATTCATGTAATTGGTCTGTAAGGGCATAAGCCTATTCTGGTTGTGAGATTGTAATAGCTTAGGTTTTATTTTATTTTTTGGATGATTTTGTTAGTGGGATCGTAGTATAAAATAATCATTATTTATTGTATTTTAAAGAATATAATAATAAATATTTTGTCACTTAGAAATTAAGTTGTAGATTTAAAATAGAAATTCATGTATTTTTATTAAAAAGGAAAACCTTAGTTTTATATTTGTATAGTTATAAAATACCAAGTTTTTCCAAATAAACCGATAAATACGAATTTTTCTCGAAATTAAATGTAAATTGATGCTTCTTAATTGCAACGCATTAATAAATAAGCATTTTGTTTGTGTTAGATAAATCAAGACTAAAATTTACTAGGACACAACTAGAGATTGTAACTAGTATAGCATCTTTGGCAACTTTAGTTTTCTGAGACAAGTTTCCGAATGTAGGATCTCAAGGAAGAATCTGAATTTCCAATCCGACGTATCGACCCATCCAGTCAAATCATTTGAGGCAAGTACAATTTTATGGTAGATTACAATTAGTTAATAATTGTTTTAATGCAATTTTAAATCACGATACAACACGGAACTCTCCTGAGAGTAATGACTGTAACTACTGTAACTATTGGGGATTGGGAAAGTAGTGTAGTAGATATGACCACATCCCATTAGTATAACTGAATGTATTAGCTTACCCCTCAAACACACGGGGATAAGCCATACCATATCACTAGGATATTACTGTAACAAACCCAATTCGGTTATATTCATTACCTATTCATATCACACTGTTTTAACTGGTGAAAAATCATTTATTTCAAATTGTTTAAAAGTGCATAATTCCATTATTAATTTCAATCGTTAAAATATCATGAATTTGTACTTTGCTCCCTCCTGACTGGAGACTATATTTTTAGGTCTTGTTGAGGATACAGAGCTACTGATTAGTAGCTACTATGACCCTGAGCTATACCCTGCTGTGCTTCCTGAGGATGGCTTACTTGATGAGGATGTTGCTTTTCTTTAGATGTTATTTTCCAGTTGTTAGTTTTGTCAAAAAAAAATGTTATTTAAGTTGGTGGTTTATGTTTGTACTTTGTACTGAACAAGATTTTTAATTTATCGAATTATTGTGGCAAATTTAGTTTGAGTTGTTGATTACCTGCATATGGAAGTTACAGCTTACTGCCGCCGTGTCATCAACGGTGCAGGCTGGGCATGATCCGATTCATTCCAAGTAATTGGGACCGGGTCGTGACATGTTTTTAGTGGTGGCCCATGCAGGTCGGTCAACAACTTAGGAAAACCTATCTAGAGACATTTAGAACACTAGAACATTGATTTGTCACAACATAGGACCGAAATATATTATAAGTAAATATTTTTGTTTGATTATAGACTGGTAGGCTACCTTGCTTCTGTTTATATCCTAAACCTTCCAGAGAATGGCCACTGACAATACCAATCCTGCTGGCGATGGGGTATCTTCACCCTATAATACCCCACCTCCCCAATCAAGTCCGGATCCTACACCTCGACAGCTGGCCGACCGTCCCCATAATACGACAGATCCATCATCTTCTCGGACGGAAATGCAGCCCCCTGTGGTTTCGTCCACTCCAGCTGCTCCACTGGTGCCTGTGGACCCCACCGACCTCATAGGTCTGCTAAGAGGAGTGCTAGAAGCCCAGAGAACTCAAGCTGAAGCTCATCGCGAGCAGACGGCAATTATGAGAGAAGGCATGGAGAATGCCCATAGCATGGCAATGGCTGCACTAGAGAGAGGAGAAGTAGCTCAACAGGAACCAAGGCCTGCCAAGGTGGGCGATATTGAGAGTTTCAAGAAGTAGAACCCTCGATCCTTCAAGGGAACCGAAGGAATCGTCTATGCTGATGAATGGCTCGATATTATGGAGCGCCTCCTAAGCGTCGCTCGACTTCCAGAAGACCTCAAGGCTGAAGCAGTGGGACTCCAACTGCAAAATGTAGCAAGCACCTGGTATCGGAATGAACCCCGACTCCAGGATAGGCAGATTGACTGGGACACCTTCAAAAGGTTGTTCAAGAGGAAGTTCTTCCCAACATCAGAGTTGCGGAAGATGGAGAGGAAATTTTAGAACCTGAAGCAAGGAAATATGACTGTTGGAGAATATGCGACAGAATTCGGCCAACTCAGCCGTTTTGCCAAGAACCTGGTAGCTGACCCTGAAGATCGTGCTGAAAGATTTAGACATGGGCTGAGAGAGGAGATCCGCACCCATGTGATCTCAGGCGGTGCTAAGACCTATGAAAAGATTCTTGAGCGAGCTCAAGATATAGAGAAGAGCCAACCCGCTCGCTCAAAGAGGGATTATCCTGGAACTAACAACTTCCAGGGTAATCAGAAGAGGCCCAACAACAACAACAACAACCGGCCTTCCCACCACCAGCAGCAGAACCAGCAGGCAAGGAACAATGATAGGGCACCTCAGAGGCAGATCCCTGTCTGCGACTATTGTAAAAGGCTGGGACATCAAGCAAATATCTGCAGAAAGAGACTAGGACATTGCCTGGTCTGTGAGTCTTCCACCCACCAAGTGAAGGACTGCCCCTCGGCAGCACACCGGACTGGAGCAACTCAACAGAAAGGTCCTCTGCCCACTTAGCAACAACAATTTGGGTAGCATCAACAGAAGACTGGGCGAGCTTTTGCCCTAGCAGTAGAGAAACAAGAGCCAGAGCAGGAACCTGCAGGTGATGTCATCGCAGGTTTCATTTATGTGCATTCCTATCCTGCCTTAGCTTTATTTGATTCAAGAGCATCACATAGTTTCATATCCATAAAATTTATCTCTGCACACCATATAGATACGGGCTTTAGCAAAAAGAATTGTAGAGTCATGACCGGTGGAGGACCCTACCCATCACTGAGACCTGTAATTGACCTATCACCATATCAGGCCACCAATTCGTAGCACCTTTGCTTGTGATGCCCTTAGCAAATTATGATATAGTCCTAGGGATGGACTGGTTGAGTAAGCAGCATGCGCTGATAGACTGTCACAGGGGATGTGTAGTCTTCAGTCCACCTGGAGAGCCGGAGTTTGAAATATCTCGAACTCCGGAGGATATGGAGTGTGTTACCTACACCTCTATCACAGAAGAATCCGGACCTCTCCATCCTATCATAGCAGAATTTATGGATATCTTTCCTGATAGTCTTCCCGGGTTACCCCCAGACCGAGACATAGAGTTCACCATTGACCTAGTCCCCGGCTCTTCCCCTATTTCTAAGGGATGCTACAGAGTCAACCCGAAGGAGGCCAAGGAGATGAAGGATCAGATCAATGAACTGAAGGCTTTGGGATTTATTCGAGACGAAGCTTCACCCTGGGGAGCACCTGTCTTGTTTGTTCCCAAGAAGGATGGAACTGTGAGGATGTGCATCGACTACCGGGCGCTGAACAATATCACAATCAAGAATAAGCACCCTCTGCCCCGGATCGATAACCTGTTTGACCAACACATGGAGCCAAGGTGTTCTCGAAGATTGACCTCAGATCCGGCTACCATCAGATCAAGGTCAGGAAGGAGGACATTCCCAAGACGGTGTTCAACACCAAGTATGAGCAGTTTGAATTCTTGGTCATGCTGTTTGGACTGACGAATGCTCCTGCTGTATTCATGAACCTTATGAACAAAGTTTTCCATGAATACTTAGATCAGTTTGTCATTGTCTTCATCGATGACATTCTGATCTATTCGAAGACTGAAGAGGAGCATGAGGAGCACCTCAGGAAAGTTCTGGGAACTTTGAGGAAAGAGAAGTTATATGGTAAGCTATCCAAATATGAATTCTTTCTAGACAAGGTGGATTTTCTTGGCCATATTGTCACAGGAGAAGGAATTTCGGTGGATCCTAAGAAGATAGCTGCTATTGAGAAGTGGTCTACCCCGAGCTCAGTTGCTGAAATCAGAAGTTTCTTGGGCTTGGCTGGCTACTACCGGAAGATTGTGAAGGATTTTTCCAGAATTACTGAACCAATGACGAAGCTTACTCGGAAGAATGAAGAGTTCATCTGGACGGAAGATTGCCAAGCGGCATTCGAGGAGCTGAAGAAGAGGCTTACCACTGCACCAATCCTTGCGCTACCCGCAGGAACCGGTGGTTTTTCAATCTACAGTGATACCTCTAGAAAAGGACTAGGTTGCGTTCTTCAACAAAATAGGAAAGTGATTGCTTACACATTTAGGCAATTACGGAACCATGAGAAGAATTATCCCACACATGACCTGGAGCTTGCTGTAGTCATCTTTGCATTGAAGCTATGGAAGCATTATCTCTATGGAGAGAGAGTGGAAATATATACAGACCACAAAAGTCTGAAATATGTTTTCACTCAGAAGGAGTTGAACATGAGACAAAGGAGATGGCTGGAACTGATGAAAGATTTTGACATCGATCTGCAGTACCATCCGGGTAAGGCTAATGTGGTTGCTGATGCACTTAGTCGATACCCAGTGGCGATGTTCTTGACCAAGGAATGACACTTATTGGAGGACATAGAGAAGCTTGGTCTGGAGATTGTACTACCTGAGGAGAAGATGAAGGAACTCGGGCGAGAAGCTGATGTACCTGGAGCTAACTCAACCATGATACAGTTACAATTGCATTCAAGTCTGATGGACAAAATCAAGGAGACACAATTTTAAGACGAGACGCTTTACAAACTTAGAGATAAAGTGCTGGCAGGAACACTTGAAGGTTTCTCTATCGCCAGTGACGGAGCATTGAAGAATGGTACGAGGCTGTGTGTAACATCTGGCAAACTATGGAATAAGCTGATGCAAGAAGCGCACCAGTCACAGTATTCTATACATCCTGGAGCTAATAAGATGTATCGGGATCTGCGTACCATCGTTTGGTGGTATGGAATGAAGAAGGATGTATCCAGATTTGTGGCTAGATGCTTGATTTGTCAAGAAGTGAAGGCTAGCAGACAGAGACCCGCAGGACTTCTACAGCCGCTGGATATTCCGGAGTGGAAGTGGGAGCATATAACAATGGACTTTGTGTCAGGACTGCCTCGATCCCAATGAGGGAAGGACGCCATTTGGGTTATTGTGGACCGACTGACTAAGTCGGCACACTTTATTCCCTTCAAGGTTGGTTTATCCACCGAGAAGTTAGCAGCATTGTACATACGGCACATCTACCGGATTCATGGAGTACCGATAAGTATTGTATCTGACCGAGATACTAGATTTACCTCACATTTTTGGAAGAGTTTGCTTGACAGCTTGGGAACAAAACTAAAGTTCAGCACAGCCTATCATCCCCAAACTGACGGACAATCTGAGAGGACCATCCAGACGCTAGAAGATATGCTGAGATCTTGCGTCTTGGAATTTGGAGAGTCTTGGGAGGACCACTTGAATTTAGTGGAATTCTCCTACAATAACAGTTACCAAGCTAGCATTGGTATGACCCTATTTGAAGCTCTTTATGGACGTCGTTGCCGCACTCCACTTGCATGGGACGACGTAGGAGAAAGAGTACTACTGGGGCCAGAAATGGTGACTGACGCAACAGAGAAGGTGAAGGTAATTAGAGACAAGCTCAGGATCGCCCAAGACAGGCAGAAGCATTGGGCAGATAGCAGTCGTCGACCACTGGAATTTGAAGAAGGAGATAGTGTCTTTGTGAAGATTTCTCCTACCAGAGGAACTATCCGATTTGGCAGAGCTGGGAAGCTGAGTCCCAGATATATCGGACCATTTGAAGTTTTGAGCCGAATTGGTGAAGTAGCGTATCGGTTAGCTCTACCAGCTAACCTTGAGGGCGTACACAACGTCTTCCATGTTTCGCAGCTCAGACGCTACATCCCGGATTCGAGTCACATCTTGGACCATTCGGAACTGGAGATTGGACCGAGCCTTACAGTGCCAGAGAAGCCGGTGGCAATTTTGGACAGAGGTGAGAAGAGGACCAGGACTTCGGTGACTCCTATAGTCAGAGTTATATGGAGGCACGATTCCCCAGGCGAGTCTACCTGGGAGCGAGAAGATGAGATGTGGGAGAAATACCCGTATTTATTTGAGACCTGAGGTATTTTCCTAACCTTATCTCTTTAAATTTCGAGGACGAAATTTCTTAAGGAGGAAAGGTTGTAAAACCCGTAAAATTTTGATTTCTTTTTAAATATGTGTTTGCTATTTTAATTTTTCAAATTATTATTATTAGTTAAATAGAAAATTATTTTCAAAATAAATAAATTTGGATTTTTGATTGCCTGGCCCAGTCCCGAACCCAAATTCTGAGCCCGAATATATTTTAGAGTTACAAAATTTTAGTTACAATTTTTCCTAAAGAAAATAATATTTAAATCTGTAATCCACTCCATTTTTCTTAGTGTCCATGAACCTTTTTGCTTTAAAATCCAGCAGCCCAACAACAATTATATGCTCTTTAGCCCAAAACCCATTAAAAGAGCAACCCATTAAGCCCATATTTAACCCAAACCCATTTAAAGCTTTTTTCATTAGAGAGAGAGAGAGAGTTTATAACTCTCAATCGGTTGGGTTCTCAACTGAAGAGAACTCTCGGTTTGGCTGACCCCCACCTTCCGTAACCACCGGAAATCGGCGACCTTTCTTCTTCCGGCCGTTGGCTTTTCTTCCCCTGGTAACCCCTCTCCTCTTACCTATAAAAAACCTCACTATTCTCCAACACCACAAACCATTTTCTTCCCCATTCTTCTCTGACCTAACTTTCCCCAAAAATTATTCCGGCGATCCCCACCCGATCCGACCCCACTGGACCGACCATCCCCTGGCCGAACCCCTAATCCCGGCATTTTTCTCCGTTCCCGACCGCCCGCCACTGTCATTCGCCGCTGATCCCGGCCGGACGCCCCGGTCCAGCCGGCGCCCCGATCCGCGTTCTCCGGCAAGATCCGGACCCGACAGTGCCTTTCGGCCGACCCCGAGTCTGGCGCACCCCTCCCGACTGAACCCTAGCCGGTGCCCCTGTTTCTGCAGCGACCGCTGCTGTTCTCGGCCGCTTCCGAGCCACCCCGCGCGACTCCGCCCCACTCGGCCAGCGTGCCCCGACCCAGATCTGCTATTTCGCTATTTTTCTTGCTGTCCGCAAGTGCTGGACACGTTCTAAGTCTGAGGCTACACTTCAGATTCTGTCATTTTTGGGTAACTTCTGTTAATCTCAATAGTTCGTCCCTCGTAGACGTCGATGATGAGTTTTGGTCCACGAATTTCCTTTGGAAAATTTGGTTTTCTGCTACGTTTCTGCTTTCAGAATTTTTGGATCGTTGTTCTGTGATTTTTGGGTTCTGTGGATGGTTTGATAATTTTCGGATTTTTCCGAGAACTCTTCGGAAAGAGTTCTGATGATTTTTGGAATTTTCGAGTTTAGTTGGGTTTTCGAAATTTTCGAAAACGAATTGCTGATTCGGGTTTAATATTATTTTGTGGTTGGAAATTTGTGTTCCCTGGTTGGGAACAGTTATCGGTGTGGTATAGCATTTTTCCAATTTTTGGGTTGACCAAAAATAGAGGGAATGCTGCCAAAATTTCTACAAAATTTAATTATAGTTTTAAAATGATTTTCGAAAAATAAAAAATATTTGGATTTATTGGGCGACGACCGTATTGGTCAATGGGCCCTGGCTAAATGCAAACGAAATCGGTTTCGCCCGGACGTTGAGGCATTAGCTATTTTTGGAGATTGGACCAATATCTGAACTCATAAAAAATAAATGCAATTTAGTTTAAAATTATTAATTTATTATTAAGTTTAATTATAGGATTTTTAGAGACTAACATTGTCTTTTCTTATTTAAATTCATGTAATTGGTCTGTAAGGGCATAAGCCTATTCTGGTTGTGAGATTGTAAGAGCTTAGGTTTTACTTTATTTTTCTGGATGATTTTGTTAGTGGGATCGTAGTATAAAATAATCATTATTTATTGTATTTTAAAGAATATAATAATAAATGTTTTGTCACTTAGAAATTAAGTTGTAGATTTAAAATAAAAATTCATGTATTTTTCATTAAAATGGAAAATCTTAGTTTTATATTTGTATAGTTATAAAATACCAAGTTTTTCCAAATAAACCGATAAATATGAATTTTTCTCGAAATTAAATGTAAATTGATGCTTCTTAATTGCAACACATTAATAAATAAGCATTTTGTTTGTGTTAGCTAAATCAAGACTAAAATTTACTAGGACACAACTAGAGATTGCAACTAGTATAGCATCTTTGGCAACTTTAGTTTTCTGAGACAAGTTTCCGAATGTAGGATCTCAAGGAAGAATCTGAATTTCCAATCCGACGTATCGACCCATCCAGTCAAATCATTTGAGGCAAGTACAATTTTGTGGTAGATTACAATTAGTTAATAATTGTTTTAATGTAATTTTAAATTACGATACAACACGTAACTCTCCTGAGAGTAATGACTGTAACTACTGTAACTATTGGGGATTGGGGAAGTAGTGTAGTGGATATGACGACATCCCATTAGTATAACTGAATGTATTAGCTTACCCCTCAAACACACGGGGATAAGCTATACCATATCACTAGGATATTACTGTAACAAACCCAATCCGGTCATATTCATTACCTATTCATATCACACTATTTTAACTGTTAAAAAATCATTTATTTCAAATTGTTTAAAAGTGCATAATTCCATTATTAATTTTAATTGTTAAAATATCATGAATTTGTACTTTGCTCCCTCCTAACTGGAGACTATATTTTTAGGATCTGTTGAGGATGCAAAGCTACTGATTAGTAGCTACTATGACCCTGAGCTATACCCTGCTGTGCTTCCTGAGGATGGCTTACTTGATGAGGATGTTGCTTTTCTTTAGATGTTATTTTCCAGTTGTTAGTTTTGTCTAAAAATAATGTTATTTAAGTTAGTGGTTCATGTTTGTACTTTGTACTGAACAAGATTTTTAATTTATCGAATTATTGTGGAAAATTTAGTTTGAGTTGTTAATTACCTGCATATGGAAGTTACAGCTTACTGCCGCCGTCTCATCAACGGTGCAGGCTGGACATGATCCGATTCGTTCCAAGTAATTGGGACCGGGTCGTGACAGATTACAATAGAATTCTGGAAAAGTACAACCGTAGGAATGTAATCTGAAGACGATCGCTTTATCCCTTGGACGATGTAAACTTTGAAGACGGTAGCCTCTGAAGTTGAAGGCGATAGCCTCTGAAGAATACAGCAGCACTTGGACAAGAACTCCTGAACTCTCTGATTTTTCTGATCTCTATGTATGATCCCCCAGGAAGGACTTGAAACTCTATTTATAGAGTTCTGAAAATAACTAATTTTTTAGTTATTCTGGATTACGCAAGATAGATTGCGCATGCACTGGATTGCGTAGCATCAGACTGCGCTGGCAGTTATTTGATCATGGCCAACTGTATTGGACACATGACATTATTTGATTGAAATGCGCATGATCGTGTACAGACGGTTGCCATGTGGTGAGTAATTGATGGCATGAAGGCCACGTGCACATTGTCAGTTGTCTTAATGGAGTGCACCACATGAATTACGCTGGCTTCAGATTGTGCTGGGATGGACCGCGCTGCAGAGAGTCTGGCAGATTGCGCTGTATGTATAGCTGTCCTCGAGCGCTGTGCTGCATAATAAACGAACAGTTTCCTCGTTCTCCATGCTGTCAGTTGTCAGAAGATCTGATTTTCTGTCAGGTAATGATGATACGGCCACGTCAGCTAGCGCACTTGAGAGTGTGCGCAGTTTAGCTTGTGCAATCGAGATTGTGCGCAATCTGTCTCCTGTGCAATTCAATTGAAGGATACATTTTTTGATTTTCATGGCTTTGTTCATGGGTGTAACTTGATTTTTAGGACTTACAAGACCCCTTCAAAGTTTTTGAAATTTAAAAGTATTTAAAGTTTTCGAAATACTTTGAATTTTGATTTTTAAATCAAGTTGCGCATATGATGACTTGTCTGCGCAATCGGAGGAGGCAGCTCCTATTTTTTCGACGCAATCTGAGGCGTCTGTTCACTTTCGAAAACTATAAATAGTTCTCTTTCTCCTCTCTGTTATTCTTTACTTGCTTCTAAACATCTAAGAGAGAAAATTCTTCGAGCCCATTCCAACACTTTTTCTTCCCCGTCGATCCTAATGGCTCCGAAGCGCTCCGCCGCCGAGAAGGACAAGGCCCCCGTCGAGTCTTCGGCTCGGGCTGTGCCACGTATTTCTCGACATGAAGTCGCTCATCCCGCTCTGCAAGGTAGTGAACTCGATCAAAGACACCTTTTTAGGGTTCTTCGACACCGTTGATCTTTCAAACCAATCTCTTTTTAGAGATTTGGATATATCGTGCCGCCCTGTTTAGGGTTTCGGTTGCACAAACCCAATAGTCTTCATTTTTATGAAGACTATTTTCTTGCGCAATCGGTTGAAAGGCGCTGGAAAAAGTCAGCACACTCTATCGATTTGCGCAAGTCTATCTAGCACAAACTGTTGTCTTGCGCAAGCTTGTTAGCGCAATCTGATGGCTTGCACAAGTGAATGTGTTGGCACAACTGGATAGTATGCGCATGGAAACTGCTGTTTGCGCACTCTGATGTTTTATAGACAGCGCAGTCTGATGTTTGCGCAATTTGGCTAATTATTTGGACAGAATCTTTGATTTTTTCATATACTGAATTCTGTCTTTCTGTTTGATGCAGTTAACATCAGAGAGGACCCAGAGTATGAAATCTTTGCAGAAACCCTTGCTGAACCAAAATTTAAGATAGATTTGTCACATGTAATATTTCTCCAATATGCTCTGCCATCTTCCCGTCAAGCCATCTTAGTTGTACAAGACAACGAAACTTTATTAAGTCTGATGAACGGGCAGTCCCTGCAGACTACCGATGCCATTACTCACAAGAAAGCCCTGTTTCTATTTGGTGAGGCTATTGAGAAGTGTTCTCAGCCAAGGCCTCGAGTCGAATTCCAGAGAAAGGAGAAAGTAATACTGTTACCGGACATTGCCAGATGCCTTCCTCTATCCCGTTATGCCCATGCGAGCTATCCCAGGAGAATGGACTGGGATATCACTCCCCTCCAACAAGCTAGAACAGGGAACATCTGTGTAAAGAAAGGGCCGAATAATAAAGACATGTTCTACAGCTCTTCTGAGCGTCATAGCTCACTGCTCAGAGGATTGAAGCCTGGTTGCATTCCGCCAGAGAACTCCTCCTTACTACTGTCGGTTAGAACACCAATCTTCGCAAACGAGTTTGTGAAGGCTGAAAGAAGATACCCGGATTAGGACATCCGGTTGACAGGTCTGGTGAACCCTGATCACAAAATATGGAGTTGCATAGCCAATTGGATATTGGTTCAGTTTGAAGAAAAGCTCAAGGAGATTGAGCTGTTCCAGCCGTTATTCTCCACTGTATACGGCTTTTATCCCAACCCTCATCTGTTTCTTGCTTTGGCAGAGAGGTATAACTTCAGGACAGGGACGTTCATGACACCCTGTGGAGAAATTGGTCTAGATCTTCATGAGATGAAGTATATCTCAGGCTTGCCAATGGGGGAATTCCCTTATGAGGAATTTGTTCCAACAAATGATGAATTGGACCGACTTCGTCGGGAAAATGCTGAAATGATGGATGTCTTCGAGGAACTCTTATGCCATTATAAGATCTGTTTTTTATATTACAAGAGTGGTTCTTCTGGTACTTGCTATTCATCGAAGTGGTTGTCTTATCTCTTCCTCAACCACATCATAGAGAAGAAGACGAAGGATCATGATAAGTGTAACCCTAGTTTCTTCAAACCACTCAGCCACAATGAGGTAATAGGTTTGATGGAAGAGAACAAAGAGATGGACATCAAAGTTGATGATGAACTTCAATATCCTCCTTTTAAGACATGAGATGTTATTGAAAGTTTCATAAGGCTAGGCTATAGGTCCATGTCCAAGGAAGCCCAGTTGGCAGGTTTCCTCACATACTGGCTTCAACGATTCGTCGTACCCGGAGCGAGCGCCATAGATCACTTCCACCGCGGCGTGCTCTTTGCTGCTGTCCGGTTAGTCTTTGGCTACCAGATGGATCTGCTATCGGCGATGACCTGCAGAATAAACGCTGGTCTTCGTCTTTTTGTTGACTCGATGCTCAAATGGAAGGGCGAGAAGGGAAACTTCCCTCGACTGGAGCTACCCTATACTTATTTGTTTGGGTGGTTACTTCTGCACCATCCGTCATTGATGAACCCTGATATGGGGGCAGTCAGCGGTAGCTATCCGCGGAGATTCTCCCGAGGCAAATGGATATACAACAGTCTGAGAGATTGCAGACGTGCTTTGAACCTTGGAAAGGGGTGGAATTTCTACTGTGTCGCTTCTCCAACTGGTTATAAACATATGTCAACAAATCTAGTTGATCTTGGGAGGCAGCCCCTAGGTCGCGCAGTATTTGAGTGGCTGAAGACAATTCGGTCGTCACATTTGGTTTACAGATTTGAAGATGAATGTTTCTTAAAACCATACCTTCCCAGCCGCTTTGCCCGTCAATTCGGCTACGACCAGTTCCACGTAGGGAATGCTATAACTTGCCTGCAAAGAAAAGGGTATCTGATTGATGGCGCCAGGGCCTGGGCTTATTATAACGCTCGAAATACAAGAGCAATGTTCTCGATGTCAACCAAGAGTGATCACGGCCCCAGAATGATATACACATATTCGCTTTTTTACACAGTAGCGAATACATTCTCTGAGAACTTCAGCCTGGTAGATAGCTTCACGACAGCGACGCGTTTGAAGGAGGGAGCCACTGTTATATCAGCTCCAGTAAATGACGAGGAGCATGAGCCGGTGGATGACCCGTTGGAAGCCTCAAGGGAAGCTGACTTTCCTGAGGAGATCAACGAACCACTGCGAATTTCTTTGAAAGTTGTCAAGTCTCCAGCCAGGGAGAGGAAGAGAAGGATTGACGAACCTTCTTCTCCGGTTGCAAATAAGAAACTTATCTTGGAGCCATCAGAGAAAGTTACCACCAGGTCGCAATCTCGTCAACTGGCCGAGTCGACCCAACGAGAAGAAGCAACTACGCCAACTTTTCTTCCAAAGCAGGTCGATGTAGTGGATGTGGAGAGTCCAGAGAGACCTCTTCATAGAAAGAAACTGGCCTCTAGAAGAAGAAAGAGGGTGGTCACCCCTCCGAGATAAATCTTGTCCTCGGTGGTGGCCAGTGCTGTAGCTGGAATAACCATGTCATCCCCTACACCTGCCTCTGAGCCTAGGCAGGAAACTTCTAGTCCAGAACAGGGGGACAAGACTGAGCAGAGGGAGGAGGCTAAAGTTGAGAAGAGGAATGAGGCTGAGGCGGAGCAGAGGGATGATGAAGTTTTGCGATCTCCTTCTCTTGCGGTGGAGACTACCCAGCTTCATGCTACACCAGGAACACTCCGCGAAGAAGAGGATCGCTTAATGATTGATGCATTAAATGATTGTGACTTCGGTCTGCAAGACGATATCGATCAAGCTGCCGCCACAACTGCCAGCGAGGAAGCCCCAGAAGATAGTATGAGCAATGAAGATACATCAACAGAAGCTGTTGATGATACTTTGAATCCAGAAGAGGATACTGGTGTCCATATGTCACCCGAAGCTGTCGATGACACACTAAATCCTGAAAAGGATGTTGAGGTGCAACTGTCTCCCGAAAAGAATGTGGGTGAGGAAGTAGTGCCGGAGGAAACTACTACCGCTGATCCCAAAGGTATTAAATGAAATTATTAATATTATTTTCATAGATTAACGGCTGACATCTCTATTTTTGATCCATGTAGAAATCGAACCATCTCTAATTCCTCCTACTTGCACTGATATAGTGCCGATAACAGCAATAGCCAGTGGCAGTCGACTTTTGTCGGGCGGCTCCGAGGCAGGCAGTAGCCAGGCAGTGATGTCTGAGGCTACTTCTGCTAGGTTGGAATCTATGCCAGCAGACGACAGACCAGTTACTGGACCAAACCATGGTATGATCGCCTTTACTTTTGACCCTTTTTGATCAATTGTAAATGACAACAAAATGATAAGATTCGTTCGATTTTGCAGAAGAACATCCGGAAGGAGCAACTAGCTCTACGATAGCTCCTATATCCAGAGAGCCCTCCATTCATATGCAAAAAGCTGCACGTCTATCTCCGGTACCTGCTGCTTCATCGTCAACGGGAGTAGCTGCTACTCCTGGTGCTCTGGCCACTAACCGATTTGTCATTAGCTCCTTCACCAACTTTTTCTTTAATTCGTTGGGACCCTTAATAGATAGGGTGATAGAGAAAGAAGAGGTTGATTTCTCTACAGTTAGAGGTCCAACCTCTTACTTGGTTAATGCCATCCGCAGTCAAGGCGACGAAGCTCAGGCTATTTTTCTTGATCATATATTAGATGACCTGGAGACCTCGGTTAAGAGCTACAAAGAGCTAAATAAGGAGGAGGTAGAGCCTTTGGTGCAAGCTAAATTTGAACGGATGTCTCAAGAGGCTGCGGTTGAGAAAGTTAAATTCCAAGTTCTCTTGGATACTTTCACTGCCAAGTCCGCTGAGTACAACTCCAAAGTGGAAACAGTGGCATCTGTTGCTGAAGAGAAGAAAAAGAAAGTTGCTGAACTGCAAGCGAAATCTGTCCGTCTTCAGGAAGAGCTGAGACTTGTTCAATTAGCTCTGGAAGATGAGGCCACCCAACATCAGGCTGCAATTCAACAACTGGGTATTCTGACTCAAGAAAGAGATGAGTATGCCGCAGCTCATCAAGCTGAAATCACTCGTAGACTAGTAACCCTGCCAACCTTCGATGATAAATCTGGGATGGAAGATGCTAGGAAGCGAGTGATGGACTCTCGTGAGGGGCGATTGCAAATTTTGAAGCAGCAGATGACCAACTTGATGACACCGCCGGCCGAATAGAAAGATTCTTTGTATCTTCTTGTCTTGTGATATGTATCTTTGTAATGTCTTTCAATTTTGATCAATAAAAAGGCATTTCTTTGTGGCTCTATTATTTATTGCATATCTTATTCAGATATAAATAATAGCGATAGAAAATATATTCAGAGGTACAGGACATGATATATTTCTTGATTTTTAGAAAATAATTATATTCATTATATCTGCTCAGAGATAATATGAACATGGCATAATATAATTTATCGAATATTATTATTTTGTTGGACAACTTAATCAAGGATAACAAGTTGCTGATGTGGGTGAATATATGAACGGATGAAAATGAATCATCAAAATGTGTGAACGAAATAAATCGTCGGGATGAACGGATGAACCATCAAATGAATTAAATGAACGGGTGAACCGTCAGATAGGTTGAAATGAACGGGTGAACCATCGAATAAATTTGATGAACGGGTGAACCGTCAAATAAATTTGATGAACGGGTGAACCGTCAAATGAATGTAATGAACGGGTGAACTGTCAGATGGATGTAATGAACGGAAACACCGTCAGGTAGATGTAATGAACGGATGAACCATCGGATAAATGGAATGAACGGGTGAACCGTTGGATAAATTTGATGAACGGGTGAACCGTCGGATGAATTTGATGAAGGGGTGAACCGTCGGATAAATTTGAATGAACGGGTGAACCATCGGATGAATTGAATGAACGGATGAACCGTCGGATAAATTGAATGAATGGGTGAACCGTCGAATAAATTGAACGAACAGGTGAACCGTCGGATAGATGGAATGAACGGGTGAACCGTCGGATGAATGTGTCGCTTCGTTGTTTTAAGAATCTTCGCCTATAAATAGGACAAAAATTAGATGAAATGATCACTTTCACTTTTCAACATAAAGATGTTGTCTGGAGATGCATCCAAGAAAGTTAAAATTGCCCCGAAGGTTGAAGAACTCCCAGAAGAACTTCCAGCCGATCCCAACCAGCCAAAGCAGATAGAAGTGGGCGAAGATTCGTCTGCACCCAAGCCACCAAGGGACATCCTGGACTTCCTGCTTGAACCAGGGATGACGAAAGAAGAAGAGGCCATGAGGATAGTTGCTTACAAGTTCCTGGTGGGTTCGAGCAAGGATGTTCTCGGCTCTTTTGCCGATTATGTCTTTGATAAGGACGACATTGGCCCACGTCCCAATTTTGAGAAGGATGATAGTGACCTCCCTTGATATTATGTACTATCATTCATGATGAAATAAAATTAAACTTTATTTATGAACTTGTCTGATGATTAGAAGCACTCTCTTTTATATTTATACATAATACTTTTTAAGGAACTTGCCATTGAGAGGCATCATTGCAACTCGACCATCCAATTCTGTGAGTTGATAGGCTCCATTTGAGAAGACTTTGCTCACGATATATGGACCTTCCCACTTTGCGTCAAATTTGCCTTTGCTCGAGTGAGTCATAGTCATAGGACGCCTGACTGTTAGAACAAGCTCTCCTTTTTGAAAGGCTCTGACTTTAACTTTGCGGTTGAAAGTCTTTGAGATGCAGGCTTGATATAACTCAATATGCTATTGAGCCATTAACCTCTTCTCGTCAAGTGCTTCTAATTCTTGAAGTCGAAGAAGATCGTTATTCTCTGTAGTGAGCTTATTAGCGACGGCAATCCTTAAGGATGGGATTTGAAGTTCCAAGGGTAGAACTGCTTCACAACCGTACACTAGAAAGAAGGGTGTACAGCCTGTGGGGTTGCGGACCGTAGTACGATAAGCCCAAAGACATTCGCCAAGCTTCTCGCTCCAATTTCGTTTGTTAGTAGATACAAACTTCTTGAGGAGCTTGATAATGGTTTTGTTGAAGGCTTCAGCCAAGCCATTAGCAGCAGGATTATAAGCTGTCAAAGCGACATTGTCAATCCGATGATCATCACAAAACCTTGTGAACTTCTGACTAATGAACTGTGGTCTGTTGTCATGTATGATCCTTCGAGGTACACCAAGTCTATAGATGACATGGTGTTTAACGAAGTTGATGACGCTGCTGGTTTTGACTTCAGCTAGGGGTATAGCTTCAGCCCATTTGGAGAAATAGTCGGTTATTGCTAATATGAACCGATGTCCTCTAGAAGAAGGAGGATTGATGGGACCTATAATGTCCATACCCCAAGCTTCGAAAGGCCATGAAGCAGCAGTCGGATACAGAAATTCTGAAGGTTGATGGATGAAATCTGCGTAGATTTGACAGGCTCGATATTTCCTTGCATATTCGACGGCATCTGATACCATAGAGGGCCAGTAGTAACCCATACGTCGAATGCGATCTTGTAACTTAGGACCGGATTGATGTACTCTACAGACACCATCGTGAGCTTCACGCAACACTTGCTTTGCTTTATCACCAGCTAAACAGCGCAAGAGAAGACCGTCATAAGTCCGCCGATAGAGAGTCTTAGTAGTCTGATTATAGTAAAACCGGAGAGACCGTCGACGAATACTCGTAGCCTCCTTGGGATCTTCAGGAAGTATGTCGTGAACTACAAAATCGATGAAAGGAATTCTCCAGTCTTCATTGATAACATTGGCTTCAGTGAAGTTACTGAACTCAATATTACGATTGTTCTCAATGCAAAAAATTCCCGGTTAGAGACAACCACCACCTGCTGTCTTTTGATAGGGATGTCTAAGATCGCTGCAAGATTGGCCAAAGCATCTGCCTCAGTATTGCAAGCTCGGTGAATATATTCGATAAAGAAGGCTTTGAATGATGTAGCCATGTTGATTGCTGCTTCATGATAAGGCACCAGATCTTGATGGCGAACTTCATAGATTCCTCTAACCTGGTTAACCACCAGCTTAGAGTCGCCATAGACTTCAAGATACTCGATGTCCAATTGTTTGGCTAATTAAAGGTCGATAAGTAGAGCATTGTATTCTGCCACGTTATTGGAGCAGGATTCATCTAAGGAGTAGGCTCTTTGGATAGTTGACCCGTCGGGAGAAACAAGAACAACCGCAACTGATCCTGCGACAATGGCATCCTTTGGTCCCATTCTGGATGCACCGTCAAAGAATAGACGCCAAGTAGGAAATTCTTCGGAGATCATATTTGATTCTAATGTCTCGTCTGGAATTTCATCATATAGTTTGGATGTCTCTGGAACAGGATGAGCTGCTAGGAAATCTGCCAGTGCTTGACCTTTGACAGATTTTTGAGGTACATATACCATGTCATATTGGGCTAGCAGAATGGCCCATGTAGCCAGCCGAGAATTAAGTGTGCTGGGCTTCTTCATATATACCCGAAGAGGATTAACTCGGGATATGACATGAATAGTTTGGCCAATGATATAATGCCTTGTCTTTTGAACAGCGAACATAAGAGCTAGGCATTCTTTTTCGATCGGACTATAACGGTGTTCAGCACCAATCATAGTACGGCTAAGATAATAGATGGCCTGTTCATGACCTTCTTTGTTCTTTTGGGCAAGTAAAGCACCCAATGAATGATCCATAGCACGGACATACATTAAGAATGGTATGCCTAAAATCGGTGGCACCAAGACTGGTGGGTTCATGAGATATTGCTTTATATCTTCGAATGCTCGCTGACATTCTTCGGTCCAAATGAAAGACACACCTTTCTTCATTAGCTGAGTGAATGGACTGCAACGTCCAGACATATTCGAAATAAACCTCCTAATGTACGCAAGTCGACCTTGGAATCCTCGTAGCTCTTTTAGGTTGCGTAGAGGACGCATCTCTTGAATGGCTTTGATCTTCTCGGGATCTACGTGTATACCCTTAGAGGTAATGATGAATCCGAAAAATTTACCACTAGAGACACCCAAGAATGACTTGGTGGGATTCATTTTGAGTTGATGTTGGCGCATGAGATTGAAGATTGTTCTCAAGTCTTGCATGTGATCTTCCTTTAGACGACTCTTGACTGCAATATCGTCGACATAGCATTCGACAGTCTTGTGCAGTTGATCTCGAAAGATGGTACTCATAGCTCGTTTGTAAGTTGTACCAGCAATCTTGAGACCAAACGGCATTACTGTGTAGCAATAGACTCCGCGAGGAGTGTGGAAAGAAGTGTGTTTTTCATATTTGGGATTCATCCGAATCTGATTATATCCAGAGAATCCATCCATGAAGGATATTCGCTCGAACCCACAGGTGTTGTCAATCATGACGTCCGTGATAGGGATAGAAAATTCATCTTTTGGACAGACTTCGTTAAGATCCCAAAAATTGATGCAGACTCAAACTTTGCCAATTTTCTTCAGGACTGGAACGACGTTGGCTACCCAATCAGGATGTTGTTCTTCTCGAATAAAGCCACAAGCGATGAGCTTCTTGACTTCATCGTCGATTATGTCCATCATTTCTGGCTTGAAGTGCTGCTGTTGCTGTTTGACTGGTTTTGCATTAGGCAAAATATTCAGTTTATGAGTAGCAACTTTGGGATCTAGACCCGGCATGTCTTCGTAACTCCAAGCAAAGACATCAATGTATTCTTGAATAAGAAGAATTAATTCTTGCTTATATGCCTCTAGAAGGTTCTTGCTGATGAATATTGGACGAGGTGACCCATTTTCTCCTACGTCAATTTGAACCAATTGATCTTCAGTAGGAGGTTCTCTTTGTTCGAATCAGAGTTCCCATTGGGTATCTATTCGTTGAGCCCAAGGATCTATTTTGGGACTTTCTTCAATATCTTCAACATAATCTTTCGGAAGTTCGGCGAAGACTATGTTGGAAGATACGATCAGTCGATGAACTTGACCAATGCTGTTATCAGAATCCCATGATCTGGAATCAGAAGAGTTAGAGCGCTCTTTACTATCAGATTCGGAGACTGCTGGACATAACACCGGAGGAGAAGCATATCCAAGACCTTTTTTGGTCCTCCTGTAGTACATCTTTGACTTTCCTTTCGGAACAGTCGTACGGATAGGAGTTCGTCTACCCTTGCCGTAGTTGTGGCATTTTTGAAGTCATAACCCATTTTTCGGATAATATCTTTTAATTGTTGACTGTAACGACGGAGTTGGAGATGTCCTGTATCCTTACTCTTGCTATCATCCGTATAGCTGAATTTTTGTTCTGGTCCTTTATTAAAAAGTATTGGACTTTTGCCTTTCTTTCGAGAAGGGACAACAAAGCAAGAATCGTCTGGATGTTCGAGTAAGACCTCCGTTTGAAGAGACTGTACAACTCCCATTGTAAATGACTGAAAGCTACCTAACATATCCAAATAACACTTAGCATGATAAATGACATCAGTATACTAGAAAGTAGATGCTTTTTCATTGATTTGTACATCTGTATTTACAACAGGACCTTTAGCCTTAGCAGTCTTGGTCAGATTGATTACAAGAGGGGAAGAAGAAGAACGTGGAGAAGGCTTGTTACGACGAAGGTCAATAACAAGTGGCTCAGAGGAGGTGAGCTCCCTTTTATCCTTGTTATGAGTTAAATCACTAACAAGTGGCTCAGCAGAAGTGAGCTGCTTTTTGTCCTTGTTATGACGTAAGTCTATAACAAGTGGCTCAGAAAAGGTGAGTTCCCTTTGATCTTGACCACCATCGGTTGGTTGCTTCTGGACTGGCAAGTGAATAGCCAGTGGTTTGGAGGACTGCGGATGAGAAACACGCCCTTTGATAGGTATGATGAGGGTGTCTTTGGGCACTGCTTGTTGTTCTTCTTCAGTGTCTAGAGCTAGTACAACCTTCATAAATTCATCCTTGTACATATGAGCATCGTTGCAGTATGCCTCAACACCTTTGAAAGGATAGAGATCCGCAACCTCCTTCTGGACCTCCCCTTTGTCATCAACATATTTGAAACATTGATGGAGAGTAGACGGAACAATGTTGTGCTCATACAAAAATGGTCTCCCCAACAATGCATTATAAGAACAACCAAGGTTGTCTATAATATAGAAGGTCACTTTTGTGCGAAGATTACCTATTTGGAGTTTTAGGCGAATCTTGTCCAGAGGTTCACTTCTCCCTTGGTTGAACCCCAAGATGGTGGTGATTGTGCTGGAAAGACTATGCACTAGGATCTTCAGTGCATCCAGTATTATCTTCAGCATAATGCTGAGTGCTGACCCTGGATCTATCAGAATACGATCGACTTTCATCGAGTCGACATATCCTGTATAGTATAGAGGACGATCATGCCAATTGTCTTCCATCAGCATGTCATCCTGTGTGAAGGTAATGTTTGGAATTAACTCCAACATACTGTGACAATGGAGACAAGAGACTGGCTCTTCTTTCGGCTTCTTCAGAAGGGCTAGACAAGTCTCTGCCTGCATGAGAGCTTCACTTAGAATTTCTCGAGTCTCTTTGGAGAGGTGCAAGAGCTCAAAGATTGACAACCTGGCCGGTATATTGGCTAGTTGAGCCAAGATATCAAAGTTGTAAGGCTTCTCAAGTCCTGAAGGAGATGACTTCTTCAAAGGTTTGTCGAACCAGACTTGTTTGCCTTTGTCAGCTGTCGTCGATTTGGGGGGAATGGGTACTACAACCGGTAAGGGTGCAGAAGGGATATCTTCAATGGAAGCAGGTTGCACTGGAGCGGACTCAGCAGAGGAAGCAGGATTTTCTTGAGTCTCAGGAACTTCTCGTAAGTAAGCTTTCCCTTACCTGGTGCCCAGCAGGATTTCATCTTCAATTATGGGGTCAAAAGACACCATGTTGCAAGTCTTTGTCTTGCCCTTATAACTGTCTTTCTTCTTGAAAGAAGAGGAAATTTCAAACTCCAAAGTAAGATCAGGGTGAATCCACATAATCTCGTCATTGTCAAGAGATAAGGGGATGAGACCTTCACTTCGTGGAGGGGAAAGATTCTCGATCTCAAGAATAGCTTTGGGGATAGGGATAACGCAATGCTGTACCATTTGCGGAGGAAAGTCACCAAACTGAACTGAGACCATGATTGCATTAACAGTCTTCTCATCTTGCTGCAGAGTGAAAACACCAGCGTTGACCAACTCTTGTATCTTGTCTTTGAGCACATAACATGCTCGAGTGGGATGCCCAATGAACCTATGATAGACATAATACTTGGGATGATCAGTCTTACCGACCTCATCAGGCTTCTTTGGGTCTGGGAGTTGGAGCTTATTGCTTTTGATCAAGCAATCAAAGATACTCGCAGTATCATTTTTGTCAAAGGAATACTCCACTTTAGGATGAGGTTCTCTTGGTGGAGGGGCAGAAGGGGTAGAAGTAGACGTAGGTGGAGCCACGTTGACTGCCAGATATTCCTTGCTCTTCAAGTTGATGTTCAGAGTCTCTTTATTCTTGCAGTTGTTCTGGCGATTACCGCTACTCGATGTCTGATGTTCATCTCGGTCGAGATTAGACATATGTACCCCTAGCTGTTTGAATTTGTCAGCACTAACTTCAGCTGCTTTAGCATTGACAATGAAGGATGGCCAGTCTTGGAATTGAGTTGAGCCCGTCCACATGCTGATGATAGGCAAAAGATTTGCCTTACAGGTGTCTATGGTGACAGCGACCGGAGTCCTGGGAGGCATCTTTAAAGCTTCTCGGCAGAACCTTTTAATGAAACTCTCAACAGTTTCATTATGTCTTTGTTTGATTTTGTTGAGGGCTGACATAGTCATGTCGTTGATTCCCGCGTAAAATCGTTCCAAGAAGATTTGTTTGAGACCCGAGAAGGAAGTAATACAGCTATCGGGCAGGCTTCTGTACCAATCGTATGCCACACCGATTAAACAGCCGACGAATACCCTGGTAAGAAGAGCGTCATTTGGCTGGAGTTGAATAGTCATTACCTCAAAGTGGTTAATGAACTGACTAGGAGAAGTGCTGCCATCAAACAGAGAGATTATTGAAATCTTGTACTTAGGAGGAAACGAAACTTCTTTCCATTCAACTGGATAGGGTTGTTTGATCCCCAATCTCTGTAGATTGTCTTTTTCTTTAAAGGCCTCGAATTGAGTGCGCAAGAGTTTGACAGCTTCGTTAGCATCCTCCGATGATGATGAAGGAGCAGGCAGAACCATGGTGTTAGGAGGAGGAATAGCGTGGTAAGCACTACCCCCAGCACCTGACTGACTGGGTGTGGATTGAACTTGTACAGGAGGTACTTGAGGAGATACTACCCCCAGCCCTGTATTGACTGGCACTGACGATGCTATGATCTCAGGACTTGCAGCCGGTACGGTCGGTGGTACTGTATGTTGGGCCACAATGATAGAATGCATACTGGCGACCATTTCAGCCATGGTCTTCAGCTTGTCCTCTAGTGCAGCTATTTGCTATTCTTGATTTGCAGAAGTTGAAGCATCCGGATCTTCAGTGACAACATAAGCTGTCACTTCTCTTGGTACAGTAGAAGACACTGTCTGCTCAGAACTTTCACTGTATGCATCATAATCAGAGAAAGAGTCATCTCCTGAATGAGAAGTAGGAAGATGACCAGAAGGATCTTGGAGAAGATTTCTTTGACCGATTGTATCTCGGCTTCGGGATCGGGTATGTCGAAATACTCCTTCAGAAGATTCTTGGAGTAAATCTAATTATCGCTGGCTGGGACGGCGAGGTTTGCCATGCCTGGAGCACTTTTTACCCCAGTGTCTCGAAAAGTCATGTTAACAGATTCATACAATACTTCGTCTTCGTCTTCCGACATTGGTTCCAAAGTTGCAAAATTCAAACGATAGAAGACAGATCATTTTGTTGTCTGGCAACAGCACTGGATAATAACTTTGTGATTACAATGAGGAGGCGTCGAGATGTTGTCCCACTTTTGCCTGAGATGCTCCCGGAGATCAGGAACAATGATGGGACGAGAAAAAGTTTGAAGGATCTGTTCCTTAACAACATTCGGAACATGGTTCCGGTTCTTCAAATGTTTTGTCCCTTGAGTGTACAGGGAAGTGCTCATTTCATTAGCATAAGTGTCAGGATTTGTGACACCCCAGAACCAGAAAACTGGAGAGCGGGGGCGAACATAGCCAGCTACATATATTGAAATGGAATCCACCACGCTATACGGTCACGGCTGTCTAGATATGAGGGTTTACTACAAGCCAATGGTCTCTTAAGGTCAAGCCTATTGTCTCAATCTCAAGCAAGTAATATAGTTACAAGATGTTTGACCACCAAATATACAATAAAAGGCGTCCCAAATATTACATATTCAGTTGATCATGAAGCTAGTTGTACAAAATGCGAGGACTAGCAAGAGTTTAGTCATACATGATCAATCCTAGGATTTGTTAATCATGTTTATAGCCCGTAGGCAGACAGTAAGTAAATATGCATCGAGCTAACAGGTGCTCGTCGGCTAAACGTCTCAAAAGAATAAATTTACAGTAGAGTGAGCGAAAAAAATAGAAAAACCCACTCGTAGCCCGGGTTCCTTCTAGTCGCCACCAACGGGCTGGAGGTTCGGTAGATCCTCGGGTGCTGCACCGAAATCTGGCCACACAAAACCAGCTGGGTCAAACCCAGAAAGAGCAAGTGCCACAAAGGAGGCCATGAAATAAGAACAAAAGCCAGCATATCAGAACATAAGAAAAAATGAAAGAAAGTACAAGTAAGTAAAGAGAACAACAGGACAATAAACGACTAGGGACGTGGAACCATTCCGGGAACCAGGTTACAACCCTTCAACCAAACAAGGACCGAGGTTGTAACCCTTCGCCTGAATAGCACTCTGTCTCTACCCAATTATTGTTAAGATAAGTAAAACAATCATGTACAAGAGTGACCGGGTACTGGGACTAGACGAGACTAAGACATGGCTGGACAACATCCATTTACAAACGGCCAAGCAATTACTACGGCTTACTACTTTAACTAACTAGGGTTATCACAAGCCTAATTACTAACAAGATGCAATGAGAATTTTCCAGTCCGAAGCCCTACAGACTATCCAGTTTTCCAGTCCCAAGATACAATGAGACGATATACCCTTAGGTGACTTAGAGGGTGCAACACATGACAGTGTGCTGGAAATGTGCTCTACTCGTCGGCAAGCTACAAGTCCAATTAAAGCGCCCAGATAACGAGATTGCCTGTGACTGGAAATTCTCCATGAACTATAGTTTGATCTAGTCATTATCCTAATCCATATTCAGTGTGAATCCCTGACCGTGGGAACCAAGGAGTCACGTCCTAGACATGATGCAAGACAAGACAAGTAGATTGCACAAGCAAGCAAGCAGGAACACCCACGGTGTCAGAGTTGGTCACAAGAGTCAAGTTCGACCAGTTATCAAGAAGAGTCAAGGCAGGTCAAGTTACAAGTCATAAGTTACGAGTCAAGAGTGCGCCGCCACGGGCCACTATCAAGTTATCAGGTTACAAGTCAAGAGTGCACCCCATCGGGTCACTATCAAGAAGATCCGAAAGACTAGGATCATAAATCATAGAAATTACGAACACTGTCTTAGTCATAAGCAATTACTGAAAATCGTGTCTGGTCGTGTTGGGTCAAGATAGTCGTGATGTGTGGAACAAGATCTCAAAAACCCAATCCACAAGAGAGAAGCCAAGTCCAAGAAAATAAAACCAAATCATTTGGGCAAATAGGTTGCGCAAGGGGTTAGGTTGCGCAAGAGAATGGGCTGCGCTGGGGTGAATGGCGCAGGGGTCAAGTACGCCGGGGGCAGATGGCACAGGGGGCCAAGGGTCCAAGTGCGCAGAGGCAACGACGCAGGGGGCCGAGGGTCCAAGTGCACAGAGGCGAACGACACAGGGGGCCGAGGGTCCAAGTGCGCAGAGGCGAACGGCACAGGGTGCCGAGGGTCCAAGTGCGCAGAGGCGAACGACACAGGGACCAGGCGCGCAGGGCGTGCACGCAATCGGGCAGCGGCTACGCTGCGCGGTCAGCGACCAGCGCTAAAAAGTGTAGCGCAGGGACGGGCCAGCGACCAACGCCAAAGGGCACGGCACGGGAGGAATAGCCCGGCGCTAAACAGCGCAGCGGGAGAGGGGGGTCTTCTTCTCCAAGGCTGAGATGAACTTCTCAAGAACACCAAAACTTCAAATCTTCATATCTTGGCCAAATCAAAACCAAAATGTGGTAGATCAAAACCAAGAATTTCCAAAAATGGTTAAAACCTAGATCTATAAAAATGGAAGCTCCAAATCACAAAATGCCAAGTTCTAATGTTGTTCTCCATGGCCTAATCTAGCTAATGGACAAATAAAATATGGTATTTATTTGGTGGCAAGGTGCACTTTCCTATGGTGTTGGTGGAGGAAGGAGGAAGAAGAAGATGGAGGAATTAATGGAGAGTAAAGAGGAGAGAGAAAAGTTAGGTGGGATTTAATGGGGGTAGTTGTGGTGGAATGAGGGTGGAATATAGGTTAAGGTGTTCCATATATAATAAACCAAACCAAACCAATCCTACTCCACAAAATAAAACCAAGCCAACTAAAACCGAGCCGAGTCAAAACCCAAAATACGGGAAAACTTAAAATTTCTCAAGTCGAGAAAATAAAAATACATGCCAAAATCCAATTACAAGCATAAATACGAAATACGGAAAATAAGGGTGACAACTCTACCCACCTTAAAAGAATTCTGTCCTCGGAATTTAATCAAGGAGCTAGAGAATGCCACGGCAAGCTACACTAAGCACCAACAATCTACACTAAGTAGTTCAATCATACAATCATACATGCAAGCAAAGGATAGAAAGCATAAGGTATAAGGAAGATATTATACCTTACGAGTCAAACAAGTCGGGATATCGCGATCGGATGTCGTCCTCACGCTTCCACGTTGACTCACCTAGAGAGTGATGACCCCAAGCAACACAGACTAAGTTAATAGTCTTGTTCTTGAGTATCTTCCTCTTCCGGTCCAATATAGACACGGGCCTCTCCTCATAAGAAAGGTTGGTACCAACAACCAATTCCGAATGGTCTAGGATATGGCTCGGGTCCGGGATATACCGTCGTAATTGGGACACATGGAATACATCATGCACCTCACTTAACGACGGCGGAAGAGCAAGACGATAGGATACATCCCCTACTCGCTCCAGGATATCGAATGGCCCTATATGCCTAGGACTAAGCTTTTCTCGCACGCCAAAGCGAATGACGTCGCGGTTAGGCGAGATCCTAAGGAATACATGGTCGCCGATAGCAAACTCTAAGGGACGCATGTGAGCATCGGCCCAATGTCGCTGGCGATCTTGGGCAACTCGAAGATGATCCCTGACTTTTCTGACTACTTCAACTGTCTGGGCAATCATTTCTGGACCGAGCATCTGTCTCTCTCCGATATCATCCCATGCTAGCGGGGACCTGCACTTCCTGCCATACAGTACCTCGAATGGTGCCATCTGGATGCTGGCCTGAAAACTATTATTGTATGAGAACTCCACCAGGTGCAGGTGATCTTCCCACGAAACATCGAAGTCAAGTGTACAAGATCTCAACATGTCTTCAAGAGTCTGGATTATAGGCTCTGACTGACCATCTGTCTGCGGATCATAAGCTGAGCTAAATTGGAGACGAGTTTCCAAACTCTTTTGTAGGCTACGCCAAAAGTGTGATGTAAACCTTGAATCTCGGTCCGAGGTGATACTGACGGGCACACCATGAAGCCTGAAAATTTGCCTGAGATACATCTCCGCCAACTGAGCCGTTGACTGCCCAACTCTGAATGGGAAAAAATGAGCCACCTTCGTGAGCCTGTCAACTATAACCCAAATAGCATCTCGACCAGCTGGAGATCTAGGAAGTCCAGTCATAAAATCCATGGTCACATGCTCCCACTTCCATTCTGGAATTGGCAAAGGCTGAAGAAGTCCAGCGGGCCTCTGATGTTCAGCTTTAACCTGCTGGCAAACCAAACATCGAGAGACAAACCGGGTTATCTCCCTCTTTATGCCATTCCACCAGAAATGCTGACGAATATCACGGTACATCTTCGTTCCACCAGGATGAATAGAATACTGTAAACTGTGAGCTTCTGCCATGACCTCATGTCTGATATCTCCACTGGGTACACAAAGACGAGTACCGTACCAAAGTGTACCATTTTTATGAATCCATAACTCTGGCCTTCTTTCTGCCTCACACTCTGCTCTGAGTCGCTGAATCTTAGAATCTGTAGACTGTGCCATCCGGATCCTCTCAACTATGCTGGACTGAACCTGTAGACTGGCCATCAACGCCACGTTGGTAAGAAGAGCCACTTCAATTCCCATCTTCTGAAGATCTGCCAATAACTCTGGTTACACCGTTAGGAAGTAAACTCCGGCTCTCCTGCTCAACGCATCTGCTACAATGTTGGCCTTCCCTGGATGATACTGCAAGTCCACATCGTAGTCTACCAATAGCTCGAGCCATCTTCTCTGCCGCATATTAAGGTCCTTCTGGGTGAAAATATACTTCAGGCTCTTGTGATCTGTAAATATCTCTACTCTATCTCCGTACAAGTAGTGTCGCCAAAGCTTGAGTACAAACACTACTCCTGCCAGCTCCAAGTCGTGGATCGGGGTAATTCTTCTCATGATCACGAAGTTGACGTGATGCATAAGATATTACCTTCCCATGTTGCATCAAGACACACTCCAATCCTCTGCCTGAAGCATCGCAATAAACTGTGAATCCTCCGGTCCCATCTGAAAGTGTGAGAATAGGAGCCGTTATCAAACCTCGCTTCAACTTTTCAAATGATTTTTGACACTCCGCTGTCCAAGCAAACTGCACATCCTTGCGGGTCAACTGGGTCATCGGCGCTGAAATCCTTGCAAAATCTGAAACGAATCGCCGGTAGTAACCGGCCAATCCAAGGAAGCTGCGAACCTCTGCTGCTGAACTAGGTACTAGCCATGACTCGATAGCCACAATCTTCTGGGGATCCACTTCCACTCCTCCTCGGGTAATGATGTAACCCAAGTACGAAATGCGATCGAGCTAGAACTCGCATTTACTGAACTTGGCATACAACTGATGCTCTCTAAGCGTCTGAAGGACGATTCTGAGATACTGCTCGTGCTCTGCTTCGCTCTTGCTGTAGACCAGGATATCATCTAGGAACACGATCACGAACTGATCCAAGTAAGGCATGAAAATGCGATTCATGAGGTCCATGAATACAGCCGGCGCATTAGTCGCTCCAAAGGGCATAACAAGGAACTCCCAATGCCCATATCTCGATCTAAACGCTGTCTTCGAGATGTCCTGCTCTCTGACTCCGATCTGGTGGTATCCTGACCGCAAGTCTATCTTCGAGAACACTGAAGCCCCTTTGTGTTGATCAAACAAGTCATCTATCCTCGGGAGAGGGTATCTGTTCTTTATTGTTACTGAGTTCAAGGTACGATAATCTATACATAGCCTGGACATACCATCCTTCTTTTTCACAAGAAGCATCGGGGCTCCCCAAGGCGATCCACTTGCACGAATGAATCCCTTGTGTAGCACCCAGTTTTCCAAATGAGGGTAATTTTAAAATTTCGTGTTTATAATTATTTTAATAATGATATTTAATTTATGATATGATTTTTGGTGATTTTAAATTATTTTAAAATTATTTAAATCAAGGACTTGTGGTTTTGACGTTTTGCTAGTGAAACCCTAGAGACTGTTTGACCTAGAGCCTAACCATGTGATTATAATATTTTAATGTCATTTCTGGCTTAAGAATATTTTGCATTTGACCTCTTTGAATTATTTTGATATTATTTTATTATTTATGATATTATTTTGGGATTATTTGAGTCGGGTTCGAATTTTATCTCAATCCGACTTGTAACGGGGACCCGGGGTAACTTAGACTCTAGTTGGACCCATGCATTAGTTAGCCATGGCCCACATTTTAATTAGTCATATTAGAAAGATTAGTCATAATCCTAATTATTAGGTTAACCATTTAGAGTTTTTATTTTGACCCTTTTACCCCCAAAACCTAACCAAAATTGTTTTAAACACTTGTAACTAAGGGAGGGCAAACTTGTAATATTCAATGAAGGGGGGATAACCATTGTGGCCGGCCCTAATAGGACTCCCATATCATTTCCTTTCCTTGAGAAGTCTTCTTCCCCAAGTGCTCTCAAGCTCTCCCAAGGAAGAAGCCTTTCTCCTTGGATTTTCTCTCATTTAGGTAATATTTCCTTCTCTTTTATTTCTCCATTTTGCATTTAGAAAAGTTTTAACCATAGGAATGACCCCCATTGTTGTGTCCCTATTTTGTGTCCTCTTGTGTCCATTATGTGTCCTTTAGGGATTTCTATTGAATTATTGTTGTGTTTTGTGTTCATGGGGAAAACCCCCAAACTTGGACACACTTTATATTTAAAATATTGATTAAATGAATTAATTCATATTAAATCTCAGATTTGAATATGTAGAGATGTGTTCTTGAGTATTTTATATTTTATTCATGTATCTCTTATAGATGTGTTCATGTTACATATATATATATATATATATATATATATATATATATATATATATATATATATATATATATATATATATAAAATATATATATATATATATATATATATATATATTGTAATGAGAGTGTATCTATATTTATATATGTAATAAATGGTTCATGATGATTATATAATCAAGTTTGTGAGTGTGGTTCCTCATATTATTATTGTCATTATTGTTGTGGATAATTAGGATATATATTGTGTATTCTTTTGGCTCAAACTATCTAAATCCGTCATAATTTTTATCCACGTTTTTAATTTCAGCCCTAACTTAGAAATGTCATAACTTCTAGCTCAAAGCTCGGTTTAATCTCCCGTTTTTTTTAAAAGAAGCGTATTGAAGTTAGCTTTCCAAAAACATGTATTAATAGGTATAATTCTTTCTGTAACTTTCTGGAGAATTATTTGAGTGTCAGCTGTACGAAAGACAAACGCGTTCTCGGTGTTTTCGCGATTCCGGGAGTTTCCGAAAACGAAAACGCGATCCGTTTGAAGTTTCGGAAAGCTAACACATAGATCTATAACATAATTTAATCCTAGATTTTAATTCATGCTGAGATGGTACAGTATTGATTATTAGTAGGAGTTACTATTCGGTATATGTATTTTGTGCACCCTTGTGTGTAATATAATGTTCTATTTGATTTTAACCCATGTTAATGTATATGCATTAAGTAATTAAATAGAGAATGCAAGCATGAGTAAATGGTTAAATAAATGATGTATGAGGTGTAAGTATCCTATCTAATGTAAGCATGAATAAGTATGGCTTGTAATGAATATGTAGGTTCCATAGTATGTAATGTATGGTGCATATAGTAGTGCAAGAGAATAAATGAATGATGAATGAATGCAAGCATGAATGTAATATAATAATAGATGTAATGTAAGCAATATACAAGTTAATGAGATGTAATGTTCTATATTAACATAAATCCTATATTACCTCATGTACCCCCTTACACTATGTTGACACTATCACACTTGACGCTTTGTTCACTTACACTTTGACACTCTTTGATATGTATACACTATATATGCCTATTTAACCCTCCCTTGCCCCTTTGCCATGTTCATATACACACACATAGCCTCTTAAATAAGTATTTATGAATATAGTTAACTTAGCTATGTATGTATATTATATATATGTTAGCATATTGTGTTGTAATATATACGTTTATATAACCAATTGAAATGCCATGATTATAGACCTAATATTGAATACCAATATATGCATGTGTATATATGTGTAGACATATATAGCTTAAAGTAATAGATTACCTAGTGTATATCCAATGTGAATTCTTGCCTATTTGAGTATTAAATAATTGCATGCTATATAGAGTTGGGTGCATGTTGGCTTGTATAGCCTTGTATTGATGTGTGCTTGTTAGGATAGTCTTGGTTAGGCCTAGTAAGACTTGCTGGGTTAGGACATGACCTAGTTTGACCTAGTTTGACTAGTACAGTTGACCAGAGTTGACCAAGGGTTGACTTTGGCCTAGTTTGACCTAGATTCATGTAGAATACATTGTAGTGCTTTATATTACCCTTCTGGACATGTTGTGACTTGTGCTGTTCTAATTAGGAGCCAGACACCTCTCCTCGGACAGTATCTTTACCTTGGACATTCAGATATCAGGCGAGTACATTCTCTGATCATTTCATATCTTGTTTAGGATTATATTTCCTACTTTAGATTACTTTACATGATGCTGACACGTTGGAAACACGGATTAGTACTATATGGATCTTGTTGTGCGATGTTATCCCCTTAGCGGATACATCGGGTATTCGTGTTCGTGTACTTTATCGTGAGCATCGTGTACTCCTTGTATTCGTGACATTCGTGTACAAATCGTGTAAAATCGTATATATTCATGTATTCACATGATCTCGTGTACGACTATACTTCGTGTGCAATAACATAACTTAGCTTGATCCTTGTGTATTGATTGGGGTGGGGGAGTAGAAGTGGTTATTTAATCAATCCAGTAGATTACTCGTGTACAACCTTTGTAGATTACTCGTGTACAACATCGTGCCGTTTACATAACCATCTTGTGCTCTGAATCACTAGTCACTGATAGTTCTCTATATATTGTAGCTATTTATTTATAGTCTCTCTCTTTTTCATCATGTTATTTCTTCAGATCCTGTATCTTACTCTCTAGCATGTTTATATTTCCTAACCTGTTATGACATTGTTGAGATGTACTGTACTCGCTCCTGTCCTGACTGGACCCGTTGATAAATTTTACAGATAGCTTGAAGATTGCCTGCTAGCCTAGAGGAGACACATTAGAGGTTGTTTAGATAGTTATTTCAATTGTCTGGAGTTATATTTACTTTATGGATTACTGTATCTAAGTTTGGAGATTTGAGATGTATTTCTGGATTTGTGTATCATAGACACTTAGATTTCTTTCTGTTGTACCTCTTTTGGATTTCATGTTTTATCTATCCTTATCATGCTCTACCTTAGATGTGATTGAGTCTGTACCTGCTATGTCACCCCCATTCGGGGAGTATAAACTGTTTAGCCTTATACTGTTAGACGCATGAGACCTAGGACAGCGTTCTACCGCCGGCACTGTGGCGTAGGCTGGACGTACCCACTTCTCGTGCCCTAACTCTAGGGTGCGGGTCGTGACACCTTGGTCCTGAGTTCTTCAATCATCTTGTACAAAATCTCCAACTTTGAAGGTGCCATCCTGTAGACTCGCTCTGATACTGGTGCTGTCCCGGGGATCAAGTCTATAGTGAACTCGATCTCCCGCTCTGGCGGCATTCCTGAAAGTTCTTCTGGGAAGACATCTGGAAATTCTTCAACTATCCTGGGTAACTGCACTGCTGCTACTTCCATCCGCAATACTGGAGAAGACGGCTCCGCCGCGTCTCTGGAAAAATGAAAACTCTGGCTCACCTGGGATACTAAAGATAATCCTGCCAACATGGCAGTCTATCCTAGCATACTAGTTCCTCAACCAATCCATGCCTAAGACTACATCATAGTCTGCCATAGGGAATTCTATGAATCTAGCGGGGAACTCTCTACTGCTAACTACGATCCGACACGTGGAAAACACTCGATCTACTCCCACAAGACCATTACCAGTAAGTATATTGAGTCTTACTGATAATGACTCTGGCTCCAGTCCTATCCGTGTCATGAATCGTGCAGACATGAATGAATGCGATGCACCAGAATCAAATAATACCAATGCTGGAGAAGAGTTGACAAGAATAGTACCTGCCACTACCTCACCTGGTGCAACTTCTTCTTCCATAGTCATCATCATGGCCTGACCTTGTCCTCTAGCTGCGGGTCCCCTCTGCTGGAAACTTTTCTGTCTGTTCTGCACTTGGGCTTGGATGTACTGCTGCTGGTTCTGCTGATAAAATACCTGGGCCTGAGGCAATAAGGGCCTCGGGTACTGCTGCTGCATAGGTGCTGGTCCCCTAACCGATGGACTGGTTAGGTTGGAAGAGGATGAACTACCCCTATTCGGGCAGGCTCCTATCTTGTGATCTACCGCTCCACAAGCCAGGCACAATCCCTGCGCCCTGCGATAATCTGCCACCACGTGCCCTGGCTTCCCGCAATAAGAATATTCCATCGCAGAAGTCTGCTTCTGCTTCTGCTGCTGCGGGTACGTCGGGGTCGAATGCTGAACCAACGTTACTGAGGCCGCCCACCTCGGAGTTCCAATAGTCAAACCTCTAGCTGCCGGGGCTGGAGCTGATGATTGGTGCATCTGACTGTGGGACCGCTTCCTACCTCCGGTCCTATCTACGATCCTCTGGGAGATGTACTCATGCTGCTCTCAATACCGCATCGAACGTCTGGTGCTCGAACTGCTCGACTGCCAACAAGATCTCTAAATGCAGTCCCTGTTGGAACCGCTGGGCCCTATCAAACTCGGTTGCCACCAAGGTGGTGGCAAACCTACTGAGTCTAGAAAACTCAGATGCATAACTGTCGACCGTTGTGCCTCCTTGCTTTAAGTTGGTAAACCTCGTCTGTAGGTCGTACCGAGCTACAGCATCAAAATACTTCGTCTGGAATCTTTCTCTAAACACTGCCCAAGCAATGGGTGCCACTAATCCCATGGCTTGTGCTGTCCACCAACTGCGAGCCAAGTCCAGCAACTGTAGGAGTACCACCGCCACCTTCTCATTCTCAGGTGTCCTAGCTGCTTCCAGAACCACCTCGGTATCCTGAAGCCAAGCGTCCACGGCAATTGCATCTTTGCTGCCGTCGAAGAATAGAGGGTTCAAGCGCTTGAAGCTGTTGGCCGCGCTGTTCCCTGGATGACCGCCTCTGGTCAAAGCATCCGCCACTACCTGGTGCAAGGCATCTCCTCGACGATCCTGGGAAGCTATCAAGGTCCTGATAAGACCTACCAAGGTGCCATCGTCAGGCTCTACAAGCTGGACTGGCCGAACTGGAGGTTCTCCTCCGGGAGGTACAACTCTGGAGGCTACTCCGGAGTGCTGGGCTTGATCTCCGGGTTGCTGGTCCCCGGGAAGTGCTCCACCTTGCTGATCGGCGGGGTCAGGAACAATGTCGCTGAAGAAAATGACATAGAAAACAATAAGGAAGGACCAGGACAGATCAACGATACAAACATGTGATCAGGTCAAGATTTCAGAGATTCAAAAGATATGAACGGAGATCAAGGACGAGTACTCATTGAGACATCTATTCGGTAAACCCTCACATTTCTTGATTGACAAGACCTGCATGGGCCACCACTTAAACCATGTGACACCCCAGAACCAGAATACTGGAGAGCAGGGGCGAACATAGTAAGCTACCTATATTGAAATGGAATCCACCTCGCTATATGGTCACGGCTGTCTAGATATGAGGGTTTACTACAAGCCAATGGTCTCTTAAGGTCAAGCCTATTGTCTCAATCTCAAGCAAGTAATATAGTTACAAGATGTTTGACCACTAAATATACAATAAAAGGCGTCCCAAATATTACATATTCAGTTGATCATGAAGCTAGTCGTACAAAATACGAGGACTAGCAAGAGTTTAGTCATACATGATCAACCCTAGGATTTGTTAATCATGTTTACAGCCCGTAGGCAGACAGTAAGTAAATATGCATCGAGCTAACAGGTGCTCGTCGGCTAAACGCCTCAAAAGAATAAATTTACAGTAGAGTGAGAGAAATAAAATAGAAAAACCCACTCGTAGCCCGGGTTCCTTCTAGTCGCCACCATCGGGCTGGAGGTTCGGTAGATCCTCGGGTACTGCTCCGAAATCTGGCCACACAAAACCAGCTGGGTCAAACCCCAGAAAGAGCAAGTGCCACAAAGGAGGCCACGAAATAAGAACAAAGGCCAGCATATCCGAACATAAGAAAAAATAAAAGAAAGTACAAGTAAGTAAAGAGAACAACAGGACAATAAACGACTAGAAACGTGGAACCATTCCGGGAACCAGGTTACAACCCTTCAACCAAACAAGGACCGAGGTTGTAACCCTTCGCCTGAATAGCACTCTGTCTCTACCCAATTATTGTTAAGATAAGTAAAACAATCATGTACAAGAGTGACCGGGTACAGGGACTAGACGAGACTAAGCCAAGGCTGGACAACATCCATTTACAAGCGGCCAAGCAATTACTACGGCTTACTACTTTAACTAACTAGGGTTATCACAAGCCTAATTACTAATAAGATGCAATGAGAATTTTCCAGTCCCAAGCCCTACAGACTATCCAGTTATCCTTCCGCGAGTTGAGAGTATGGTTGGGTACATCGCCCAGGAGACAATATACCCTTAGGTGACTTAGAGGGTGCAACACATGACAGTGTGCTGGAAATGTGCTCTACTCGTCGGCAAGCTACAAGTCCAATTAAAGCGCCCAGATAACGAGACTGCCTGTGACTGGAAATTCTCCATGAACTATAGTTTGATCTAGTCATTATCCTAATCCATATTCAGTGTGAATCCCTGACTGTGGGAACCAGGGAGTCACGTCCTAGACATGTTGCAAGACAAGATAAGTAGATTGCACAAGCAAGCAAGCAGGAACACCCACAGTGTCAGAGTTGGTCACAAGAGTCAAGTTCGACCAGTTATCAAGTCGAGTCAAGGCAGGTCAAGTTACAAGTCATAAGTTACAAATCAAGAGTGCGCCGCCACGGGCCACTATCAAGTTATCAGGTTACAAGTCAAGAGTGTACCCCATCGGGTCACTATCAAGAAGATCCGAAATACTAGGATCATAAATCACAGAAATCATGAACACCGCCTTAGTCATAAGTAATTACTAAAAATCGTGTCTGGTCGTGTTGGGTCAAGATAGTCGTGCTGTGTGGAACAAGATCTCAAAAATCCAATCCACAAGAGAGAAGCCAAGTCTAAGAAAATAAAACTAAATTATTTGGGCAAATAGGTTGCGCAAAGGGTTAGGTTGCGCAAGAGAATGGGCTGCACAGGGGTGAATGGCGCAGGGGTCAAGTGCGCCGGGGGCAGATGGCGCAGGGGGCCAAGGGTCCAAGTGCACAGAGGCGAACGACGCAGGGGGCCGAGGGTCCAAGTACGCAGAGGCGAACGGCACAGGGGGCCGAGGGTCCAAGTGAGCAGAGGCGAACGGCGCAGGGGGCCGAGGGTCCAGGTGCGCAGAGGCGAACGACGTAGGGAACCGAGGGTCCAAGTGCGCAGAGGTGAACGATGCAGGGGCCAGGCGTGCAGGCCGCACACGCAATCGGGCAGCGACCAGCGCTAAAGAGCGCGGTGCAGGGACGGGCCAGCGGCCAGCACCAAAGGGCGCGGCATGGGGGGGATAGCCCGGCGCTAAACAGCGCAGCGGGGGAGGGGGGGTCTTCTTCTCCAAGGCTGAGATGAACTTCTCAAGAACACCAAAACTTCAAATCTTCATATCTTGGCCAAATCAAAACCAAATTTGGATTTTCAAAGGTCTAACTTGTATAAAATTGAATTCTCTTCCTCATGGAAGCATCAAAACAAGCAAAAAAAATCAAAGTTTAATAGATCAAAACCAAGAATTTCCGAAAATGGTTAAAACCTCGATCTATAAAAAAGGAAGCTCCAAATCACAAAATGCCAAGTTCTAATGTTGTTCTCCATGGCCTAATCTAGCTAATGGACAAGTAAAATGTAGTGTTTATTTGGTGGCAAGGTACACTTGCCTATGGTGTTGGTGGAGGAAGGAGGAAGAAGACGATGGAGGAATTAATGGAGAGTAAAGAAGAGAGAGAAAAGTTTGGTGGGATTTAATGGGGGTAGTTGTGGTGGAATGAGGGTGGAGTATAGGTTAAGGCGTTCCATGCATAATAAACCAAACCAAACCAATCCTACTCCATAAAATAAAACCAAGCCAACTAAAATCGAGCCGAGTCGAAACCTAAAATACGAGAAAACTCAAAATTCCTCAAGTCGAGAAAATAAAAATACATGCCAAAATCCAATTACAAGTATAAATACGAAATACAGAAAATGAGGGTGACAGGATTCTTGACCCTGGAACTTTGCTTTTGATGCATGTTCGACTTCGGTATTGGCTGCTTGCGTTTTGCCAAAGTTGACGTAGACCGAGATCTATTGAGATAACTTCGTAGATCAGCAAACTCACCCCCAGGGGTTTCTGTCTGAGACACCATTAATTTGCCCTGCTTTGATTTGGATATCTGGAGAGTTAGGAGATCTTGGAATTCCACTATCGGAGTAGACAAAATACCTCTTTGATCAGTACATTTCACTCTGGTCAGAAGAGAAGATCTCTTGTTAGAGAGAGTTCTTGCACTGACTGGTGCCGAAGCATATTCAGATTGATCTTCCAAGGTAAGAACCGGGGAAGACTGAGAAAAGACCAAAGGGCCTTTTCCTTTGTTTTG
>JANAVB010034417.1:41702377-41907377 GCA_029216955.1 Iris pallida | reverse complement strand
ATATTTATTTGTAGACTTTAGTTGTCTCCGAGTTATTGATATCTTTCTTATTTTATATCTTTCTTAGTTGTTTTTGATATGATTGGAGTATATTATGAATATTGGATCATTTAGATGTTGTAGATATTTATTGGGTACTTGGCAGTGTTCTACCGTCGATACTGCGGCGTAGGCTGGTCGTGGCCTACGTACTCGTGCCCGAATATCTGGGTGTGGGTCGTGACACATGCAACAAGCCTTATAACAAAATAAAAATAAATAGAAAATGAAAAAGGGTTTCTGACTGTTCTACGTGATAATGCAGTTTAAGAACAAACCTTCAACGCATGGGCACTCTAGCTATAATGGAATTGGCATCGTCCCCTCTTGGGCATTAGGGGCCTACGTGCATAAAGCTCCTTGAATGTCAGAGTCTTAGTAACAGTAGGGGTAATCTTGCATCTTCGGCAGAGCTCACGGGTAACAAACGAAAAGGTCAAACGTGGCTTATACGCTAAGAAGCTGTCCTCCCCATCCCATGCCTATCTGTGTCATCTCTACAACACATATGAACCTCTAGTAACTGCTAAGTTTGCTAACCATGCATATTTTAGTACCAGCTACGTCCTATCCGTCGCACGTCCCACACGTATCGGTGGCCAACCAACTATGCAAGTCCGTGTCCTACATGAGACTCACAACTCGTGGTTCACAAATGTCATGGCTAAAGGTGATATACTAATACCTCACAACAATGGGGTGGTCCTCCAGAACTAAGTCATCATGCATAAAATAAATAAAAGCAATAAAAATGACTAACCTAGTCGTCTAGTATGATTTGGGCACACAACTTAAAATAAAAATAAATAAATAATAAATAAATAAATAAAAAGAAATAAACATGCTGACATAACAGTAAATAATGAGTAAATAATGGCATGGTATCTTGCTTGGAGGTGGTGTGTAGAAAATAACAACATCTAGTAACCAAACTCGTCAGATCAATGAAGCAACGCAAGTAGAACTTCCGCAAATGTTCTTGAATGCTAAAACAGACATCAATAATGTTTTTGGAATAAGAGAAATGTTTAAGATCAACTACCCATAAGTCCAACTTTGGATACAGGGGCAAAATTATAATTTGGGTCAAAACAATGTCCGCCATTGACTCGCTTTGCACCAAAAAGCGTACAAAATCCTATAATATTGAAAAACAAGTTATATGTCTATGTGTCCAGTTTTTTGATACGAACCCAATGATATGTCTAATTTTGGATTTTGATGGGCCATGTACAAAATCGTCCGTTGAATCGGATCATGGGCCCGCCAAAACGACGATCCGGTCAACCTTCTTAGAATCAGACCAAATTTGGCTCACATGACCAAAAAGTGTATGAGTCCAACAACTCAAGTTTCATCATGATGTCACGAGTATGCATGAATTAAATATCAAATTTAAAAAATCATGATACGATGGTTTTCGACGGATACACCTCGAATTCGTCGCGCATACGCAACCAATTCAAGTTCTGTGAAATTCCACACATGCACGAAGTTCATACGCACCTTTTCATGCAACTAGTTTGCGACGAAGTCGTCCGATTTGTTGGGACAAACTCCATATTGGGTTTTTTAATATTTTAAAAACTATTTTTTTTAGTTTTGCAAGAAGTCCACACACACATATATATTGTGTGTGTGTGTGTGTGTGTGTGTGTGTGTGTGTGTAAGTTTGATTTCTACAAACTAAACAAGAGTACAAAAGTATAATTAATTTTTGCGGAAGTACAACTATAAGAATCTGATCAGAAGATGACAACGTTATCCCTTGGAAGATGTGATATCGAAGACACGAGCCTTTCGAGGATGCAACAGCACTTTAGCAATAGATTATGATCATTAGTGATAATTTGAGACTGATTTGAAACTCTATTTATAGAGTTCTTGAAATAATTGTTTAGCAGTTATTCTGGGTTGCGTGCGCCTCAGGTTGCGTGCCCTGTTCACTTGCACGAGTGCTTGCACCAACTGCTGTGGATGCATGGCATCATTGGAGTGAGATGCGCATGTTCGTAGGCAATGTAGTGGACACGTTCTATGAAGTTAGTGGCATGCGTGCTATGTCACCCTGCTCTGGACATTAATTCGATCACATTGTGCGAGCTTCATCAGGTTACGCGGGGGCGCAATGTAGTAACTTGCACGAGCGGTTGCACCAACTGTTGTGGATGCGTGGCATCATTTGAGTGAGATGCCCATGGTCGTGAGCAATATAGTGGACACGTTCTACGAAGTTAGTAGCATGTACGCCATGTCACCCTACTCTGGACATCAATTCGATCACATTGCGCAAGCTTTATCAAGTTGCGTGGGAGTGTAATGTAGCAACTTGCACATAAGTACAACCTCGCACACCCTGACATATTGTGCAAACTGCTAGCTAACCAAATCTTCTCGAGCGTCGTATTGTGTGGGATTCGAACGGATTTTCCTTGATATACGTGTTGTCAGCTGTCAGACAATTATGATGGTATTTTAGTTTTTCGAGGAGACTGCCACGTGGCACTCATACAACATGTCTCGTGCGTAACCTATCCCCCTCGCGCAAGTTGATAACTGTCGCCCAATCTGATATCTAGCTCACAAAATAACAGTACAACTTGATTTTTAGCTTCTACACGACCCCTTCAAAGTTTTCAAAATTTTAAAAACTTCAATGTTTTCAAAATAGTTTGAATTATATCGATTGCGCATGTCTTCAACTAAATCTACTTTCCGAGCGCAAGTTGCCCGATCAGTTTCGTTTGCAAAGCTATAAATAGCCGTACCCTTCGGTCTCTTTGGTTTTTTACCGAAGTTAAAATTCTTCTCAACCAAGAAAAGTTTATCTCCTCTCTTTCTTCACGAGCTTTCTTCGACAACTGTCAATGGCCCCAAAGCGCTTGCTGTCGAGAAGGGCAAGAATGTGGCCGAATCTTCTACACAATGCTCCGCCTTGGCCAACCCGGCCATGGAAGGTGAATATCCGACCGCAAACCGATCATGACCACCATTTTTAGGGTTCGGCTCGATTCTGACAACATGCGCCCGCTCTTTTTAGAGTTGGGCATACTCTAAAACTTGCGCCTCTCTTTTTAGGGCATGGTTGCTGTCGATTTGTGTTGCACGACATTTTGAAAGTTGTGTTCTTTTGATTTTATGAAATCAATTTGGGCACAACTTGACATATTATGCAGCGTAAATGTGGCACAACCTAAATGCTACACAACATAACGGTCGCACAACCTGACAGCTGCACAACACAAGAGTCGCGCAACCTGACTACTGCACAACCTAACTACTGCACAACACAAGAGTGCGCAACCTGACTGTTGCACAATATAAGAGTCACATAACCTGTTGATGTAATATATTCTGCTTCAAAACATTATTTGAAACTAATTTCTGTTTGTTCATCTTCATGTAGTTGACTTGAGAGAAGATCCCAATGTTGAAAGATTTGCCTCTGCATTTAATGCCCCCGAATAAAAGGAGGACCTGTCACACGTGTCATATCCGTATTATAAACTTCATGAAGCCAGGAGAGCTATACTCGCAGCTCAAGAGAACTCCATACTACTGTGTTTGATGAATGAACAGTCTCTAAAAAGTATGGAAAATATAGTTCATAAGAAACTGGGCTTCTTGTTTGGTGATGCTTTCAAGAAGACGTCCCAGTCCAAGGCCAAGAAGGAAGGCAGGGTTTATCCGTGTAGTGAGGGCAGGATAATGTACCTCCCGGAAATATTGAGATATCTATCATTGTCTCGATATAAATTTTTGAGTTACCCTCGCCGGATGGAATGGAATATAACTCCACAACAGCAAGCAAGAGTGGGAAGGATCTATTACAGACTAGGTCCACAAAGTAGAGACCAATTCTATAGTACCTCAGATAAATACAGCTCCCATTTGAGAGGTCCGATGCCAGGCTGTGTACTTCCCGAGGACTCCTCGCTGTTACACCCGGTCAGAGTACCAATTTTTGTGAATAAGTTTGCCAAAGCTGAAAGAAGATACCCGGACCAGACCATGCGAATGACAGGCCTGGTAAATCCAGATAATAAGCGCTGGAGCAGCTTGGCTAACTGGGTTCTAGACCACTTCAAAGACAAGCTTCTAGAGATAGGTGTTTATGAAGCAGTCTGGGATACAGTTTATGGGTTCCAGCCCACATATTCCTGGCCCTGGTAGAAAGGTATAATGATAAGATCGGTACCTTCAGGACCCCGTATGGGGAGATCGGCTTTACTCTTCATGAGATGAAGTTCCTTTCTCACCTGCCCATGGAAAACAACCCGTACGAGGAATACGTACCGACCAATAAAGAATTGGACATCCTATTAACAGAAAATTCTAAAATGGTATAGGTTTTCGAGGAGCTCTTATGTCATTACAAGATATGTTCCCTCTACTAGAAGAGTGCCACAATAGGGACCTACTACACATCCAAGTGGCTGCTTTATTTGTTCTTGGGTCATATTCATGAAGATAAGATATTCGATAATCAGGCTTATGACCCTTGTTTCTTCAAACCATTCAGCAAAAGCGACATCCAAAAACTGATGGAGAAGTATGATCAGTTTTATAATGAGCTAGATGAAGATTGGTCCCCTTTCAAGACTGGTGACACGATCGAGAGTTATTTCATACAAGGTTATACACCTATGTCTAAAGAAGCCCAGTTGGCGGGCTTTATTTCCATATGGCTGCGATGGTTCGTAGTCCCTGGAGGCAGTATTATCGACAGATTTTACCGAGGCGTCCAGTTTGCTGCAGTATGTCTTGTGTTCGGTTACAAGATGGACCTCCTTTCAGCGATGACTTGTCGCTTAAATGCGGGTCTGCGCTCCTTTGTATACACCATGCTGCATGATAAGAATGCCAGGAATGAATTTTCCTGCACTGATGTTCCCTATACATATCTGTACGGGTGGCTGCACTTGCATTATCCTGTTTTGATGGACCCAGATATGAGTGTAGTAGGAGGGGACTTCATGAGGCGGTATTCCAACTCCCGTTAGAATATCAGCGTGTCATCAGAATGCCGACGAGCATTGAATAAGGGTTCTGGATGGAGGTTCCAATGTGTCTCTCCCTCTCAAGGGTATGAACATGTTCCTCCTAATCTTATTGATTTGGAAGCCACATTTCTTCGTCTGATTCCATCTATCTTTAAGTGGTTAAAATCAGTCCGGCCGTCTTATTTAGTATTTCGGTTTGAAGAAGTGCTTCTTGGAACCATATCTGCCAAGCCGATTTGTCCGACAGTTCGGCTATGATCAACTATATATGGGGAATGCCACAACTTGTCTAGGTGCCAGGGGTTATTTGATTGATGGAGCCAGGGCATGGGGATACTACAACGCTCGGGGCACTAAGGCAATATTCTCCATGCCAAATGTCCCTACCCAGACAGATCCACGTATGTTGTACACATATGCGAACTTCTATACTTCGACGAATAATTTCGTCGAGAACTTCAACCTATTCCATAGTTTCGCAAGCGATAAACGTACGAAGGCTGGGGTTCGTACAACATTGTCATTCAGAGATGCTGAAGATCAGGATCCGGCCGACGATCCGTTAGAAGCTTCCCTTCTGGGATTTGTCGATGAAGCGACTGATCCACTAGACATGCCATTGAAGGTACGAAAAGACAAATCTCCTGCCAAAGGTCTTGGTAAGAAAAGAAGAACTGGAGAATCATCAACTCATGATGATTTCCTTTCCTCACTCAAAGCTGTAGAGAAGAAGATGAGGAGGGCCACAGTGGCCGTAACTGAACCAGCTACTACCAGGACAACACGATCCCAGTCAAAGCAGATAACTACTGGGACGTCTCCTAGAAAAGATGAGACGACTCCTTCGTCGTTCCGAAGCAAAGTGGAGCCAATCAAGAAGAAATTGACGAAGAAGAACCAATAGCACCCCTGCATCGGAAGCCTAGAAGGAAGTTGCTAGTAACCAGAGGTAATCGTCCAAGAGTTGGCTCTTCATCCACTTTATCTGAACCAGAGACACCGCTAACCTCGCAACAAGATTTGCCACTTCAAATAGGTAGTTTTTAATATTACTTTCGTATAATCATGTCTAACTGAAATTTGACACTGTTTTTTTCATGTGCAGAGGTTAGCGTTCCAGCTCCGATTATTACAGAAGGGATTTCGGAGCCGATTATCACAAAAATGACTATTCCCGTAACTGTGTTAGCTGCTGCAGGAATTATGATGTCATCTCCGACTCCAGGAGTTCCGAAGACTATACTTCGTGAGGAGGAATTGCCTTTTACATAATCTAATCTGGATGTCACTGTCCCTTCTGTAGCCCAAACTTCTACTCATTCTCAAGAGGATCGAGAAATGATAGTGGCTCTCGAAGGTTGTGACTACAGCGATGTATTTGAAGATGATTCTATAAGCGCCGTTGAAGGAGACCAAGCTTTAGTGGAAGTACCGCTAAAACAAGAGTTACTAATCGAAGAAGACCAAACTACTGCTGAGGGTGAAGAGCACCCTGTTGTTGAGGAGGGGCATCCAAGCCCAAAAACTGATGAGCCTAAAAATAACTAAGATCAGATTACGACTCTTGAAGATGTTGGGAATGATAAAAATCCTAACCCTATTGTTGCAGAGACTCAGACCCCTATTGATCAAGCTTTTGATGTCAGGGATGCAGAAAAAATTACTCTAGCTGAACAAGTAGAATCAGGGGCCGGAAGCAGCCGTTTCTTATCAGGCGGTTCCGAAGCTGGAAGTAGTCAAGCAGCTGTGTCCGAAACTACCATGGCCAGGATCCACTCTGATCTGGACCTGCCCCATAAAACCTCATATGTATTACTAGGATTATGTAAAATTTTGACTTTTATTTACCTTAATTCCTCTGATAATGTTTTAACAATGGTGTATATTGATCGCAGAAGGACTTGTGGAAACGACTAGCTCGACCATGGCTCCTTTGGAAAAAGGAACTCATGTAGGAGAAGGAATCTCATCCCAGATGCCCAAATTCAGATCTCCTAATGCACAATCTAGAGTACATTCAACTACTAAAGCAATAGAAAATCGGATGGAAGTAGTGGCCACTCCAGGCGCTCTAGCGACAAACATATTTGTTATGGCTTCTTTCACCAAAGTCTTTTATACATCTCTGAGGCCTCTGGTTCAAAAGGAAATGGAGAAGGTTGATGTTCCTTTTAACACAGTCGGAAGCCCTTCATCTTATCTAATCGGAGGTATCCGCGACATAGGAGATCGGGATCTGGCCACCTACTTAGAGCATGTGTTGGATGAACTTGAGGAATCCATTCAAGCCTACAAGGATCTCAAAAGTGGGAATATTCAACAACTCGTGGACGCAAAATGTGAAGCCATGGCTCGTGAAGCTAAAATAAACAGAGCTAATTTTGAAGCTTTCTTGATGGCTTTCTCCCAACGCTCTGCAGAGATGGACGTCAAAATTACTGAAGCGGCCTCTACTGTCGAACATCATAAAACTGCAACTATAGAGAAAGAGAAAGAAGCTTTTGATCTGGAAGTTAAAATTGCTCGGCTCCAAGAACGGCTCAAGACGACTAAGCAACATATAGAAGAAGAAATCCAATTGTATCAAGCTGCTGCAAACCAGTTGGATATTTTAAAACGTCAGAAAGATGATTTTGTCATAATGCAGAATGAAGAGTTAGCATGCCGGACAACTACTTTGTACCCTTTCGACCCACAGTCTGGAAGGATCCAAACTAGACAACAGGTGCTTGATTCATGTGTAGAAAGAGCCAAAGCTTTGAAGAAACAGATCGAAGACCTCAGCACTCAACCTCCAGAATAAAGCGATCCGAGCTGTTATCTTTTTTTTGTTATACCTTTCATATGATGTACTTTTTTCTTTTCTTTTTTTGAATATTATGAAAAAAATTGTGGTTCCATTACTTGTTGCATATCCTGTTAAAGATATAAGTAATAGAATAGGAAATATATTCAGAGGTACTGGACGTGATATATTTTTTGTGGAAAATAACAATATTTATTATATCTGCTCAGAGGTGATATGGACATGGCAGAATATAATTCTTGAGATATCATTATTTTAAAAGACGACTTTATCAGAGGTAAATATGGATGTGATAAGTCATTTGATATAGAAAATAGAATTCAGAGGTAATGTGGACGTGAACTCATTTTTCTATTAATGATCTTCAAGTCAGCTGGGACTCAAAAACAGGATATCATGTCTAAAAAGACGGTATCTGTGATAATACGAATTTATCATAAAGATATCTTTTAAAATAGCTGGATTTCAAAAGACAGAATCGATGATTCGGATGAACTCTACTGGGGATTTTGAGTATTTATTATCTGTGGCTTTATTTACAAGAAAGAAAATAAACGAAAATAAATATAGGCCTATTCATGAAATAAATAGAGACGAAAAGCTTGATGAATTAATGATCATGTTTTTTTGAAGAAAGGTCATTTTGGTTCCCGAGACAGACAATAAATGAAGATCTATTCACGAGATGAATAGAGATGAATGAACAGACATGCCTTTTCGAGGAAAGGTCGTTTCGATTCCCGAGACAGACTGATTAATATTTTTGTCTATAAATAGTGCGGGACCTTTTGTGAGGATGTTATCAACACTTATTCCTTCATTGTAAATGTCTTCCGAAGATGTGCCCAAGGAGGCTGAGGTCATCCCGAAGATCGAAGCCGCTATCAATATTCGTTCCGACGAATCTCTGCCACCCATTCAACAGGAAGTAGAAAAGGGCTCGACTGTTCCTGAACCAAAACAGGATGTTCTTGCCAAACTGGTGGAGCCTGGAAGTACTATCGAAGAAGAAGGAAAGCTGTATGTGAATTGTTGATGTCATCCAACAATAATGTATTCGAACTTTTTGCGAAATATGTCTTCGATCAAGAGGGCTCTGGTTCTTGTTGACTTTATGTATTTCCTTCTGTTTGAACTATGCAATAAAAAGAATTTTATTACATTTTTTTATATCTTTTTGCCTTTATATATAGTATTTTTTAAGAAATTTGCTATTGATAGGCATCATGGCGACTCGGCCATCCATACCAGTCAGTTGATAAGCTCCATTTGAGAAAACTTTGCTTACGATGTAAGGACCTTCCCACTTTGCTTCGAACTTGCCCTTTCTCATGTACGTCATAGTCATAGGACGTCTGACGGTTAGAACTAGTTCTTCTTTCTGAAATGTTTGTACTTTAACTTTACGGTTGAAGGCCTTTGATATACGGGCTTGTTATAACTCAATATGCTGTTGAGCTAGGAGTCGTTTCTCGTCCAACACTTTCAGCTTCTGAAGTCAAAGACGATTATTATTTTCTGTTGTGAGTTCATTGGCAATTACAATCCTTAAGGAAGGGATTTGAATTTCCAATGGTAGGACAGCTTCGCATCCATACACTAAGGAGAAAGGTGTGCAACCGGTTGGAGTACGTATAGTAGTGCGATAAGCCCATAGACATTCTCTAAGCTCTAATTTCTTTTACTGGTAGAAATGAATTTCTTGAGAAGCTTGATGATAGTTTTATTAAATGCTTCAGCCAAACCGTTCGCTGCAGGATTGTAGGCTGTGGAAGCAATATTGTTGATTCTGTTATCATCACAAAACCGAGTAAACTTTTGACTGATGAATTGTGGTCCATTATCATGAATGATTCGTCGAGGAATGTCGAATCTGTATATCCTCACATGATGTTTGATGAAGTTGATGACACTGCTAGTCTTGACTTCAGATAAAGGTATGGCTTCCGCCCATTTCGAGAAGTAATCGATTATAGCTAGTATAAAATGATGTCCTCTAGATGACAGTGGATTGATAGGACCAATAATATCCATACCCCAAGCTTTAAAGGGCCATGATGCGACAGTCGGGTGAAGGAACTCTGACGGTTGATGGATGATGTCTGCATGAATTTGACAGGCTCGATATTTCTTTTCATATTCAATGGCATCCGATACCATAGTAGGGCCAATAATAGACCATATGCCAGATACGATCTTGTAACTTAGGACCAGGCAGATGTGTACCACATACCCTATCGTAGGCTTCTCGTAGTATTTGTTTTGCTTCATATCCAGCAAGACAACGTAAAAGTAGACCATCAAATATTCTTTGATAAAGCGTCTTAGAAGTATTATTATAATAAAATCTGAGTGATCGCCTACGGATTGTTGTAGCTTCTTTAAAATCTTCAGGTAAAATATCATGTACCACTAAATCAATGGAAGGAGCTCTCCAATCTTCACTAATGACATTGATTTCAGTTGAATTGCTGAACTCAATATTTGAGTTATTCTCAATACAAAATAACTATCTATTAGTGATGGCAATCATCTGTTGCCTTTTCACTGGGATTGCTAATACGGCTGCCAGATTAGCCAATACATCAGCTTCCGTATTGCATGTCCGACGTACATGTTCAATGAAGAAACCTTTGAACGATGTAGCCAACCTAACTGCTGCTTCATGATATGGGACAAGATCCTGGTGTCGAACTTCATACATGCCTCTAACCTGATTGACAATTAGTTTAAAATCTCCAAATACTTCAAGATATTCAATATTTAATTGCTTAGCTAATTGGAGACCAATAAGCAGAGTGTTGTATTCAGCCACATTATTGGAACACAATTCGTCTAAAGAATAAGCTCTTTGAATAGCTAATCCTTCTGGTGAGACGAGGACAATTCCAACTCCAGCGACAATGGCACCTTTTGATCCAATTCTGGATGCACCGTCAAAGAATAGACGCCAGGTAAGAATTTCTTCTGAAATCATATTGGATTCCAAAGTTTCATTTGGAATCTCATCTTAGAGCTTAGATGTTTCGGGAATTGGATGAGCTGCCAGAAAATCTGTAAGAGCTTGACCTTTAACAGACTTTTGAGGAACATAAACCATATCATATTGTGCTAATAATATGGCCCATGTAACAAGCCTGGAATTGAGTTTACTGGGCTTCTTCATCAAGAACCGGAGAGGTTAACTCTAGAAATAACATGAATAGTTTGGCCGGTGACATAATGTCTCATTTTTTGAACAGCAAACATCAAAGCTAGACATTCCTTTTCTACTGGGGTGTATCGATATTCAGCTCCGATCATTGTACGGCTAAGATAATAGATAGCTTGTTCATGACCTTCTTTATTCTTCTGAGCTAATAAAGTAACTATTGAATGGTCCATTGCTCGAACATACATCAGGAAAGGTATTCCTGAGACTAGAGGCACTAGAACTGGAGGGTTCATCAAGTATCGCTTTATGTCTTCAAATACTTGCTGACATTCTTTAGTCCAAATAAAAGATACACCTTTCTTCATGAGTTGAGTGAACGATCTACAGCGTCCAGAGAAATTTGAGATGAATCTCCTGATATACGTAAGACGTCTCTGGAATCCTCGTAGCTCTTTTAGGTTGCATGGAGGATGCATCACTTGAATGACTTTGATTTTCTCAGGGTTAATGTGTATACCTTTAACAATAATAACGAATCTAAGAAATTTGCCACTAGAGACTCCCAGGAATGACTTGGTAGGATTCATCTTGAGTTGATGTTGGCGCATTAGATCAAATATAGTTCTCAAGTCTTGAATGTGGCCTTCCTTTAGACGAATTTTGACAGAATCTACATAGCATTCAACTATTTTTCCCAAATAATCACGAAAGATAGTACTCATGGCCCGCTGATAAGTTGTGCCAGCATTTTTGAGACCAAACGGCATAACATGTAGCAATAGACTCCAAGAGGAGTGCAAAAAGATGTATGTTTCTCATCTTCTGGATGCATCTTGATTTGATTGTATCATGAGAATCCATCCATAAAAGACATTCGTTCAAATCTGCAAGTATTGTCGATCATGACATCAGTAATTGGAATAAAAAATTCGTCCTTGGGACAAGATTCATTAAGCTCTCTTGACCGGATGTTGTTCTTCTCTGACGAAGCCACAGGCGATGAGCTTCTTGACTTCAGCTTCTATGGCGTCCATCATGTCAGGTTGAAATTGACGCTGTTGTTGCTTAACTGGCCTTACATTCGGCAGAATGTTGAGTTTATGGGTAGCAATCTGGGAATCTAATTTCGGCATATCTTCATAGCTCCAAGCGAATACATCAATGTATTCTCTAATAAGTTGAATCAGTTTGTTTATCCGCTTCAGGAAGGCTTTTGCTGACAAATATTGGTTTTGGGGAAGTTTCGTCTCCAACATCGACTTGAACCAACTGATCTTCAGTAGGTGGCTCACGTTGCTCGAAGCAAAGCTCCGATTGAGTATCCATCCTTTGTGTCCAAGGATCAGATTCAGAGGCTTCGACAAAGATTTTATCGTCTTCCGAGAACTCGACAGTTACTATATTGAAAGATATAGTCACTCGATGGACGTGCCCTACACTGGAGTCTGAATCCCATGAAACAAAATCAAAATAGTTAGATCGTTCTTCTTCAGTGGATTAGGAGGCTTCTGGAGTTGAAATTGGTAAGGTATAACCCAATCACTGCTTCTTCTTGTTTTAATATTGTTGTGACTTTCCTTTTGGAGTAGAAATACGAATATGAGTTTGTCTTTCTTTACCACCATTGAGACCTGCTTTAAAATTATAGCCCATCTTTTGAATGATATCTTTTGATTATTGACTATAACAACGTAGTTGAAGTCTTCCGTTATCGTGATTTTCTTTTTCACTATCGGGCATGATCTTCTGTTCTGTTCCTTTGCTAAAAAGTATAAAAAGTTTATCTTTCTTCCTAGAAGGAACTAAGAAGAAGGAGTCATGCATTGGTTCAAGCAATACTTCATCTTGGAGAGGTTGAACTGCTACTATGGTAAGTGGTTCGAAGTTATCTAGCATTTCTAAATAACATCGAGAATAATAAAAAACATCATTATACTGTAAAGGCGATACTAGTTTATTAATTTGTACATCATCATTACAGCATGATTCTTAGCCTTAATAGAAGGCTTAGTAAGGTTGATAACCAGAGGAGAAGAATGATGATTTTTGGCCTTAACAGAAGGCTTAGTAAGGTTGTTAACCAGAGGAAGAGAAGGAGAAGGTTTGTTACGACGAAGGTCGATAACAAGAGGCTCAGAAGAGGTGAGCTCCTTTTGTTCCCTTTCTATAGCTGGAGGCTGTTTGTTATGAGAGAAAAGATGGACAGTCAATGCCTGAGAAGAAGAGGGACGAGTAGTATGTCCTTTGATGGGGATTATGAGAACATCCTTTGAAGTATCTTTCCGATCTTCCTCACTATCCATCACTAATACAACCTTCGTGAACTCTTCCTTGTAAAACCGAGAATCAGTACAATATGCTTCAATGCCCCTGAAAGGATTTAGGTCAGCTACTTCCTTTTGGACCTCTCTATTGATGTCTACATATTTGAAGCATTGGTGTAGAGTGGATGGTACAATGTTATGCTCATACATAAAGGGTCTTCCCAGCAAGGCATTATAAGAGCCATGATTATTGATCACATAGAAAGTAACATTTGTACGAAGATTGCCTATTTGAACTTTCAGACGGATCTTTTCCAACGGTTCACTTCTTCCAGAATTAAATTCCAAGATTGTCATGATTGTTGTTGAAAGATTATGTACGGGAATATTTAATGCATCTAGTAAAGTCTTTGGCATGATGCTGAGCACAAACCCAGGGTCTATCAAGATGCGATCAACCTTCATAGTATCGACCTATCCTGTGAAGTATAGGGGTCGGTCATGACGATTATCTTCCAATAGCATATCATCTTGTGTAAAGGTAATGTTGGGCATTAGCTCCATCACACTATGACAATGAAAGCAAGTTACAGGCTCCTCCTCTGGCTTCTTGAGGAGTGCTAGACAAGTATCAGCTTGCATCAAGGCTTCACTCAATGTCTCTCGAGTTTCTTTTGAGAGACGTAATAGTTCAAAAATTGATAACCTTGCCGGGGTATTAGCCAGTTGAGCCAGTATATCAAAGGTATACGGCATCTCGAGTCCTAGAACGGGAGTCTTCTTCAATACTTTATCAAAGCGGACTGGCTGCTTTCCTTTGTCAGTTGTCGTTGGTTTGGGAGGAGTTGGTTCCACTGGAGGTGATAAAATCGGTGGAACATTGATAGCAGGAGAAGATGATGTTGGAGGCGCCTCTGGAGCTAGAGCAGGGTTCTCCTGGCCTTCTGAATAGTCTCTCAGGTAAATTCTTCCAAACCTGGTACCAGTTAAGGCCTCTTCTTTGGATACAGGTTCAAAGGACACCATATTGCAACTTTTTGTCTGGGTCTTGCTTCTGGAAGGTTTTTTTGACAAGATGAAGTGTTTTTCTGGTAACCTAAAGCAACCCGAGATTGGTTATGTGAAAAGCATAGAGAAAGAGGTACCAGAGATCCTTTTCTATGATTCAAGCCGAGAGCCTTTTGTAGATCATACCCCATCTTTGTTATTAGTTTACGAGACTGTAGACTATACAGATGGAAAGCTGGTTGATATTTGGCTTCTGACTTTGAGAGTGTGGTCTTAGAAGGGAAAAAAGAAGAAGGATCTACAGCAGACGTGAACATGGCAGTTAAAGGTAGAGGATAATGTTCACCCAACGAAGTCATATGACATGACTTGTATTTGGTTGCTTTCTTGGACTTTAAAGAAGGTGCTCCAAAATCACCTACTAAATCAGGATGAATCGACATGATTTCCCCTTTATCAGTAGACAGAGGAACAAGACCATCAGTTCGTGCAGGTAGAAGATTAACAATATCCAAAGTAGTTCTCAGGATGAGAATGACGCCATACTGCACAAGTTGAACAAGAAAATCGCCAAACTGTAAAGAGACGATGTTAGCAGTTACAGTCTTTTTATCTTGTTGGAGAGTAATCGTACCAGAATTAACCATCTCCTGGATCTTGCCATTAAGCACATAGCATGCTCGAGTCGGATGTCCGATAAATCTGTGGTAAACCCAATATTTAGGGTCCTCAGTTTTACCTACTTCATCTGGCCATTTTACCTCTAACAGTTGAAGTTTATTGCTCTTGATCAGACAATCAATGATACTCATGACATCATCTTCATCAAAAGAGTATTCTTCTTTCGGACGTGGTGCCCTCTGTGGTGGTGCTGTTGGAGTAGGTGTTGGTTGACCTATGTTTACGGCTAGAGTTTCTTTACCTTTGACATTGATAGCCAAAGTCTCTTTACTCTTGCATCTGTTCTGACAGCCACCATTATTTGGTATAGTATGCTCATCTTTGTCAAGATTAGGCATCTGAATACCTAATTGTTTGAACTTGTTAGCACTTTCTTCTGCCACTTTAGCATTCACTATGAATGAAGGCCAATCCTGGAAATGTGTCTATCGGGTCCACATGCTGATTATTGGCAGTAGGTTTGACTTGCAAGTGTCTATAGTCAAAGCATCAGGAGTTCCAAGAGACATTTTGAGTGTCTCACGACAGAATTGTTCAACGAACCGTTCAATTTTTTATTGTGTCGTTGTTTAATTTTAATGAGAGCAGACATAGTCATGTCATTTGTCCCCTCATAAAATTGTTCCAGGAACATTTGTTTGAATCCGGAGAAAGAGGTTATACAACCATCTGACAAACTACGGTACCAATCGTAAGCTGCACCTGCTAAACATCCGACGAATACTCTAGTGAGTAGAGCGTCATTTGGCTAGAGTTGATCAGCCATTACCTCAAAGTGATTGAGGTACTAACTTGGAGATGTGCTGCCATCAAACAACATAATAGTAGGGGGTTTGTATTTGGGAGGAAATTGGACTTTCTTCCATTCTATGGGATAAGGCTGCTTGATCCCAAGCTTCTGCAAGCCGTCTTTCTGTTTAAAAGCCTCAAATTGAGTACTGCATGTGTTAGGAGGGGTACTGCATGTAAGTACCACCCCAGTACCAGATTGACTTCGAATAGCCTGCGGAGGTATGGAAGCGGTGTGAGGAGACTGTACCCCCAGACCAATATTGACGGGAGTTGATGTTGTTATAGGTTCTTGGGTCAAAATTAGATTCACGGCCGGTGGAACCGTATGTTGTGTCATGATTACCGCATGCATGTATGTCATCATCTCAACCATGCTCTTCAAACTAGCCTCCAAAGCAGCAATTCTCTGCTCTTGACTGTTAGAACTGGAAGCATCTTGATCTTCTGTAACGACATAAGCAGTCACTTCTCTAGCCATTGAAGACGAGCTAGTGGAAAAGATGGTCCTTTCAGAACTTTCACTATCAGCATCAAAGTCATATAAGGAACCACCCCCAGAATAAGTAGTAGGGATGTACTTTTGACTGAGGGAATCTTGGTTAGAATCAGAAAGATTTCTTTGACCGATTGTTTCTTGGTCGGAAGGAAGATTTCTTTGACCGATTGTGTCTTGGTCGGAAGGAAGATTCCTTTGACCGATTGTGTCATAGTCGGAAGGAAGATTTATTTGACCGATTGTGTCTCGGCTTCTTGATCTAGTATATTGGTATATTCCTTCGTCGGATTCATGAATCCAATTTAAGTATTGTTGACTGGGATTGCGGGATGCAATACGTCTCGGACAGTTTCTACCCCGAGTGCTTCGAGACGTCATCTTGACAGAGGCATACAACAATTTATCTTCATCCTGTATTATCGGTTAAGGAACCTGAGAGTAATTCAGACGATCAAAGACTTACCGTTTAGCTGATTGACAACAGCATTTGATAACTACCTCATGGTAATGGTTACCGTGATGTTCTTGGGAATGTATTAGATGAGACGAATTTGGGATCTTCTGCTTCTGTTTAAGAAACTTGTAGAAGCATAAAAAATATGGGGTTCATGCGGATTATAAATTGTCGCATAAGTACTTTGGGCCAAACAGGTCCGCATAAAGGAAAGTCGATGACTGGTTCAATGACATATGAGGCCCGTCGATAACCAGCTGCCGAAGAAAGATATGCGGCCAAGACGGGCAGTTCGTCTGATAAAGCTGACAAGTCATGACAAAACTGACAAAAATGACAGCTCTGACACTTCGACAAAAAGATAAGACGTGAGACGTCGCCCAAAAGCAGGGTTCGTACGCCTTCATGCGGCCATAAGGAGTGTCATCTAAGCCATATGAACCTTATGCGGCTCAGACATATGCGGCCCCAAACTCTCCAAACTTCATGCAGCCAAGAGTAACTTTGATCCAAGCCGCATGAGCTTTATGCGGCCAAAATACAGAATCTATACGGCTTAAATCCTCAAGCAATGTCTGGAGTAAGAAAGTCTGCGACCTAAGCCGCATGAGTCTCATGCGGCCCCACATGGTCAAAAATTGAGAGATCTATGCGGCTAAAAAATGATCCCTGCGATAGGACACATAGCAATCTGACCAAGTCCTAAATTACCGAGATTTTGCTGCAACAAAATCCCAATAAATCGACAGATGGCAGCCAAAGAGCGGGTCTTCGCATGCCAATCAGCCACGCGGCCGCAGGCCATCCATGCGACTCAACATGTATTCCATTATAAATAGCAGGGTGCCACTCCCCTACAAAAGGCTGGCAACCTTCAAGAGAGCAATTTCTTCAAGATCTAAAGACTGCGTCAGATAGTCCACGGAGTAAGGCAGAGTTGATAGCACTTTTTTGAGCCTCCACCTTCGCCCCCCAGAATCAAAACTAAACAATTGTACTTAGATTGTTTCCTAGGATTTCTTTCTCGGCTTTTCTTTGTATAAATGAGTTTGCAATCAATTTTAATGTTCTGTAATACCTGTCTTTAGTTTTTTATGGCAAACACGATGACGACTCTGCTGGGGACGTCCTTCTCTTCTGATGAGAAGCTGGTGACGCAATCTTACGCATCCAAGATCGGCTCTACGCAGCAAATGCTTGTAGTCCGTTTCGACCAACAAGCCTTCGAAGAAATGCTCTCTGAAGGGAGCGCCAGCCCATCTCAGAAGCGAGCCAACCCAAAGAGGACACGAAAGACGTTGGTGCGCAAAACTGTTACCCCCGACCAAGTTCTCGAAGAAGCTCCTTCTGCAGCCCAAGACGGTGACCAAAGTTCTCCTACGACTTTGCTTCCGACCACAGAGGACCCCACTGCCCCTAAATCCAGCAGAGAAAAATACTATGATGCTGAGTTTTTAGGGGCACAAGGGAAATCCATACGGACATAGAAGAAGCCGCATAAGAGAGATAGGCAGTCTATCCATGCGACAGCCAACTACGGCCGCAGGCAGACGACTCATGCGACAGCAACCTCTGGCCGCAGGCAGACAACTCATGTTACAGCCAACTCTGGCAGCAGGAAGATGGTCCATGTGGCATCCAGCTCTAGCCGCAAGAAGATGGTCTACCCGACAGCCAATCCTGACCTCAGACAGGATGTCTCATGCGGTCCTGTCAGAAACTATGTGTTCGACCGCCTATCATGCGAGCCCGACGCCATGCGGCCCATTAAAAATGTGGAATTTATCAATATGGACTCTTTTTTACTATGCGCCTTCGGGCGCTAAGTCAAAAAAGTCTAGGACAGTGCGGGCTCAACCAGCCAAGTCAACTGTCTAAGTTGCTGACTGTCAACGGGCCCCGTTCACTGTTACACGAGCTCCTGATAAAAAGTTATACAGAACCACCCGCGTCCAGTCTCTCAAGGCTAACGAACAGGGTGGGTCTTTAAAGTCTCCCTCTAAAGATCCATAGTAAGTCTTTTACTAGTCACGGATCAGGGAGCAAACATGATGCCTAAGCACCCGTGCGCTCGGGATACCCAAGTTCACAAGTTTGGTGCAAAGGTATAGCAGCTTCCTACCAACTTACGTGACGTGATTACTCACAAACGCAAGACGGCAGCATCGGCATGCAATGAGCCCCTCTCGGGGCGTCGTTGCACCCAAGTCATCATCAATTGCTGATGCGACAAATCAGCAGCACCTGAAGATCGGCAGTCAGTTTTCCAGCGACTGCAGCAGCCAGCACCTGTCCGAAAACAACTCAAAAAAAAGGTACAAATTCCAAGGGACGAGGAGTTTCCTTTCGCCTCCTGTAATTTAACTCAAAAGGTTCCTCCTGGCAAGGGAGAAAAGAAGATAAGCTCTTCCAGCCCGGCCATTTCAGCCAGTATTATAAGGAGACCCTCATCTCGGGGGTTCCCATCGACAACCACAGGGTGGTGTCTATTTAGGAACTCGATCCAAAAAGAAGCTTCCGACACCCGGGGGTGCGCCTTCGACTTCCTTGATAGTAGATGAAGCTGGAGGTAGCAGTCCCCTCAATGTATGCGACAACCCGGTGTACCAAGAGCACATAAAGGGGGTAGAGGTCCCCCAGAACTGTACAACAGACGTGGATTTCCCTAAGGGCCACCACCCTCACCAAGACGATGCGACTTCTGGCACAGGGGGTAGCACCCCTTCCGAGTCAGAGGAAGATGATATTTCGACATTCTCTGACGATTTCTCTATATAAGGGTACGACACCGAGAGTACCTCTGCCATAATCCCTTCCACCTCTATCCACGTTAGGACAGTCTTTATGGCTGACGATGATCATAAAGCGCCTTCTGACCGACAACGGATAGAAGTACTGGAAGCCATGCTCCTGTCCTTGGTCAAATCCGTGGACGAGATCAAAGCCGCCTTGCCAACTCAACCAGCAAGGACGCCCAGACAAACAAGCTTGGGACCCGCAGTCAATGCGGACTCTAACACGACCACCCTCCTTTGGGTGATGATTCCTTAGCAGCATCCATTCCTTCAGCTACAGATGAAGCCAAGGAGGCAAGGAGGGAAGTCCAGGAGCTTCGAGCAATGTTCAATGCCCGAGCCTCCTCTCAGGATCTCAGAATACGGTAGCCATATCCCGTTGCATAGAGAGATGTGCCTTTTCTACTACGTTACAAGCCATTTCATATCGATTCTTATGACGGGAAGACCTCTGCTAGTCGGTACATGACTTACTTTGAGGTCACAACTGACCACTTGTCATATAGTGACGTCATCTTCACGCGATTATTCATTGGAGCATTAGAGGGGATCGCGTTCGACTGGTACCGCAATCTTCCTGACAACTTCATTCATTCTTTTGACGGCTCAAAAAGATATGTTCCTGGAAAGATTTTACGAAGTGGCACATGTCGTAACGATGTTGTCTCTCATAGACATCATTTTTGAAGAAAGGGAGCTAACAAGGAACTATATCGAGCGGTTCTGCCAAACCGCAATAAGATTGCCCAAAGGCAATCCCGAGGGCTCCTTGATTGAAATCTGTAAGAAGAAGCTACTCCCTGCAATTACCCTCTGGATGGGTGACGATCAGTTCAGGGATTGGACGACCTTCATCATAAGTGCTACCAACACAGAGGTAAAATTGAAGAAGGCTCGCCAGCTGGGATTACACATCCCAGATGGAGAAGATAAGGGCAGACGTCCTGGTTCCACCTATATTAACAACAATAGTGGTGCCACCATTAACCGGGACAATAAGGGTAAACAGGCCATGGTCACTGATGCGACTCAGAAGCTCGATCAAAAACAGGCGGAAGGTCCGTGGCCCAAGGTCAATTACTCATTTGAAGATAGTCATGTCAAACCTATCTTCGATATGCTCTTGCAAGGGTGTAGGATCCATCTCCCTCCACCAAGGTGCGAGCCCCGAGCAGCAGAAATGGAGGATCCAAAGTATTGTCATTTCCACCGCTATGTCCATCATACCACTCATAATTGCTTCCAATTGAAGCAGTACATTCAGAGTCTTATCGACTCCAAAGCTCTGTCGATAGATTTTGTAGAGGTTACCGTGGCGGCAAATTTGGTGTCTATTCAGTTTGGTGACTTCCCTCCAACAAGCACTCCAGACGGGGTCATACCTGTCCCTCGGGCAACGATAGAGGTTACTAATCTTCCACCCATCCGGAGCCAGACATCTGGATTGGTACCCCTCACCACATCGCGAGGAGAGATCATGTGGGTGCATCCAGACTTAGTGCCCGAAGTTAGCCAGGAGATGTCATCTCTTACCTTCAAGAAGAAAGACATGAAGTCTAGACCCTACCATACAATTTCAGCCGAGGCTGAGAAAGCTGCAGCCATTGTTACCCGGTCTGAAGCACAAGTCCAGCCCGTACGGGATAGTTCAGCCAAAGATCCTCAGCCGGCAACGTTGCCTTCCTCTGATGTTCCAAGGCCATCTCAGCCTCCACTGGCGAATAAGTCCAAAACAAAGGAAACCCGTTTCGACAGGCCACTCCGCAATGATGTACCTCAGGGACTGGAGAGACCATACAACTTTGACATATTAGCACAATTGGCTAATACGCCAGCAAAGTTGTCGTTATACGAGCTCCTAAGGCTCTCCAAGGATCTTCGTATCGTATTAAGCGAAGCATTCTAGAATGTTGATGCCTACTTAGCTCAGGTCAAGACTCCAGGGAAAGACCCGCCAGCAGATCTACAGGGCAGCGATAGCACAGATGTAATACCCAACATCATAATTACTCCTCATGACATGTTGATCAAGTTCAATTTGCATGATCGCCCCTTGTACTTCACTGGATACATAGGCGACATCAAGGTGGATCAGATACATATCGACCCTGGCTCTTCAATAAGCATCATCCAGAAAAGCCTGCTCCAACTTCTTGGCATCCCTATGCATTGGCTAGCAGCAACCAATACTGCCATTAGCGATTTTAACTCAGGAAGAAGCTATCCCCTAGGGAAGATCCGGTTGAAGTGCCAGATTGGTGACCTGAAGACGAAAGTTACCTGCTATGTCATAGATCAGACACCTCCTACAACATCCTTCAGGGACGTCCGTGGATACATGACTATATGATCGTGCCAACCACCCTTCAACAGTATTTTAAGTATGTCAGTAAACACGGTTTCGTGAAAACTAAATTTGCCGACAATGATCCCTTTAAAGGGGTTAAATCTTATTCCTCTTCGGAGGCTTGTCTATATGACGAATCCAGGAAACATATAACAGACGAGCTGGAAGCCATCGTAGGGCCAGAAGAGCCCTCGAGAATTTGTTTCCAAGCCCGCAAACCGGGCAGGGCCATACCCCTTGTCGTAACCGTGCATAAAGAGGTGCTCGGTTCTCCTACCACACCTACACAGTTGGAACCAATGGTCATCCGTCTCCCGAGATCTAGCCAGGAGCCAAAACCTGTCATAGGGTCCGGCTGTCGAAGTCCAATCAAAGGCAACAGGAAGATGCAAGGCCCTCTATAACACCGATGGTAATCTGATTGCCAAAATCTACTCTAAGGCGACCGGAAGACACAAAATCCCTTGCTGAGCCAATTATCATCCGTCTTTCCAAGACGAGCCAGCAGCCAAGTGTCGATCCAACACTCTTAGGCAAGTCAATACCTCAAGCGAAACCCTTGGTGGTCAAGTTGCCCAAGACAGCATCCCGACCTCTAAGCTCGTAGGGGGTAGCCAAGGAGGACGAAAAACTTACCAAATACTTGGTTACACCGGTGGATAGCCCCTCTCCTGGTGATGTAATCCATGTGGATAAAATTCCTTATTTCATCAATAAGAGGCTGCTGTTAGACTATTCTGAGTATGATAAGCCTAATCTAACATATGTCGTACGGGACTGTCTAGACGTTAGCCTGCACACACAAGTGACAACCGTCCATACCCCAAATCGACTTGCTTTTATAAAAGGCGCTTACTTTCTGGTCCCAGACAGAAGAGGATGGGATCACACAATCATCTTTGGCCAAAAAGAAGGTCCTGAATCTTTTACGCCACAAGAGTCCGACCTCGGACCAGACGCTGGAAGATTACCGCTTTACTTGTATAGTCCTCAAGCCAAATACTTCATGCAAAAGCAGGGGTACGACATGGAGGCTACCCCAGGTCTAAATCATGGCAGTGGTCGACGATTGCCTCTACAGTCGCCGGCACCGGCAGGGAAACCTCAGGATCATTATCACAAATCCAAATGCGGCCTCCGGTATATTACTTTTCCAACAATGCCCAAAAGTTCTGGTGAAGAATGTGAGTAGCACTCTCATTCGTCCGAGTCACCCATTTATGACACTAATAGCAGTATTGGAGATATATTCAAGCAGGCAATATCTGTCAACATGACATCCGCTGATATCGAAGAGGAAGACGAAGACCTACTTGAACCACTTGAGTTGGAGCCGTGGGTCCAGCAACTAGATGCACAATGGGAGAAACACTTTGAACTTCGTTATCCTCCCACTGAGGATGAGGTTATGCAAGTTAACCTCGACGATGAAACCTCTCCAAAGCTAATCTTCGTCAGTAATAGCCTGACAGACGACGGGCGGGAGTCGTTGTTACAACTCGTCAGAGAATACATCGACGTCTTTGCCTGGAGTTATGAAGACATTATAGGGATAAATCACAAAATTGTACTTCATAAGCTCAACATTTATCCGGATGCAAAACCAGTCAAGCAACAGCAGCGGTAATTTTGTCAAGACATCATGAATTCCGTCGAAGCAAAAGTGAACAAGCTTATAGATAGCAGTTTCATCCGTGAAGAGCAGCACCCGGACTGGATAGCCAACGTAGTACCAGTCATCAAGAAGAACAGAAAGATATGAATTTGTATCGATTTCTATAATCTGAATGCAGCATGCCCTAAGGATGAATTTCCTCTTCCGATCACTGACATAATGATCGACAATACGTGTGGCTTCGAGCGCATGTCCTTTATGAATGGCTTTTTAGGATACAATCAAATCAAGATGTCTCCTGATGATGAGAAGCATACATCATTTCGAACGCCGATCGGCGTATATTGTTATACGGTCATGTCCTTTGGCCTGAAGAACGCCGATGCCACATATCAACGGGCTATGAGTGTCATCTTCAGAGATCATTGGCGCAAGAAGGTGGAGTGTTACGTTGACGACATCGCCGTCAAGAGCCGCTCCAAAAATGATCACTTATATGATTTGAGAACAGTGTTCGACCTCATGGACGCACACAACCTGAAGATGAATCCTACCAAGTCTTTCCTGGGGGTGTCCAGCGGAACGTTCTTCAGCTTTGTCATTACTTTCCGGGGCATTCACATAGATTCCGACAAAACAAAAGCAATCCTGGAGATGAATCCACCAAGGAACCTCTGCTAACTCCGCGGCCTTCAGAAAAGACTAGCCTATATCATGAGGTTTATATCTAACCTCTCAAGACAATGTCAACCCTTCACTCAACTTATGAGGAAAGGTGTCTCTTTTGTATGGAACGAGGAATGTCAGCGTGCCTTCGATGATATTAAGGAGTACCTGATGAATCCGCCAGTTCTGATAGACTCGGTCACCGGAAAGCCCTTCCTGCTCTATGTACGGGCAATAGAACACTCCCTCGGTGCTCTGCTAGCACATAATAAAGACGCAGGACATGAACAAGCTATTTACTATCTCAATCGGATGATGGTAGGACCGAAACATAGGTACACCGTCGTGGAGAAGGAGTGCCTTGCCCTAGTGTTCGCCATTCAGAAAATACGACACTATGTGACAGGCCAGTCCATGTTGTTTTACGAGTTAATCCCCTCAGGGTTCTCATGACCAAGCCAGGTGCAATCAGTTCTCGTCTAGCCACCTGGGCGATACTATTATCCCCATATGACATAGTTTTTGTTCCGCAGAAGGCTATTAAAGGTCAAGCCCTGGGTGACTTCTTAGTAGCCATCCAGGCTCAAAAAAAGCCAGAATTTATGAAAAAATTCCTGATGAAGTCGTCACCTCAAACATGACTTCGTACGACGCTATTTGGCGAATGTTCTTCGATGGTGCTTCAAGAACGGGGCCATAAGGTGATATCATCGCTGGAGTCGGGATGGTATTAATTTCTTTCTCTGGACTAGTAGTCGATCGGGCGTATTCTCTTATAGAACCATGTTCGAACAACGTAGCTGAATATAACGCTCTAGTCATCGGGCTCCAACTCGTAAAAAAGTGGGGATCATGTACCTGGAAACATATGGTGACTCGTAGTTGGTTTTCAACCAGATCCGAGGTTCATACGAGGTTCGCAATGAGGACCTAATTTCCTATTATCAGACAGCAATTGACATTATTATAACCTTCGAGGGGATCTTTATGGAGCACGTTCCTAGGCTCCAAAATATCGAAGTCGATGCCCTAGCAGGTCTCGTCGCTTCCTTGGCGCTTCCAAATAACACTCATCATGTAGTCGACATAATAGGCCATGAGCTGGTCTGCCCCAGGAACAATCTTCAACTGGGTATGAGCTACTTCGTCCAGATAATCAACGACATACAAGACTGGAGATGCCCGCTCATCGACTTTGCAATCTATGGAATTCTTTCAGAGAATGTGAAGGAAGCAACCTCAATCAGAAGACGCTCCCTCAGATTCTTCTATGATATGGAGACAAAAATGTTATATCGACGATCCTATAATTGGCTACTACTAAGATGCAAGTCAAATACAGAAGCCAAAGAAGCCCTACGTGAAGCTCATGACGGTACTTGTGGGGCTCACAACCTGGCCCGAAATTACAAGATCGTCTTCGCCGGATGGGTTATTACTGGCCCACAATGGTTGCAGATGCAGTTGATTATGCAAAGAAGTGCAAGGCTTGCCAGATTCATGCAGATTTTATTCACCTGCCATCTGAATTATTGCATCCGATAGTGGCCTCTAGCCATTTGAAACATGGGGAATGGACATCATTGTGCCAATCATCCCGCCATCATCTAGAGGGCACCAGTTCATACTTGCAATCACTGATTATTTCTCCAAATGGGCAAAAGTTGTTCCGTTGGCAGAGGTTAAGACATCGAACGTGATTAGCTTCATAAAATATCACGTCATCTACCGTTTTGGACTGCCCCGGAGGATTATTCACGACAATGGTCCGCAGTTCGCATGCCACGCTTTCTATCGATTTTGTGATAAGAATCGGATTCAGAACATGGCCTCGATAGCATATAACCCATTGGCCAACGGTCTGGCTGAAGCTTTCAACAAGACCATAATCAAGCTCCTCAAAAAGTTTGTGTCTGCAAACGAACGCGACTGGAATTAAAAGCTTGGCGAGTGCTTATGGGCGTATCGTACGATAATTCGGACGGCTACAGGAAATACACCATTCTTCTTGGTTTACGGGAGCGAGGCAGTCCTCCCATTGGAGACTCAGATCCCCTCACTTCGAGTGGCCCTTACCTACCGGTTAACGGCGGACGATAACTACCGCCGACGGCTGTAAGAGTTGGAAGCATTAGATGAGAAGCATTTGCAAGCTCAACAAAGCATAGAGTTCTACCAAGCGTGCATCTCTAGGGCTTTCAACAAGAAAGTCAAACAGAGAATATTCCAAGTCGGCGATCTTGTCTTGGCCATTCGCAGACCAATGGTCATGACTCATAAGACCCCCGGCAAATTCCATCCTAAATGGGAGGGGCCGTTCATCATCGAGACCGTGTTATCCAACGGCACATACCGTCTCGCAAAACAAAATGGAGACTTTCTTATGATACCCATCAACGGCAAGTTCCTCAAGAAATACTATGTCTAAACGACACCTTCCATCTCTCAGATTGTAAGTTATATACCCTCTGGTATCGTTGAACTTACACTCGGACTTCAAATCTCCTAGATTGTTGAGTTATGTACCCTCAGGTACCATTGAACTTACTCTCTGACTACTCCAAATGAATTCATATCTCATCTCTTGGTCATATCTATGAACTTCCTGGTCATAGCTTTTCTCCACCAAGAATTTGCCTCAAAATCTATTACCCGTACCACCAGTATACAGAAGGGTAGTAGGTCCATAAAACTTGTCCTAAATCTATTACTCGTACCATCAGTGCACAAAAAGGGTAGTAGGTCCACAAAATTCCCCAATAGAAAAACAACCACGTCCATATTACCTCTGAGTTATTTTTCTATCCATCACAAACAAATCACCCAATGCATAGAACTTCCATATTGATAGCACCTCTGAGTTGTTTTGTGTACCCCTATTATGCCTACTCCTACCATGTCCTCATTACCTCTGAGTAGGAAGGCTCTATTTTGACCCATATTTACCACGTCCTCATTACCTCTGAGTATATATGTTGGTTTACTCTCCACTTATTATTAGTACTCGTATCGCCAGTACACAAAAATGTTAATAAGTCCATAAAAATTATCATAATCTATTACTCATACCACCGGTGTACCAAAGAGTAGTAGGTCCACAAAATATCATTCAAATTGTGAGTAAATATGTTGGTTTTCTCTCCACTTATTATCAGTACTCGCATCGCCAGTACACAAAAATGGTAATAAGTGCAAAAAAATTATCCTAATCTATTACTCGCACCACCGGTGTAACAAAGAGTAATAGGTCCATAAAATATCATTTAAATCTATTTGCTCACATTTCCAGATGCACAAATGGGCAATAGGTCTACAAAAGTTCCCTAGTGGGATGTTCTTTATCAACCACAAATGCTGTATTAGGCCCCCTAGTACAAGCACCACAAAATACCACAAATAAAGAATGGAGTGAACATACTCTGCTTATTCAAGATCAGTTACATTCATAGGACTACATCGATAGCAGAAAGCAAAGAAAGGAAAATCTAGCAATACATAGTTTGGTTTGACAGCAGTTCATCTTTAAGCAGTTTCGTGGCCCTCGAAGGAAGTCATGTTTTACTGTTGAGATGTAAACAAAGTTGTTGAATCCCCAAGGAGCTGCCTGAAGGAGGGCAAATATAGTATGCTATCTTCCCCTCCGTATTGCGAATGCCTTAGCCCCGCTCCCACGAAGGAGCATACCTTCAAAATATGGTCTCTGATGGTGGTTTCGCCTACTTGGAGAGCCGTAAAGGCAGGACGTTCATAACGACGCCTGACCACCGTTAACTCTCCGAGGTATAAAGGCCCTTCCTACCACCTAGAGAAAACTCTTCCGAAGCATGAAGAGTCCTGAGTTGTTTGATGTGTATGCCAAAAAAGCGTAGAGAAAACTCTTTCGAAGCATTGGGGAGTTTTGAGCTATCTGATTTAGGCGCCAGAATGTTGTATTTTTACTCCATCGTCGACACCGGTCCTGGAGAAGTTTGCTAGCCAGATCCCTATAAAAACATAAGAAAAAGGGATTTAGCACCAAGAAAACAAAAAACTCTGTTATGTGGCCTAGCCAGTTATGCGGCCCAGCCAAAACAGAACTCATGTAGCCCAAAGTCATGAGGCTAGCTTTATGAAGTACTCATGAAGTATTTATACGGCTCAGTCATTTTCATGCGACTTAATTATGAGGTGCTCATGCGGCTCAGTCCATGCGGCACTATCATTCAGAACACATATGGTCGAAATGAGATAGGGCATGCATCGACTAGGCTTAAAATAGAGGCAGTATATGACAGGCCCGCGCATGAAAATATGTGTTATGGCCATTCAAAATTTTAGTCATCGTCTGCTCACCATCCTTACTCTTGAGAGGAGGTTGCACGTTGGAATGAATGGAAGAAGCGTCTGCCGCTCTCGACGGAGAAGCAAGTCTCTTCCCTTTGGCTGCCGCACCAATCGACCTGGAAGCTCTTGGAGCCATAGCAGAAAGTATGATGAAGTCGAAGGAGGAAAAGGTGAAAGAGGAAAATCTCTCTCTGAATGACTCTCATTAAGGATAAGGACGATATTTGGGGACTTTATCCCTAATAAGCGTCGAACGTCTCTTAGGTTCTCGAGATCATTAAAGATAATGTCGACGTTTGGGAATTTTACCCCCAGTAACCGTCAACTTTATCTCGAAAAGAGAGCCACAACAGAATCAAGAAAATTAAATATAACAGTAACAGCTGGCAACCTCTCTGCGGCTCGAAGTGTCCCTGCAGCTCAAGATTTGTTCTGCGACTCAGGATTTCCCTGTGACTCAAGATCTCCCTGCAGTTCGAAAAATTTCTAGCGACTTGAAGACTCCCTGCGGCTTGACATATTTTTATGCTTCTTATTCAAGGTATTTCAAATTTATAATTTAAAAACTTTGAAGGAGGTCTTATAGAAGCATAAAAAATATGGGGTTCATGCGGATTACAAATTATCGCATAGGTACTTTGGGCCAAACAGGTCCGTATAAAGAAAAGTCACATGACTGGTTCAATGGCATATACAGCCCGTCGACAACCAGCTGCAGAAGGAAGATATGCGGCCAAGAGGAGCAGTTCGTCTGATAAAGCTGACAAGTCCTGACAAAACTGACAAAAATGACAGCTCTGATACTTCGACAAAAAGATAAGACGTGAGACATCGTCCAAAGGCAGGGTTCGTATGCCTTCATGTGGCCATAAGGAGTGTCATCTAAGCCGAATAAACCTTATGCGGCTCAGACATATGCGGCCCCAAAGTCTCCAAACTTCATGCAGCCAAAAGTAACTGTGATCCAAGCCGCATGAGCTTTATGCGGCCAAAATACAGAATCTATATGGCTTAAATCCTCTATCTATGTCCGGGATAAGGAAGTCTGTGACCTAAGCCGTATGTGTCTCGTGCGGCCCTATATGGTCTAAAATTGAGAGATCTATGCGGCTAAAAAATGATCCCTGCGACAGGACACATGGCAATCTGACCAAGTCCTAAACTACCCAGATTTACTGCAACAAAATCCCAACAAATCGACAGATGGCAGCCAAAGATCGGGTCTCGGATCCGAGTCATGTCCTTGATCATTCGGAATTGGTTGTTGGTACCAACCTTTCGTATGAGGAGAGACCCGTATCCATATTGGATCGAAGAGAGAAGATACTCAAGAACAAGACTATCAAGTTAGTCTGTGTTGCTTGTGGTCATCACTCTTTGGGTGAGTCAACGTGGGAGCGTTAGGATGACATCCGATCGCGATATCCCGACATGTTTGACTTGTGAGGTATAATGTCTTCCTTATGCCTCATGCCTTCAATTTCTTGCTTGCATGATTGATTGTTTGATTGATTGCTTAGTTATATCTTGCCTGTGATTAGTGTAGCTTGTCCTTGCCTCTCTAGCCTCTTAATTAAATTCTGAGGACGGAATTCTTTTAAGGTGGGTAGAGTTGTAACGCCCGTAGTTCGTATTACATATTTTGGTATACGTGTACGTTGTTTGACTCATATTGCATGACACATTGCATGGTTTATTTTGGCATTCCATTTGCTTGGTTCGGGTTCGGTTGGGTTCGGTCTAGTTGGGTTTGGTTTTGGGTTAGTATGCAAACCTCTACCTACCACCATCCTCTATTTATTAACCCAACAGCCCTTCTCTCTCCTCATTCATTTCCCATTACTACTGTTCTTCTTTTCATTTCTCCACCGACCACCCGCAGTAGGCAAGTGCAACTTGCTTCATGGAGGAACTCAAATTTTTGTTGTTCCATTGTCTTCTTTACGAGATTCTAAGACACTTTAGTACTTAGCATTTTAATTTTTGCAGTTCATTTCATGTAGATCTAATATTGATCTTCATGGTTTTGATCAACTAAATTTGGTTGTTTTCGAAAATGTAGAGTTCCATGTGGTAGGAATTTCAATTTTACGCAAGTTTGGTTTTGGAATGGCTGTATTTCACCAAGTCTTGTCCGAGATGGGGCTTTCTTGAGCTCTTGAGCTTTTAAGCCTGCTTGTCTTGCCCCTGGGGAGAAGGTGAAGTTTTTACGCACACGTTCTTACGTTCTAGCATAGTATTTAGCTTTATGCCTATATTTTATGTGTCAGCGTAACCTTTCCTCCTTTACGCACACGTCTTCACGTTCCCGCATAGTGCTTCCCTTTTACGCACACGTATTTGCGTGCCAGCATATTCTATTCTACGCTGAGTTCATTCGAAATCTACGCAGGGACTCTCGCTTGCGTAGAGTCGTGCTCGTGTAGACTCGTGCCCGCGTAAACTCTTGCTCGCGTAGCCTTCCGTCCACAAGGTCTCACGTACGTAGAGTATCGCTCAGACGCTCGCGTGCGTAGAGACCCGCTCGGGTGATTGCTCGCGTAGAATTCCACCCACCTGCTCTCTTGCTCGCGTAGAGCTGCCTATCCTTAAGTCTTGCCCGCGTAGAGCTGTTTTACGCTTGGGGTCTCTTTGGCCTAGCGTAGTCTTGCTCGCGTAGAGACCTTGAGTCCCTATGGCATACCCCGTTGCCCTTTTTTTATTCTTATGCCTTTTGTTATGAACTTGATAATCACGAATCTATTTAATATGGCTGGAATGGTAATTACACACGGTATGGTATGAAGTAAACATGACATGACATGATAAGATATGACTAATAAGCATGATCGGAAGTATTGAATGCTGTTGCGACGGCTAGCATGACATGACAAGAATGAATGGCCTGGATACCGTGGACGATTGTGTTTGTACAAATGAACCAGTGCTGTCTCGCATCATGTCTAGGGCATGGACCCTTAAGTACCACGGTCAGGGGTACATACTGAAATTGACTAAGGCTAATAACTAGAATAATCTAGTAGTCATGAAGAGATTTCCCAGCTATAGGCAATCCCGTTATCTGGGCGCCCTACCTGGGATCTGTAGCCTGCCGTCGAGTAGGGCGCATTTCCAGCACACTGTCATGTGTTGTACCCTTCAAGCTACCTACGGGTACATGTATTTCCTGGACGATGTACCCACATGAATTCAACCCCTAATTGCGTCCGGATAGCCTGGATGGTCTGTAGGGCTTGTGGCTGTAGAACAATCTCGTTGCATCTTGCTAGTAATTAGGCATGTGATAACCCTAGTTAGTTAAAGTATCACGTCGTACTCATTGCTTGGCTGTGATTGATTGGATGGAGTCTAACCCAGTCTAGTCTTGTCCTGATCCTGTACAAGACTGTTAGCATGACCTGAATGCTGGTGCTTACTTTATAGATAAATGGTGGGAAACCAAGTTTCGTTCAGACGAAGGGTTACAGCCCCGGTCCTTGTTTGGTTTACGGGTTGTAACTTGGTCATCTGAATTATCCCATGGTTACCTTATCGTATATCATCATAATTTTCCATATTTCCAGTCTTTTATTATATAATTATGTTTTGTGCTAATTGCTAGTTTTAGTTCTTAAGTAAAGTCTTCTTTGTGGCACTTGCTCTTTCTGGGATCTGACCCAGCTGGTTTTGCGTGGCCAGATACCGGAGCAGCTCCAGAGGATCTTCCTACCTTCCAGCCAGATGGTGACCACCAGGCATAACCCTGGCCACGAGTGGGTTTTATTTTGCTCTTCCACTATATTGTAAAATTATTCTTTTGAGGCGTTTAGCCGTCGAGCAAGTGTTAGCTCGTTTGCAACTTTACTTACTGTCTGCGTACGGACTGTAGCATGATGAACAAATCCTAGGGTTGATCATGTATGACTGAAACTCTTGCTAGTCTTCATATTTTGTACGACTAGCTTCATGATCATCCAAATATATAATGTATGGGACGCCTTACTATTGTATATTTGGTGCTCTGACATCTTGTAACTGTTATTGCTTGCTTAAGATTGAGACAATAGGCTTGTTCATGACCATAAGAGACTGATGGCTTGTAGTTAAACCCTCATGGATCTAGACAGCCGTGACCATATAGCGAGGTGGGTTGCACTTCAATATACGTAGCTGGCTATGTCCGCCCCCGCTCTCCAGTAATCTAGTCCTGGGGCGTTATATTGTCTAATCTCTCTAACTTAATTAGTGTGGTTCGTGGGCCATATCTAACCAATATGTGGGTCCCAACTAGAGTCTAAGCTACCCGGTTCCCTGATACAAGTCAGAATGAGATGAAATTCGAACCAGACTTAAATAATCCCCAATTAACATCATAAATAAATAAATAATTCCAAAATACCCAAAAATGTAAAATAACTATTTTACTCCTATTTATGAAAAGTGGGAGTGACAAATCTACCCACCTTAAAAAATTCGTCCTCAAAATTGAAGGCGAAACTATCACAGCAACAAAAACAGAACAAAAAAAGAAAAAGAAAAAATTCTACCTCAAGGCTCAAAGAGATATGGAAATCGCTCCTGCATGTCGTCCTCTCTCTCCCAAGTAGACTCACCTGGAGAGTGGTGCCTCCATGCAATGCGAACCAAAGGAATGACCTGGTTCCGGAGCACCTTCTCTCTTCGGTCCAATATCTCAACCAGCTTCTCTGGATAACTGAGTATCGGTCCCACTTCAATCTCGGAGTGGTCCAAAACGTGAATAAGATCTGCCACATACCGTCTCAACTGCGACACGTGGAACACGTTGTGCACTCCCTCTAGTACGAGCAGTAACTCCAGTCAATAAGCCACTGTACCGACCCTATCCAAGATACGGAAAGGTCCGATGTATCGTGGACTAAGCTTTCCGTCTCCACTAAAACGAATCGTTCCACGCGTCGGAGAAATCTGCAGAAACATAAGATCACCAACCTAGAACAAAAATACAAGACTTAAGGCTTGATCTAAAACAATCACAATCAGACTCAAATACTAGAAAAATCTAAACTATACCTCAAACTCCAACGGCTCCGGTGTCTATCGGCCTAATGTCGCTGCCTGTCTTGTGCCACCCGAAGTCTATCTCTGATAACCTTGACCTTCTCTGCAACATCCACTACCATCTCAGGGCCAAGCAAAATTCTCTCGCCGACATCATCCTAAGACAAGGGTGTACGGCACCTCCGTCCGTATATAGCCTCAAAAGTTGACATCTTTATACTAGCTTGGTTGCTGTTGTTGTAAGCAAACTCTACCAAGTGAAGATGGTCCTCCTATGATCCCCCAAAGTCCAAGATACAGGTAAAAAGCATATCCTAGAGGGTCTGAATCGTCCTCTCCGACTGCACGTCTGTCTGGGGTTGGTATGCGGTACTGAACTTGAGCGATGTGCCCAAGCTAAACTGTAAACTCCTCCAGAAGAGGAAAGTGAATCGGCTATCCCGATCCGAGATTGTGCTCACTGGAACCCTGTGCAATCGGACTATCTAACGCACGTACATCTCGACCAGCCTATCCGTAGACAAACCCACCTTAAAAGGCAAAAAGTGGGCCGATTTGGTCAATCGATCAACAATGACCCAAATCGCATCCTTCCTTCCTGGAGAACACGGAAGTCCAGACACAAAGTCCAAAATGATTTGCTCCCACTTCCACTCTGGAATTGGTAGTGGCTGGATCAGAACACCTGGCCTCTGTCTCTCGACTTTCACCTGTTGGCACACCAAGTATCTAGAAACGAACTGAACCACCTCGCGTTTCATGCCATACAACCAAACATGCTGTCTCAAGTCTCTGTACATCTTATTGGCACCAGGATGCATAGAGTACTGAGAACGATGCGCCTCCTGAACAACCTTCTTCCAAAGTCCTCTGTTCGGCACGAATAATCTGGTACCATGTCTCAACGATCCATCTCCCGCTATAGAGAACTCATCCAACAATCCCGTCCGAACCGGCTCCCTGATGACCCTCAGAGCCTCATCCTCAAACTGAGCTTCTCTGACACTGTCCATCAGCTCTGACTGCACCTGAAGACCCCACATCTGCTCCTCAAACCCAGGGACTATCACCTTAATGCCCAAGCTCTCCAAATCTACCAGAAGGTGACGATCTATCGTCAAACACATGGCCAATGGATACCTGCTCAAAGCATCTGCAACCACATTGGCCTTTCTCGAATGGTACTGTAAGGATATATCAAAATCCTTCATCAGGTCTAACCATCGCCTCTGTCTTATGTTCAGCTCCTTCTGCGTGAACACATACTTCAAGATCTTGTGGTCAGTAAAAATCTCCACACGCTCTCCGTATAAATAGTGTTTCTACAGCTTCAACGCAAAAATGACTACTGCCAACTCCAAATCATGAGTCGGGTAGTTCTTCTCATGTGGGCGTAACTGCCTAGTTGCATAAGCAATTACTTTCCCATGCTGCTGAAGAATGCAACCCAAACCCTTTTCCGAAGCATCACTGTAGATCGTTAATCCTCCGAACCCAGATGGCAACGTCAAAGTAGGAGCCGACGTCAACCTCTTCTTCAGCTCCTCGAAAGTAGCATGATACTCATCAGTCCAGACGAACTCCACGTCCTTCCTGGTGAGTCTAGTCAACGGCTCTGCTATTCGAGAGAAGTTCTGTACGAACTTCTGATAGTATCCTGCCAAACCTAGAAAGCTCCGAATCTCGGCAACTGAACTGGGTATCGACCAAGACTCCACCGCTGCAATCTTCTTCTAATCCACTGAAATCCTATTACCAGATACAATATGGCCCAGGAACTCCACTCGGTCCAAAAAGAACTCGCACTTCGACAGCTTCCCATACAGCTGCTCCTTCTTTAGAGTCTCCAGCACAATCCGTAGATGCTTCTCGTGCTCCTCAGGCGTCTTCGAATAGATGAGAATATCATCAATGAAGACCACCACGAACTTGTCATGGTACGGATGGAATAACTTATTCATCAAGTTTATGAACACTGCTGGGGCATTGGTCTATCCAAAAGGCATGACGGTGAACTCATACTGGCCATAACAAGTACGAAAAGCAGTCTTCGGAATGTCATCCCGCTTCACCTTCTGCTGATGGTACCCAGATCGCAAATCTATCATCGAGAACACCCTCGTGCCGCTCAACTGATCAAACAAGTCATCAATCCTAGGTAGTAGATATCTATTCTTGATAGTGAGGTTGTTGAGCGCTCGGTAGTCAATACACATTCGTACCGTACCATCCTTCTTCGGGACAAACAGAACTAGCGTGCCCCAAAATAAAAACCTGGATCTGATAAAGCCCTTGTCCTGTAGCTCGTCGACTTGCTTCTTCAGCTCTGCCAACTCACTATTGTTGACTCGATAGACATGCTAAAAAATAGGCTCAGCGCCCGGCATCAAGTCTATCAAGAACTCAACATCTCTGTCCGATGGTATCCCGATAATTCTTTGGAAAAGACATCCAAGAACTCTGTAATAAATGGATACGGAAACTCCTGCCCTGCCAACAAGGCTCCACAGAATCCATCTCCCCGCTCCGCTGCTCCTCTGACAAACTGTAACTCTGGCTCTCCTGGCGGACTAAACAACACTCTGTCTGCTCTACAATCTATACTAGCATGGTGTCTGCTCAACCAGTCCATACCGAGTACCACATCGCAACTCAGAAGTGGCATTACGAGCAAGCACGCACTCAGTTCTTGGCCTCCCAATGTAACACTCTGCCCCTTGCAAATATTATTAACCAGGATAATACCTCCCTCGGTCATAATCTTGCAAGTCCTACCCAGATACTCAGCAATAATATTGTGTCTAAGTACAAAGAAAACTGACACAAAATTGTGTGTAGAACCTGAATCAAACATTGCTAAAGCAGGAAAAGAATCGAGAAGAACTGAACCTGCCACAACATCTGCAACTGGCTCGATCTCCTCGGCTGCAAGAGCAAAAGCCCTGCACTGAATACCCCGCTGCTGGTGGTGGTAGGTAAACCGCTGCTGCTGGGTCGGAAGTGGTGGACCGTTAGCTGTACTACAGGTACTCTCGCTGGCACCCTCTGAGCTGTACTAGTAACATGAGGGTTCACGGGACAATCTCTCAACTGATGGCCTGCGCCACCATAAAAGAGACATACTTCCAGGCTCTTCCGGCAACCTTCCAGACGTGACCAGGCTTCTTGCAGAAGTTGCAAGAAGCTCCATTATGTACTTGCCTCTGCTGGGTGTGCTGTACCTGCTAAACCGGTGCTCTAGCCTGAACCTACGGTAGGTGATGCTGGAAATAACGATACTGAAGCTGAGGGTGTTTAGCAGCCCCCATGCTGCTAGTAGCCCCCAAAAAAAGATTGTGATCCTTCTTGGGCTTCAAGCCCCACTCCCGCTCTACCTTGTAGGCCTCCACATAGATCTTGGTATAAGTTGCAAAAAAGATGGAATGAGGATCTTGATATTCCAGATCAACCCCTCTCTAAAATGGCTCGCCCTGATCTCCGGGTCGCGAACCATATACTCCGCATATCGGCTCAGACGACCAAACTCTGCGGCGTACTCCTCCACAGACAAACTGCCCTGTTGCAGATTCTGAAACTACCTCACCTGGTCAATCTTGTCTGTAGGAGAGAAGAACTTCTCATTGAATAGATCCTTGAACTCGGCCCAGGTATGGCCCTCCCCAGCAAGGGCTGGCTCATTCCAAAACTAGGTACGAGCGATGTCCAACAACTGTAAACCTATTGCCTCGACCTTCAGGTCGTCTGTAAGGCGGGAGGCCCTCATCTGATGCTCGATGTCCTCGAGCCAGTCGTCAGCATAGACTACACCCTCAGTCCTACAAAAGTCACGAGGCCCCAACTTCTTAAAGTCCTGAATGTCGCCCGACCACGGACGCGCTCCCTAATATGGAGCCCTCTGCTCTACGGCTGCTAAAGCCAACTGATGGGCATCCTCCATGCCCTGATGTATCGCGTCGGTCTGCCTCTGTTGTGCCTTAGACTGGGCTCTCTGAGTCTCCAACATCTGCTGGAATAAAGGAAGCATCTGACCCATGTCCGTAGGCAGAGGAAGAAGAACATCTGTAACTGACGGAGGAGTCCGCTGTGCAGGAGGAGGAAGAGTGTCCATGTCAACAACTGGTACTACTGCAGGAACAGTCATAGCAACCTCCGGGACAGTCCTCGAAACTGGTGGAGGAGTACCCCAAAAGCTGCTGCCGATACTCCGACTGCGACATAAGTGACTGGATCAGTCCCGCAAGATATAGCAGACCCCTCAATATCTGTGGCCACAGGATGCTGTGATCTTGTCTGCATTATCCTGAAGATAGTTTAAAAGAAGGAAATCAATATGGCACATGAAATATTATATCAAGGAGGACAGTTAGAATGCAAGAATCAATATCAAAAAGGACAGTTAAAATGATCAACAAGTAGATGGTTTCCTATTTTGTGATTGAGTAATCTTAGCCTATAGCCTATCCTAGATACCTACCACAGGATCGTAACAGCACTTTAAGTCGAGCACCACTACTACATCGCACTAATTGCGACCTTTGACCTGCATGGGCCAGCACTAAAAACGTGTCACGATCCGCACCCTAGGTAGGGGCACAAGTGCGTAACAGCGCCTAGCCTACTCCATAAAAACGGCATAGAACGCTGTAGGTCTTCTAGCTAACAAACAGTATATAATAACCTGTCATCTCTGTACGGAGGATATAATATGAAATACTGACAAACTCAATCACAATCTAGTAGGAAGAATCATGGCACGAAATCAAGGTAGATATAAGCCACAAAGTACAATATCCAGCTCAACAGAAATAAGAGAAACACAAAGTAATATAGTTATACAAATCCTAATATCATAAGCATAAGTAGCAAGCCGGAGATAAGGTCCAGTCCAAAATCTACTCTAACTAAACTATAGCTAGAGGCTCGTCGGACGGAGCTGAGCCCTGTTGGACAAAGGTCTCCAAGTCTATGTCCACTATGTCATCTGAACCATAGTAAGTACAGCAATCCTCCTCATAGTTAGCTGTAATATTTTGTCAACATATCCAGTCAGGATAGAACGAGCACACTCAACTAACAACAGTTCACAAGATATGACAAAAGCTACAAGACTGTAAATAGAGAGTATATACAAAAAATCATGAAATGTACATGTGAGTATCATGGCAAGGTAAGCTGTAAATCTAGAGCTAGAACAAGGCAAGTAAAACTGATTATGGCATGTACAAGAATCAAGAATCATCTATCTAAGTGTGTCAGTAATAGCTACAATATGTGGCCGAATTGGAAACTTGTACAATAGTAACAGGCCTGGCTGATCATACGTGGAATGTATGATCAACACTCACAATCAATCGATACACAATGGATACACAATAGGAATTGACCATATATCTGTACAAATACTTCCCACCCCTAACTGGTAGAGTGGATCCAAGCAAGACACGTTACGACACGGGATTCTACGAGAAGGGAGCAAGTCTCCTTGAGAATCGATGTCCAAATACTGCACAAGTGTCACGACCTGTACCCTAAAGTAAGGGCACGAGACGTGGGTACGTCCAGCCTACGCCGTAGTGTCGGCGGTAGAACGTTGTCCTAGGACAAACATCTAACAATATGAAGGTACTTGTACAGTATATACTCTCCGAATGGAGGTGACATAGCAAATACAGTACCGCAGTCACGGCCAGATCAATGCCTCGATTGAGCTCTGTTGTATGCCTCTGCTGCTGGGTCTGCTGACCCTCCATATACTGCCGGAAGAAGGCTAACAGCTGAATGGCATCAACTGTCCTCGAAGGTGGCTGCTGCTGCTGAAGCACATCCGGAATCACCGGATTCGGCCCATACCTCACAGGTGGAGGGGCTCCTCCGAAAGTAGCAGAAATGCCTACCCCAGCTGGCATGACTGGGTCTGCGGTACCAGGGGCTAGCTGCTGAGTATGAGAGGTGGCAAACCTCAAATCGGCGTCCCCCTGGTCCTGGCGATGTGATCTCGTCTCAACCATCCTGGAGACAGATCAAAAAGAAATAATTGCTGATAATGAGTCGAAATATCAAGGGAGGACAGTTTAAATTCTAAGGCAGACAATAAGCAGCAAAATTTAGATATACGAAATCTGATAAAGAGTTTTCCTAATGTGATTGACTACCTTCAAAATTTTCCTAATTCTACTGCAGGTTACAATGTTGTTCTAGTTCGAATACCACTACACTTCTAAACTAGACCTGCATAGGCCACCACTAAAAACGTGTCACGACCCACACCCTGAAGTAAGGGCACGAGACGTGGGTACGTCCAGCCTACGCCGCAGTGTCGGCGGTAGAACGCTGTCCTAGGTCAAACATCTAACAATATAAAGGTACCTATACAGTATATACTCTCCGAATGGAGGTGACATAGCAGATACAGCCTCAGTCACAACTAAGGAAGAAGAAACACGATATAATATAAAACTCAAAATAAAATACAGAAGATCAGAAGAGTCTAAGTGTCTAAGATAAGAAATCAGCAAACATCCAGAAATACAAAGTCTCAACTACAGAGTATGAAAGAATATATATATAATCCAGATCCCAGATGACAGAAAAAAGTAAAACCTAGACTAGGAAGCCTCAGTCTCTATAGCTAATGGATCCGGCCGGAAATTCGGATCACAGGTATCATCTAGAGTTGTCCCATAGAAAGTGTCAACACTAGCCTCATCCTCGTCCTCTGGAAACATTCAACGGTGCCCAATCAGGATGGAGCGAGCACAATACATCTCAACAGTTCATAGCAGGTTAGAAAATATAATCATGCAGTAAAGTAAGATACAGGAACTGAAAGAAAGTATAGAATATAAACAGAGATAGAACTGTAATAGAAATATCTACTATAAGTAGAGAACTAACAGTGGCTAGTGTGTCAGAGTACAATATAAACATGTGAATGGCATAGGTGATTCTGATGAGACACTACGGAGGTGATCAGATGAGATACTACTTGGGTATTATTCACATGTCTACTTCTACTCCTCCGTACCCCCAATCAATACACAAGGATCCAGACAGGTTATATTATGATTCAATGCAATGACCCACAAGGGGTGATACATGGTAGGCCCAAAATGGGTGATTCTAGGAATGCCCATAAATGGGTGATTCAAGGAAGACTCTGTGATCATAAGAGTATATGTCACAAGTGATCAATACACCATGAAGCATAGTGATATGCAATACAAGTGAAGTGCACAGAACATGTAGTATCTGATGCTCCCTGAGGGGATAACATCTCAAGAAGGGATCCATATAGTACTAATCCGTGTGACCAACATGACAGTATCAAGTAAAGTAATTTAAAGCAGGAGAATAATTCTAAACAGGATATGAAATGATCAGAGAATGTACTCGCCTGGTATCTGAGTGTCCGGATGAAATGTACTGTCCGAGGAGAGGTGTCTGGCTCCTAATCAAAATAGCACAAGTCACAACAAGTCTAAAATGATAACAAGATGCAATTCAATGCATTCTAAATGAATCTAGGTCAATCTAGGCCAAAGTCAACTCTTGGTCAACTCTGGTCAACCCTAGAAGTCAAACTAGGTCAACTATGGTCAAACTAGATCTAACAAGTCTAAATTAGGTGAAACAAGTTATTCTAGGTCTAAACAAGTTTATATGACCATACAAGCCTAAACCAAGCCTATCAAGTCTATACTACCTATACAAACTGTCTAAGTCATTACACATTATCTATAGGCACACATTACTTAGCATATATATATCCACATTGTAGAAGCATGGAATTTCAGAACCAGAAAGTCTATGCGTCAGACTACATGCGCCAGAGCTTGGGCAAAGTACTTCACAGCAAAAAGCAACAAATATAGACATTAAAAGAGGACTTTTTATTTAACATATAAAAGTCTATTACATGTCTAAAAAAGACTATACAAAGGAGAATTTCTACAAAGAAAAGATCCTAAATCTACAGCCAGCAGCCAACATGCGCCCTCAAGTAGGCGCAGCGATCAATATGCGCCCACAGCCAGGCGCATCCAACCATGCGCCCTCAGCAAGACGCATCCTTTTCAGCAGCTCAGTTATGTGCATCCTCAGTTATGTGCATCCCTTCAGCAGCTTAGTTATGTGCATCCCTTCAGCAGCCCAGTTATGTGCCGCTCTTCCAGCCAGGCTCACCGCCGTCTAGATGCTTCGACTAATGAAGCATTTATTGAGCAGAATGAGGGTGGCAATCAACCCTCTAGCCAAAGAAGGGAAAAGAACCACAAGCCAACATGTAGCCAAGGGAGGCTTCGGAAGAGCCTCCAAAGGCCAAGGAAGACTGTGATCGAAACCGCGGCAAAAGGAGCAGCTTTCAACACAACCAGAATGGGCTACACCCATTTTGAAGGAAGAAAGAGCCACCAAAGCCGCATCACCGCCATTCCGATCTACGGCTCTTCCTGCACAACGAAGACGAGGCTCGAGCATCCCTATCTTTGGATGCAACAGACACCTTCCACATGCCTCGGAAGCCCTCGACTCCGATTTTTGGATGTAACAGTCACCTTCAAGTGCATCAACGAAGACACTGCATCGCATCTTCACTCTCGGGAGCATCTCATCAACAGAATGCATTCGAGTACACAAGTTCATGTCGGAAAGAAGTGAGAGAACGAGAAGCAAACCCTCTCTCCATGCCACTATTTATAGGCCGGGCAAATCAAACCCATGCGCCAAGTGGATGGCTCTCTGAATTTCGTGCAATAAATTTGCATTAAATGGATGAACCAGACGCTTCGAATTCAGCCAAGTCAAAACGGCTATTTAAAACACTCGAAGAACGTAACAGTCGCACATTAAAGACATATCAAGCAGATGCGCCGGCCAGACCGTGCATCACACAGACGTGCCCTACAACATCAAGTGCATCATACAGATGCGCCTTTAAGCACCAAGCGCATCACAGGGGATGCGCCCCCATGCGTCCCCATACGCCTAGTGGAATGCCAACCGACACACCCACTCAGCTGTCCATCGAATATCACAAACATTAAATGCTGAACTGACAGAGTTGGCAGCACGCTTCCCTAAGTCTGAAACAGTCGGCAGCTTTTTCAAAAGACGAAGCATCGCCAACGTCAGCATCATTATTACTTCCCTCCGACGGCTACTGCCACGTGGCCATCCGACCATCTCGCATGCGCCTCCGCGGCCATGCGTCCAAATCTGCATACGCCTCAAAAGCTGTGCGCCTCAGACTTTTTACTAATCCCTAAAGACAGAAGGAAAGTCACTGTTAAAACTTTGCATGCGCCTCAAAAGCCATGCGCCCCAGACTTCTTCCTGATCCCAAAAGACAGGAGTAAAGTCACTACTGAAGCTATGCATGCGCCTCAAAAGCCATGCGCCCAGAATGGTTCATGACTCCTAAAGGTTACGTGCCAAAGCCTCCTCATGCGCCCAATCCTAGGCGCATCCTACCAGATCATTCCCCCATCAAATCCGAGATCTTTGAGCCATGGGTCGATGACACGTGTCCTTTGACTCAACTCATCCAAGATCTCAGCAACAGAAAGATCTTCTTCTCTGCTACGTGCCGGCTCACAACAGCAATATGAAGAAGTCAACCCCTCGATCAGGGCGCATCGTCCATGTGCCTCTATCAGCAATCAACACGTGGCGTCTTCGCGTACAGGCGCATCCTATATGCGCGTATGAGCAGTCAACCTGCAAAACTATAAATAGAGGGATCATTTCCTTCTTCCACATACACACCGACCTACGTACACACATATCAACCTCCACAAGAAACAGACAGAGACTTCGTACCACCAGAGAGGCAGATACAGACACTCAACGTCTTCCTCCTCTCAGCAAGCTCCAGCACCCAGAGCAATCCATACCTTCAGAGAACCGATAACCGTCGTCAGATCGTCAACAGAGTCAACGCATTACCACTCACTCCATCGACACAAGGAACCCAGATTAAACAAAAGTGTACTCCTAGGACTACGTCTAAGTCCTATATTGTAATACTGTTCTGTTTGTATTGAAATTTACCATCAAAGAATTTTAATGGCAAACAAGCTGGCGACTCTGCTGGGGACCTCTTTTTTCTCTACCGAGAAAGCTGTGTCACAATCCGACGACGTGAAGGTGGGCTCCTCCCACAAGACGCTGGTCGTACGCCTCAATCAACAGGCGTATGAGGAGTTTATCTCTGAAGGAAGTGCGAGTCCTTCGAAGCGGCTGCCGAAGTCGAAGAAAACCCGCCGAGTCTGGGTGTGCAAGGTCGACGCCTCGGGCACCACCACCGAAGGGGGTGCGCCAATCCAGCCTTCCCTTCCTGCTGACGTCCTCAGCAACCAAGATGTGCTCGCTGGTGCAGCGCATCTCTCGGGGAAACATGCAGCTAACTACGTTCCCCAGCCATCTTTCTCTCAGGCGAGAAAGATGCGTCGATGGAGCAGGGGCGCAGCCAATGCCCCGCACATCACCTCTGATGCGCCACAGAAGATCTCTGTCTTTGACAGACTTACTCGCTGTAGTGGCGAGGAGAATTTGGATTCTGAGTACTACGCACCCCAGCGGCCTGGTACGAAGAAGTCCAAGGCAGCACGGGCCATGCGTCCCAAACGTGCTACGCCAGTAATAAGCCAGAAGCATGCGCTCACAATCATGTGCGCTGCTGATGGTAAGTTGTACAAGGTCGACTCGAGTGCTGCGGCGCCGAGAACGAGCCGACCTTCAAAGTCCTTGTCTCACTTAGGCGCATCTACTGCGTGCACAACCAAGTCGAGTAAGGCAAATCCAGTGGTCTTGAACTCCCGTGCCTCCTCTGGTTGTGCGTTTGAGGTCCGTTCAAGTCACTTCAAATGTTGTGGTTCCCCCACTACTGATCGGGATGCATGTTTGGTATTAAATCAGGGGGCACAGCACTCACTTGACCACCCCGGCACTTGGCCTTGCCATGCGCCTGAAGGGGGTGTAAAGGTGGCACTCTCCTCCCACGATCTGCGTAACGTGATCACTCACAAGCATCGATCAGGAGAGTTGACTGACAAGCACGATGCGCCTCTCACGGGGCATACTTGTGCTGTAGTCACCATCAACTGCTGTTGCAAAACGGCAGTCCCACCAAGGCAGTCGGTGTTCCAGCGGCTGCAATCATCGACACCCCTCCGACGTTGCCTCGGGATGAAGGTGTCAACAGAAGAGGAACCAATGGTTGCTTCATGCAACGTGATCTCCAACTCCTCGTCAGTCTGAAAGGCGACTGGCAGTTTCTCTTCCTCGTCCAAGAGCCAGCCGAGGAAAACCAAGACAGCTGTCTCGTCCTCCGGAGTGTTTGAAGGCACTCGAGCGAGGAAGATCTTAGAAGAAGCTGGGGGTAGTCAGACCCTTGTCGAGCCTCCTTCCGAAGACGAGTGTGTCCAAAGTACGCCTGGAGCAGATCCTCGAGGTGAAGTCAGCCTCCCAGAAGCCCCTGATGACGAGGATATCCCCCATAACATAGCTGGGGGTAGTCTAGCATCTGTGGACCCGAGTTTCGGAGACGAAGAGGCCCTTCAAGACGGAGCTGAGGGTAATCAGGCCCTTGCAGATGCACCCGTAGTGAATGTTCTCCCGAACATAGCCGGGGGTAGCCAAGACGAAGCTCCAGGAGAGGCAACTCCCCTACAAGAGAGTGAGGCCAAGAGTGAAGCCTCGACCCTTTCATCCACTCTCGGCCACGTTATGACAGTAAACGTGACTGAGGCTGATGTAGAGTCTGATGCGCCGCCAACAGACCTCGTCCAGTGCATAGATACCCTGGAGGGAGGACTCAAAACCCTCTCTGCCTCCATGCAAATACTGACTCAAGCAGTATTTGAGATACGGTCAGCTTTGACCAGGACACCTTCTACCGATCCCAATCCAGGGGCCAATGGAGAGGCAAGTATATCCCTTCAACGGGTATCCTCGGATGCAGATCGTCGAGAAGCACCTCGGACGTCAGAGCCCTCAAATGCTCAACATCCGGTGGTACCGCCTTCTCCGACTCCCAGCTCCACGGAAGACGTGGTCGAGATGATCAGGGACCTGCGAAAGCGCTTTAAGTCCAAGATGAGACAAGAGGAGCGACAGAAAATGGGCATCCCCCAGCCTTATCCCCTCGAGTGGAACAAGGTGGTTTATCCTCCTAAGTATAAACCACAAACACTGATGCCATATGAAGGGAAGGACTCTCCGCGTTGCTACCTGATGTATTTCCAGTCTCAGACGGGACATCTTTCGAAGGAGAACGCACTACTTACCAACATATTTGTTGGGGCACTGAAAGGAGTGGCGTACGACTGGTACTGCAGCCTCTCCGACAATTCAATATCTTCCTTCGATGACTTGACGTGCCTCTTTCTCGACCGTTTCTACGACGGCGGGAAGGACATGACAATGGCGTCCCTTATAGAGATACGCCAGAAGGAGAAGAAAACAGTTCGAGTGTTCATCGAACGCTTCCGACAGGCCTGCTTCAGACTGCCCCCGGGCATGCCAGAAAATGTGCTTCTCTCCTCCTGCAGCATGAACATGCTGCCTGCAGTCAAGCTTTGGCTCAACTCTACTCCTCCCCCTGACTGGAGCTCCTTAATCATTGAAGCAGAAGCCGCAGAGAAGAAGGCGGCCAATGCTCGTCTTCTGGGAGTCAGTTTCCCTGCCTTCGAGGATAAGGGGAAACGGCCCGTCTAAGCCCTCAGCAGCCAATAAGCAGAAGCAGATAGAGGCCCACTTCGATAGTCCTCTGCGAAAGGAGAATGCTTCGGGGCTAGCCAAGCCCCACAACTTCGACATACTGGCACAACTGGCCAGTACTCCTGTCCGCCTATCTATGTTCGAGCTCCTTCGTCTTTCCAAAGACTCCCGAGAAGCTCTCTACGAAGCTCTGAAGGATGCTGAATCCTTTCTCAGTCAGGTCAAGCAGCCTGAAGATCTCCCGACTGTGTACAAGCACTGTCACTGTGTGGAGGAGGTTATTCCCAATATAACCTTCACCCAACAGGACATGCTGCTCAAGCACAATCGACACAACAGGCCGCTGTATTATACAGGGTACATCGATTCAGTCAAGGTGGAGCGAATTCAGATCGATCCGTGGTCTTCCCTCAGCATCATCCCGAAGATGCTGCTCTCAATACTGGGGATCCCAATGTACCGACTGGCGCCCTCCAACACAACAATCAGTGGTTTCAACGCCAGCAAAAGCGAACCACTGGGCAAAATACGACTAAAATGCCACATCGGTAATCTCAGAACCGAGGTCACTTGTTATGTCGTGGACGCTGAAGTCAACTATAACATTCTGTTAGGTTGCCCATGGCTGCACGAGTATATGGTGGTGCCATCCACGCTCCACCAATGTATGAAGTATTTGTCCACCAACAACGTCATCCGTACGGAGTTCGCGGACATCGACCCTTTCAAAGGGATTGAAGCCTACTTCACCGATGCTGACTTATACAAGTCACCTGACGAGGAGGAGGCCAATGATGCTGATGACGAAGCAGAAACAGCAGCAGAGCCGGACATGGAGCCTGAGGTCACCCCCGACGCTCGTTTGAAGATCCGACTCAAAGGCAAACCGCCTCAGAAGTTGCCTCCCATGAGCATTAAGCTACCCGGGAAATCACCAACTGCTCCTGAAGCTCCCCTAAAGATACGGCTCAAGGGAAAGCCGCCTCAAACATCGACTCCCCTTGTGGCAAAACTACAGGAGAAGGCGTCAATCACCGGAGGCACAGCGGAGGTACCTCTGAAGGTGCGTCTTAAGGGAAAGCCATCGCCATCCCAGCCGCCAGAGAAGGCCCATGTAGTCCTCTCAGACTCCCAGATCAGTACTGTGGTGGCCCTCCCGATCCTACTCCAGTACTTACAGATGAAGAGCTGGGGGAATATATCTCGGCCGATGTAGATGCCCCATCTCATGACAATGTAATCCCACGGGATAAAATCTCATATTTCATCAATAACAGAGTGTCTTTTAATTATTCTAGTCTTCCATATTGGAATGCCATGTATACATTAGATAACGCTCTACGGCCGTTGCAAACACAAATAACGACCGTCTATCATGTAAATCGAGTAGTCCCGTCCCAAGGGGTCTGTTATATAGTCCCACCACGGAGTCGAGACGAAGAATCCATCATCTTCGGCAAGGTCGAGCGTCATCAAGACCTCCCGCCACTCGAGCCAGAACCAGATGCCGGCAGAATGCAACTCTATCGGTACACGGACAAGGCAAAGTATCTCATCCAGAAGATGGGTTACGACCTGAAAAGTAACAAGGGCCTGAACTACGGCAAAGGGCGACGTCTCCCTCTCCGACTTCCAACACCTAAAGAAAAGCTGCAGGACTACTACAACAGAACTCGACGGCGGGTAGGCTATGTCACGCCACCGTCAACTCCAGAGAGTTCAGACGCAGAAGAAGTAGAACATTCTCACTCGTCTGAAACATCAACGTAGGATTTCGATACCAGTATCGGATCTGTCTTCAAGAGAGTGCTGTCAGCCAACATGACATCTGCACAATCTCAAGAAGAAGAAGGCGAAGGCCAAGCGCCGAAATTCTTCGAAGAAGAACCCTGGGCTCAACACCTGGGACAACAATGGGAGTCTCGCTTCGAACTACGTGAACCTCCTACCGAAGACGAAGTCGAGCAGATTGACCTTGGGGATGGATCTTCTTTCAAACCCATCTTCGTCAGCAAAAGCCTAAAAGAAGAAGACCTAGAATCTTTAATCCAGCTGGCTAAAGAGTATATCGACGTCTTCGCTTGGAGCTATGAAGATATGCCGGGACTTGATCCCCAGATTGCGATGCATAGGTTGAACATCTTGCCTGATGCCAAGCCTATCAAACAACAACAGCGACGCTTCCGTCCGGACATCATGAATACCATCGATCAGGAGGTGGACAAGCTCTTGACCAGCGGCTTCATCCATGAAGGGCAACACCCAGATTGGGTAGCCAACGTCGTCTCCGTCACCAAGAAGAATAGGAAGATACGAGTCTATATCGACTTCAGAGACCTCAACTCTGCTTGCCCGAAGGACGAATTCCCACTTCCAATCACCGACGTGATGATCGACAACACATGTGGCTTCGAGCGCATGTCTTTTATGGACGGGTATTCAGGCTACAACCAGATTAAGATGTTCCCTGACGACGCAAAACACACGTCATTCAGGACTCCAAAGGGCATTTTCTGCTACACAGTGATGCCTTTCGGCTTGAAGAACGCTGGTACGACATATCAAAGGGCTATGAGCACCATTTTCCGTCAACACCTTCGCAAGACAGTCGAATGCTATATTGACGACATCGCAGTCAAGAGCCGTCTCAAAGGAGATCACCTGCAAGACCTCAAGACAGTCTTCGATCTCATGTGGGTGCATCAACTCGCTAAATCCTTCCTTGGGGTTTCTAGCGGAAAGTTCTTGGGCTTCATCATCACGGCGAAAGGCATTCATGTCGATCCCGAGAAGACCAAAGCCATCCTTGATATGGACCCTCCGAAGAACCTTCGAGAACTTCGAGGCCTACAGGGACGTCTGGCATACATCCGGAGGTTCACAACAAACCTTTCTGGCAAATGTCAACCCTTCACCCAGCTCATGAAGAAGGGAGTCTCTTACGTCTGGACAGAGGAATGCCAAAAGGCTTTCGACGACATCAAAGCCTACCTGACGAGCCCACCAGTCCTGGTGGCACCCGTCGCCGACAAACCGTTCCTCCTCTACGTCCGTGCCATGGATCATTCCTTCGGTGCTCTGCTAGCTCAGAACAGCGACACGGGCTATGAGCAAGCAATCTACTACCTTAGCCGAACTCTGATCGGGGCCGAACACCGGTACAACTTCGTTGAGAAAGAGTGCTTGGCTTGGTATTTGCCATCCAAAAGACTCAACATTATGTCTCGGGACAGACAATTCATGTCATCTCCCGAGTCAATCTGCTCAGGGTCCTCATGACGAAGCCAGGATCACTGAACTCCCGGCTAGCCACATGGGCGATCTTACTAACACCATACAACATGCTATTCGTTCCGCAAAAAGCTGTTAAGGGTCAAGCTCTGGCCGACTTTTTAGCTGCACACCCCATTCCAGAGTCCTCAAGACTCTATGAAGACATCCCGGATGAGGTCCAAGAATCAAATGTCACCGAAGAAGGCTCCGTCTGGCGGATGTTTTTCGATGGCGCTTCAAGAACAGGCCCCAAAGGCCAAATTATCGCAGGTGTGAGGGTGGTATTAGTCTTCCCCGATCAACTGGTCATCCAGCGTGCTTACTCCCTTTCGAAGCCATGCTCCAACAACGTTACCGAGTACAACGCGCTCATTATGGGACTCCAGCAAGTACAACAGCTGGAGGTGAATCATCTGGAAGCCTACGGCGACTCAAAACTCGTTGTAAACCAAATCAGAGGGCAATACGAGGTTCATCATGAAGAAATGATCCCTTACCATGAAGTTGTATTGAACATCGTTTCAACCTTCATTGGGTTCTTCATCGAATACGTACCCCGCCTACAAAATCTGGAGGCTGATGCTCTGGCTGGCCTCGCAGCCTCCTTGGCGGTACCCCTCGGGACTCAACACTATGTCACAGTAGTGGCCCGAGACTTGGTCTGCCCTAAAAACAACCTGCGCTCACAAGTAGCCCACGCCATGTCAACAGGTGCCGGTGTTAACATCCGAGATTGGAGATTCCCGTTCATCGACTTCGCTGCCTACGAAATTCTTCCAGGGGACCCGAAAGAAGCCGTCTCAGTCAGGAGACGCTCTCTTCGATTCTACTATGATACGGCCACAAAAATGCTGTACCGACGCTCCTACGATGGACTTCTCTTTCGATGTTTCTCTAACGAAGAAGCAGCCGAAGCCCTTCGAGAAGCTCACGATGGAACCTGCGGGGCCCATCAACCTGGCCCTAAGTTGAAAGACCGATTGCGACGTATGGGCTACTACTGGCCAACCATGGCCGCTGACGCTGTCGACTATGCTAAGAAGTGCCATGCGTGCTAGCTCCACGCAGACTTCATCCATACACCGTCAGAACCACTACGTCCTACAGTCGTCTCCTGGCCCTTCGAAGCTTGGGGAATGGACATTGTGGGACCGATCGCCCCTCCTTCATCGAGAGGATGCCGCTTCATCCTAGCAATTACCGACTACTTCTCCAAATGGGCAGAAGCAGTTCCACTGGCAGAAGTGAAAAGCTCCAGGGTGATCAGCTTCATCAAGCACCACATCATCTACCGTTTTGGGGTACCCCGGAGGATCATCCACGATAATGGTCCTCAGTTCATCAGCCATGTTTTCAGCCGATTCTGTGACAAAAATCGCATTCAAAACATGGCATCAATCGCCTACAATCCGGCAGCAAACGGATTAGCAGAGGCGTTTAACAAAACTATCGTCCGGCTACTCAAAAAGGTTATGTCATCCAACAAACGCGACTGGGACAAAAAGCTCGGCGAATGCCTTTGGACCTACCGCACAATGGTACGGACCCCGACAGGCAACACACCATTCTCCTTGGTCTACGAAAGCGAAGCGGTACTGCCTCTCGAGATTCAGATACCCTCACTTTGCATAGCGATCACAAACCAACTCACAGAAGAGGACAATCAACGTCGTCGTTTGCGGAAACTGGAGGCACTTGATGAAAAGCGTCTCCTAGCTCAACAGCGCATCGAACTCTACCAAGCCCGTATATCACAGGCTTTCAACAAGAAGGTCAAGCAGAGGACTTTTCAAGTAGGCGACCTGGTTCTAACAGTCAGGAGGCCGATGGTGTTGACTCACAAAATACCAGGAAAGTTCAAGCCCAAATGGGAAGGACCTTTCATCATCGAGATGGTATACTCAAACGGTGCTTACCGCCTCACCAAACCCAATGGGGACTTGTTCATGATGTCCATCAATGGCAAGTTCCTAAAGAAGTACTACTCTTGACATCTTTCAGACATGTACTTCCACCCCACAAAATCATGCGCTTCCGGAACCCAACTTTTCTGTAGCATCGTCCAGTAGAAGGACAACCACGTCCATATCACCTCTGAGTTGTCCCCCTACACCCTATAATGTAGAATCTTACATCCCATAAGACTACGCTGCCCATCATGTTTACCACGTCTATATTACCTCTGAGTAAACATTCCGTACAGACAACCCCCGTGTTACCGTACATTGATCGTAGAACTTCTACGTCCACATTACCTCTGAGTAGTTTTGTGTATCCCCGAGAGTCATTCCTACCACGTCCATAACACCTCTGAGTAGGAAGATTCTATCATTTAAAACCTATATTTGCCACATCCACATTACCTCTGCGCAAATATATTGATTCTTTCAAACTTATTATCTGTACCTAAAAACCAAGGTACGCAAAAGATAATAGGTCCACACAAATCATCAAAGTTCATGACAAGCAAAAATAAACACATCACAGAAAATGGTGTAATTCTTTATTTCTAGAAAAAGAGAGTAAAGGATTACACTATCCCCAGCAAGAGTTGTAAAAGATAAAAATAAAAGGGGGACAGAGACTACAAGCCCTAATACCCAGGGTTGGCGGAAAGCTCTGTAATTCAACATTTCAAGTCTGTCGCCCGAGTCTCCACAGTCGCCAAGACTCGATGTTCAGCTTCTTGACGCATCGCTTCAACAGCTTCAGCAGAAGTTTCATTCTCGTGCTTCTCATCAAGCTGCTGTCTCTGCTGAGCCATGGTAAGGGCTCGGAGAGTGAAAGCTGCTTCCTCCTTCTTGAATGCTAAGTGTTCAGCCTGGACATGTTCGACGTCCAATATGAGTCGGGCCTGCTGGTCCTCAAGGCGGCGCATCTGCACGTCAATCTCCGCGATATTAGCGTCCAATGCAGCTCGCGTCTCCACTGTCTCCCGCGTAGACTGAGATAATCGCTCCACTGCAGCTTCAGTCTCAGCCACTTCGCGTTCCCAGACACTCACAGTGGCCTGGTAGGAAGACTCAGTCTCGGCGAGCAGCTTCTCCTTCTCCGCATCTATCAGGACGGAGAGGTCGTTTCGTTGGATGCGCTCTTATTCGAAAAGCCGCTGGTCCAACTCAGCCACCGTGGCTTCCAGAATGACAGCCATATGATCGTGGCCCTGGTAAATACGGATCAAGTTGATATGAGGCAGTGCCAGAGTTCTTGCTGTCGCAAAGCCCCTCTTGGCGTCCATCACTGCCGACACCCTCCTCTGCAGTATTTTGTACACTGCCTCAACGATGAATTTCACATATTTATCTGCGTCTGCCAGCACCTGCGGCATCATAGCAGGGGTTGGAGGAGCTACTCCAGTCGGCGGACCGGAAGAAGACCCGCCGACCTCAACTTGTGAGGCTGGAACCTCGATATCAGTAGGCTCTTCATTAACAGGGGCCTGACTACTAGCCCGAAGAGCCAAGAGAACAGAAGAAGCCGGAACAGGCGTCGAGATTGTACCCCAAGTGGAAGGGGCAACAGAGGGTTCCATCACACCCTTACCCTTCCCAAATTCGGAAGTACCACCGACGTCAGTGGCCACCTCTCCAATCCCCAACGTACTATCACCAGCCAATACCTTCCCTGGCAGAACGGGGAGATCGACACTTGTCTCCTGACCCGCCCCAGGAGTCGGGACCGTCAGACGAGTCTCTTCATCAAATCCCTCTACAGGGACAGGATCTGTCGCTACCTCCTGATTGGTAGCCACCTCAGCTTCCGCCGCTGAGTCTGGGGTAGGGCTCGGCAATGATGCAGCTGACCTTCTCTCATCATAACAAGGTGGGGAATCAACCCTCTCCTCTGTTCCAACTATCTTTGTTGCCCCCGCAACAGGCTCCTGTAACCCTGGAGCGGCGTTATCTGAAGACGACGAACTTCACTCCATATCATCATCACGAAGCCCCGTGTCCGCTGGACCCTCAACGTCCAAGGCCCTCACGACAGCTGGCACCATCCCAGAAGTTGCTGCAACCTCTGCATCTCTTTCAACAAAGTCTGGAGATAGTAAAACCTCTGCAGGAATATCTCCAGGACCCTCCTCCATTGGAGACATTACCATTGGAGGGATGTGTTGGCCCATTTGGTCATATGATCAAACCTGATTTTAATAATTGATTAAACTCTGTCTGGATATACAAAGCTAGTCGGGACATCTCGGACTCTTGAACATGATCAAGAATGACTATCCACTGAATTCAAGACCGAAGATCTGTTTGCCTACTCGAGTCTGTCATTTCTTATGCAATATATTTTCATTTTATTTGAGTCTAGGAATATGTTGTACACCGAGTCGTACTGGCAAATAGGCTACCCTTAAATGAGTTCAAAATATTTTTAAAATGTCCTCTCAAAAAGGTTTACAAAAAGGTTTTCAAAAAGGTTTTCAAAAATTGCCAAAAAGCTTTTTAAAACCCTAACTAAACCCTGACAGAACTCGGACCGAGTTCGGCCAGAGTTCGGCCAGAGTTCGGTTGGTGGCCATTGTGATTTTGAATCCTTGGAACTTGGTCCTCCTGCAGTTACGGATTTGACCGAGATTTGCTCATAGAGTTCTGTCCGAATTCTGCCCGAATTCTGTCAGAAGTCTGCCTTTGAAATTCCTATAAATAGAGAAGGATTTCGATCATTTCAACTCACTCATTCACTTTCAATCTTCTCTCTATCTAAAGCTTTCAGTCTTTCAAAGAGTTTTCTAGAGCTTTTAATTTCAGATCCCAAGCCAATTACAATCCTCTAGTCAATTTGTCAGTACGGTACAGTCTAGAAGTTTCTGAGAGATTGTAATCAGAAGGCTTGATTGAAGAATACCTCTTCACATTTGAAGTTGGACGAGTTCTTCGTATCAAAGCTCGCGTTGTAGAAGTTGCAAGGACTTCGTAAGAAAACTTATGATTTTTCCAATAGTAGATTCAACTGGTAGCAAGAGTTCTACCGACTGGATTAGTCCTCAACAGAGGGAAACCAGTATACATCGCTGTCTTTGCGTTTGCTCTCTTAACTCTGTCTTTACTTTATTTCAGTTGTGATTAATATTCTATGATTGTGCTGCTAACATTTTTTAATTAGCATTATTCTGCTGCCAACTCTATTCACCCCCCCTCTAGAGTATTACGCTTTACTATTTCGTTCCTACAATTGGTATCAAAGCGGGTGTTACAGGTAAAGTAAAGGTAACAGTGCAATTATTTATTCATTTTAATTAACTGTTATATAGATCACAGCACAACACATGGCAACTGTAAAATTCACAAGTGAAGGCCAGGCCACAAACAGACCCCCACTGTTTGATGGTACGAACTATACCTATTGAAAAACACGGATGAGTTTCTTCTTGAAATCACTTGACTTTGATTTATGGTCCATTGTTCTTGATGGCTATCAAAAGCCACCTCGTATAAATGTTGATAGAGTTTTAGTTGAAAAACCCCACAGTAGATATACAGAGGAAGAAAAAAAAGGGCCAATCTTGACGCACGTGCCATTAATGCTCTTTTTTATGATTTAGACAGAACTGAATTTAACAGGGTGTCTATCTGCTCAACGGCTAATGAAGTATGGAAGCTACTTGAAGTCACACATGAAAGCACGACTCAAGTCAAAGAATCTAAAGTTAGCAGACTTACTCAAGAGTACGAGACGTTCAAGATGAAGCCCAACGAAACAGTTACACAAATGTTCGAGAGATTCTTGGATATTGTAAATCCTTTGTCCTCCTTAGGCAAAGATTATAGTAACCATGAAAAGATTCACAAACTCCTGCGAGCTCTCACCAAGAACTGGATTCCGAAGGCTACTGCAATCATTGAAGGGAACGACCTCACAACTATGTCCCTCGAAGTACTCATGGGTAAGCTACTCACTCATAAACTGGAGCTACAAGATTTTGAAGAGCTGCACCAAAGGAGAAGTCAATCGCTTTCAAGGCTCAGCACAGAAAAGCTGCTGAAGGTGGCTCAGACAGCAGTGGATCTGACGCTGAAGATCAAGCACTCCTAGCAAGGAAGTTTAAAAGATTCATGAGACATGAGAAGAGAGTCAAAGAAAACAACAGCAACAACTGGTATCAAGAAGATGCTGTCTGCTATGGTTACAAGAAGAAGGGACACATGAAGAAGGATTGTCCCACAAACTCATCATCAAGCAAGAAGAGCAACAGGTATGAAAAAGGGAACCTAAAGAAATCAACATCTAGGAGATATGCCAATACCAGCATATGGCATGAAAGTGAAGCCAGCGACTCAGAAGATGAACAATCAGAAGGCGCTGCAAACGTATGTTTTATGGCATCCGATCAGGTACCTACTGAACCTGTAGTTGATACTTATGATAACTTCACCTTTGAGCAATTAGAAGATGCCTTCAGTGACCTGATGACTAATTACAGGAAACTGCATAGCAAGTATCAGACCTCTAAGAAGGTACTCAAAGAGTACAAAGGTGAAATAGGTAGACTTACCGACCTACTAGCTGAGGTTAGAAATAATGTTAGTGAGTCTGGTGAGCTTTCTTCAACAAAGCTCTTATTACACGAGACTATCAAGTCATCTGAAGAGAAAGATAAAATTATTGACCAACTCAAGGAAGAACTTTCTATAGAGAAGAAAAGTCTTCGATGTGCACAAATCAGAATAGAATCACTCACTTCTAATTATACTAAGTTGTATGACACTTCCAAAAGATTGGAAATTATGTTAGGAAAATAGCCTGAGCCTGCTGCTTCCTTCCCTAACACGTGTCACTTACCGAAAAATTGGAACATTTCCAAGCCAAACACTGTCAGACCTAACCATATAAAACCTTTACCCCAAAAGGTTAAGCCCAAACAAGATTATAGGTATGCTTTCTTCTATACTAGAAAACCTAAACCTACCAACCATGCACACCACTCAGCTTTCAACACTCGACATGCACAATGTCATTATTGTGGCCTCATTGGTCATATTTTATCTGCATGTAGAATGAGAAAGCTTGTTGATTTAAATGTTTATGCTTGGATACCTAAAGCTAACAATTCAGGACCCTACAAGAAATGGGTACCAAAAGTTTCATCTACAAACTGTTTTGTAGGTGGAACACCCTTTACATGCTAGAAGCAAATGGATCCTCGACAGCGGTTGCTCACGGCATATGACCGGTGACGCTACCCTATTTGCAATACTGTCGAAGAAAAAGAAGGAAGGCTATGTCTCCTTCGGTAATAACTTGAAAGGGTATATTATTGGTATCGGTGATGTTGGTAAGTCTCCCTATCCTGCGATTAAGGATATCTGTCTGGTTACCGAGTTGAAACATAATCTACTCAGCATAAGTCATCTAGCTGATCATGGTTATGGCATCAACTTTGGCAAAGACAAATGTACTATAGTTGATAGCTCAACTGGTAGTACTATCTTTGAAGGTATCAGGGAAGACAATATATATGTTTTCTATTTGTTAGAAGAAACTAACATTTCAGGTAGATGCTTAATGGCCAAGAGTGATGAGAGTCATCTATGGCATATGAGACTCGGTCACGCAAATATGGATACGATCTCAAGATTATCCACAAATAAGCTAGTACGCGATTTACCGGATATTACATTCAAGAAGGATTCGGTATGCAGCCAATGTGAAAAGAACAAAGCTACCAGATCCACATTCAAGTCAGTAAACGCAGTATGTACTACTAGACCTCTACAATTGCTTCATATGGACTTATTTGGTCCTAGCAGAGTTGCTAGCCTCGGAGGTAAACTTTATGCTTTCGTAATTGTAGATAATTTCTCTAGATACACGTGGGTATATTTCTTGACATGCAAGAATGATACATTATCCGAATTTGTCTCATTTTGCAAGAAAGTACAGAATGAAAAAGGTTACATGATCACTCGCATTAGAAGCGATCATGGAGGCGAATTCGAGAATGCTAATTTTGAGCAATTTTGTGACACACACAGTTTTGTACACGAGTTCTCCTGTCCTAGGACTCCACAACAAAATAGAGTTGTGGAACGTAAGAACAGAACTCTAACCGAAATGGCCAGAGTGATATTAAACCAGTTTAGTCTACCCAAATATTTCTGGGCTGAAGCTATCAATACAGCTTGCTTTGTACTCAATAGAGTTCTAATTCGACCCAAATCGAAGAAGACTCCATTTGAGTTATGGTTTGATAGAATTCCATCTGTTTCATACTTTAGAATTTTTGGCTGTAAATGTTTTATTCTTAATACAAAAGACAATTTGGAAAATTTTGATAAAAAGGCCGATGAAGGTATATTTTTAGGTTATGCGGCCAAGAGCAAAGGATACAGAGTCTTCAACAAAAGAACCATGATCATCGAAGAGTCAATCAACGTCACTTTTGATGAACTAAATCAAATGACTATCTATGACAATGACGAAGATCCAACTGTACCAAGCTCAACATCAGCTGATCCTCAACCAAGCTCTGCACTAGCTGAACCTCCTAGAGAAGATCCAGGAACCAGCTATCTTCAGAATTTATTGAAAAGGTTAAAATTTATAGCTGATCATCCAAAAGATTTGGTAATTGGTGATATTACCAAAGGAGTAAGTACTCGTGCATCCAGTAGAGATATTGTTTCTAGTGTTACATTTATTTCACAGCTAGAACCCAAAACTATTGATAAAGCATGTAGTGATAGTTTTTGGATAGATGATATACAAGAGGAATTAAACCAATTTGAACGGAATCAAGTTTGGAAACTTGTTCCCAGGCCTATTGATCATCCGGTCATTGGCACCCGTTGGGTATTCCGAAATAAACTAAATGAGAATGGTTTAGTGACTCGTAATAAGGCTCGACTCGTAGCTCAAGGATACAATCAAGAAGAAGGTATCGACTACGATGAGACTTATGCCCCAGTTGTGAGATTAGAATCCATTCACATGTTATGTGCATTTGCATGTTTTCATGATTTTAAACTATTTCAAATGGATGTCAAGAGTGCTTTTTTAAATGGTTTTGTAAAAGAAGAAGTTTTTGTAGCACAACCTCCAGGTTTCACGGATTTCAAAAACCCTGATCATGTTTTCAAGTTGAAGAAAGCCTTATACGGTTTAAAACAAGCCCCTCGTGCTTGGTATGATCGTCTAAGCTCTTTTCTACTTGACAACGGTTTTTCAAAAGGCAAGGTTGATACTACACTGTTTATTAAGTCTTTTAATGGCAAACTTCTTTTAATTCAAATCTATGTTGATGATATTATATTTGGATCTACTGATGAATCTCGGTGTCAAGAATTTTCTAAGTGTATGCAGAATAAGTTTGAGATGAGCATGATGGGAAAGCTGAAATTCTTTCTCGGATTGCAAATCAAACAAACTGATAATGGGACTTTTATAAATCAAGCCAAGTATACAAAAGACCTGCTAAAGAAGTTTGATCTGGACAATGTTAAACCTATTGGCACTCCAATGGCAACTTCAACAAAGCTTGATTCAGATGAAAAAGGCAAGCCAGTCGACACACGTAAGTATCGAGGTATGATTGGTAGTTTACTTTATTTAACTGCTAGTCGTCCAGATATAATGTTTAGTGTTTACCTGTGTGCACATTTTCAAGCTAATCCAAAGGAATCACATCTGTCCGCAGTTAAGCGTATCTTTCGATACCTTAAGGGCACTTCTTCTGTTGGCATGTGGTATCCCAAAACTAAGTCCTTTGACCTTATTGGTTATTCGGATGCAGATTTTGCTGGATGCAAAGTTGATAGAAAAAGTACCAGTGGCACATGTCATTTCTTAGGCAAGGCTTTAGTCTCATGGTTTAGTAAAAAGCAAAATTCTGTAGCCCTATCAACAACAGAGGCTGAGTACATCGCCGCAGGACGTTGTTGTGCTCAGATTTTATGGATAAAACAAACCCTAGAAGACTATAATTTATTTTACACACATATTCCCATTTTCTATGATAACACGAGCACTATTAATTTGACTAAGAATCCAGTATGTCACTCTCGTACTTAACATATCGAGATTCGACATCACTTTCTTAGAGATCATCATCAAAATAGAGATATAAACCTTGTGTACATAGATACTGAAAATCAACTAGCTGACATCTTCACTAAACCTCTAGCGGAAGATCGTTTCAATTATTTACGTCGAGAATTAGGAATTTTGGGCATCAATAATATTAATTAATCTTGTTTTATGATTATATATCATTATACAAAAACTGTGTTAGAGACAAGCCAATAAAGAGTCTGTCTGTCACCACAACTACGGTTGAAGCGAAGCGGTACTTAAGAGTTCCCCGGTGAACCTCTGCCAGCTGGGACAGTACTCCTACAGCTAATCTGAAACAGTCATTGTGTAACGACATTTAATCTATAAAATAATATTAATTATGTTAATTGAAGTTGAAATGACTAATCTTTGAATTAAATATTTGAAATGAGACAATAAAAAAGAATGGCAAAAATCAACTATAAAGAACCCTAGGCGAATTTGGCCAAAGCTCTGACCGAATTCGGCCCGAGTTCGGTTGAGGGTGTCAGGTTATATATATAGAACCCGAGAAGCCCTTCTTCTTCATTGTTTCCAAACTAATCACAACAGTAGCAGCAGCCGCGAAGGAGCCCCGAACCCTAGCTTTTCACCACCCTCCTTCTTCCAATCCAAGTGGTGAAATCAATCCAAAATTTGGATTCGTACGGAGTTCGTCGTTTTCTTCGACATACTTTGATTTCGGGAGGTATAACCCCATCTTTCTCTACTTTTCAATTAGTGCATTTTTAATTCAATTTGCACAAATGGCACCCAAATTCAATCCTTCAAAGAGGAAGAAGACGAACCTTAGTGAGGAAGGGTCATCTTCGCATCCGCATACGGATTCCCTCTTCTCGTCGGTCCAAACGAGCGACGGTGCGTTCGACGGGTTTTTCTTTCAAACCCTAGACCAAGCCCTACTGCGGTATGGAGACTTCTCCATGAGATCCATATGCACAGGCACTCCAGTCAAATGGACTGTATTTCCTGATCATCGTCATTTCTTTGAGGCATTAGGGTTACATCTTTTTGTTAAAATCTGCTTCCCTATAGCAACTAATGCCATTAGATTATTTTATTACAATCTCATATTAAACACTTTTGATGTGAGCACTCATGTTGGAGGTATTGATATCAATTTCAATGATGACCTCTTAGCGGAGATCCTTGGTATCCCTAACGAAGGTGAACCGCTAGTTGACATCACTGAATTTGATTTTCCCGAAGGCACGACACTCGCCAGTTTTAAAGCGGAACTCTGTGCACCTGATAGAGTACGCTCTGGAAAGTTCAAGGCTAACAACCTGAACTTGTTTAACTATGAATTGCATCGCATCATCTATTCCACTATCCTTCCAAAATCCACTTCAAAGGATGGTGTGACTTCTCTTGAGCTGTCCGCCATGTACCACATTCTTAAGGGGATTCCATTTTCTGCCCCTAAGACCATGATTCAGATGATGGGTCATTGTTGTGCAAGAGATAGAAATCTCTCTTACGCGATGATTCTCCCACGCATCTTTCAGCGCTTCGATATCGATCTGTCGACTTGTACTCAAGACCCTGAGCCCAAGTTTCTTCAGTTATCTCGTCATAGCATGACTGCTTTAGCTCCACCTTCTGCTCCTCCTACTGCACCTCCTCCACCACCTCATCAGTATGCCATGACATTTGAGGGCATACATCAGCATTTATCTGCTTTGCACGTCTCGATGACGGATATGGCCCGCGAACGTGAGTTCCGCGACGTCACCCGCTATCAGGCGCTTGCAAATTCTTTAGCTGATCTTTATTTCGCCCAGACTGGTCATTCAGCCGGTTCCATCCCTAGAGATCCAGCTTTCTCTAGTTACCGCTGTGAGGATGAGGCTGTTCATGCCTACTTCCAGCCCGGTAACGCCTATAATTGGTACCGTTCTGATCGTGCTCCACCTTGTGACTTTGTTGGTGAGTTCTACGCTGGCGCCCCTCCTCATCCTTCTGGCGCTGGTACCTCTGGAGCTGGTACTTCAGGACATGCTGGTCGAGCTGCTGATGATGATGATGAGGATGATGATGAGGAGATGTGACTACATAATTTTGAGTGATATTTTATTGTGCACTTGGAAATGCTCCGACATTCCAAGTTATTATCAGTACTTTTTTATTATTAGCACTTTCTAGTTTGCTTCAGTACTCTTTTATTTTCATGGACATGTTTATTATGCCTCAGTTTATGGCATTCAGTTTATTTCAGCACTATGTTTCAGTTTCAGTTTATGATAGCACTATTTCTTATATTGCTTCAGTCTTTATAACTGCCTGTAAAATTATATGCCTGTGATGATTTTTTTTTCAATACATGCCTGTGATAATTCTCTTTTATTTCTGTCTTATTTCTTTTATATAGGTTTTCTCACTATTTGTTACTTATGCATTTGATTGCGGGAGAGCTTTATCTTTTGCAATTATTTTGCTAAGTGACAAAGGGGGAGAAAATAAAAGATCTAACATTTTTTTGAGATAATATAGGATATGAACAATTCTACTTTTTTTGATATTTTGAACAAGCTTAATGTTATATCATTCATAGTTTGTCAATTATCAAAATGGGGAAGATTGTTGGCCCATTTGGTCATATGGTCAAACCTGATTTTAATAATTGATTAAACTCTGTCTGGATATACAAAGCTAGTCGGGACATCTCGGACTCTTGAACATGATCAAGAATGACTATCCACTAATTCAAGACCGAAGATCTGTTTGCCTACTCGAGTCTGTAATTTCTTATGCAATGTATTTTCATTTTATTTGAGTCTAGGAATATGTTGTACATCGAGTCGTACTGGCAAATAGGCTACCCTTAAATGAGTTCAAAATGTTTTTAAAATGTCCTCTCAAAAAGGTTTACAAAAAAGTTTTCAAAAAGGTTTTCAAAAATCACCAAAAAGCTTTTTAAAACCCTAACTAAACCCTGACAGAACTCGGACCGAGTTCGGCCAGAGTTCAGCCAGAGTTCGGTTGGTGGCCATTGTGATTTTGAATCCTTGGAACTTGGTCCTCCTGCAGTTACAAATTTGACCAAGATTTGCTCATAAAGTTCTGCCCGAATTCTGCCCGAATTCTGTCAGAAGTCTGCCTTTGAAATTCCTATAAATAGAGAAGGATTTCGATCATTTCAACTCACTCATTCACTTTCAATCTTCTCTCTATCTAAAGCTTTTAGTCTTTCAAAGAGTTTTCTAGTGCTTTCAATTTCAGATCCCAAGCTAATTACAATCTTCTAGTTAATTTGTCAGTACGGTACGGTCTAGAAGTTTCTGAGAGATTGTAATCAGAAGGCTTGATTGAAGAATACCTCTTCACATTTGAAGTTGGACGAGTTCTTCGTATCAAAGCTCGCGTTGTAGAAGTTGCAAGGACTTCGTAAGAAAACTTGCAGTTTTTCTAATAGTGGATTCAACTGGTAGCAAGAGTTCTACCGACTGGATTAGTCCTCAACAGAGGGAAACCAGTATACATCGATGTCTTTGTGTTTGCTCTCTTAACTCTGTCTTTACTTTATTTCAGTTGTGATTAATATTCTGTGATTGTGCTGCTAACATTTTTTAATTAGCATTATTCCGCTGCCAACTCTATTCACCCCCCTCTAGAGTATTACGCTTTACTATTTCGTTCCTACAGGATGCGCTCGTCAGAAGAGCTTGCTACCTTCTTCGGTTTACTGGCACCCGGTTTTGAAACACGGGTCTTCTTCTTCGACGATCCCTAAAAGAAGAAAAGCACAAGTCACCAAAATGACAAGATGAGCCAAAATTACGGAGGACTCCTTACCTCAGCAGGAGCTGATTCCACTGGCGGAACAGGTGGCACTCCCGTCGCCTTTGGAGTCGTCGTCTTTCTTGACCTCTTTGGCACAGACGAGCCGGCTTCCGCGTCAGCCCGCCTCTTCCCAACAAGGGGATCTCTCACTGGTACTGCAGCAGCAGCCCAATATACTGCCGATTCTAGTGGACGATATGACCGAGCCACCATCAACATATTCGTCGTGGCCTCCAGCTGAGTTTCAATGATGAAACTAGTCTCTCTATCATAACCTGGAGACACAGTATTTATTGTGCAATACAGCTTAGCTGCCGAATACTGGATCTATGGCCGAGGGTTACGAACGGGCGCCGTAAACTGAACACCAGTGCACCCGGCATTGTAATATTGCCAGCCCCGGGCTCCATCCAGCAAACTATCGATGAACCCCAGACTGTTACTAGGATTCCGTAGCATTAGCTGGGTATAGCCAAACTGGCGAGCGAACCGGCTGGGCAGATATGGCTCCAGGTAACACCTATTCTGGTTCCGATAGACCAAGTGAGAAGGCCGAATACTTTGCAACCAACGAAAATCCTATTTCGACAGAGTAATCGTGTCTTCACCAGAGTCGACTAAATCATGGTCAGCCTTGAAATCTTTGAAGATGGGGCCAACCTTGACAATCTTCCACCCCTAAAGGTAGGACAAAACTTTCCTACAAACGGGGACGCCAATGTGCAACCACTTTCTCTTGTAGAAGCGGCGGATAAAGGAATTCCCTTCAACATGATCCTCCTCCGGACCTGGACTCATCACGTTTGGATGATACAGAATCAGCCATCCCGTAAGATAATGGAATGGCAGTTCAGCCCGGGGAAAGTTGTCGTTTTTACCTCTCCTCTGGATCACGTTATCAGCAAAAGTCCTCAAACCCCGTAACAGGTTACACACCATCGCAGGAAGGAGAGCTAAGGGACGTCCAAAAGCCAACTTTATGGCAGGCAAAATAAGGTTCCGGTGTACCCTTTCCGCTGCACCAGATCCGCCCGCAAACACACAATCTCGGAGCCATATCATCAAGTATGCCGTCAGCACCGCCTTAGACGACATCCGGTGCGCACAGTGCCAGAAGCAGCTATACGCATTCTCGCCATTTTCATTGGAACGAAGGGTCCTCTCGTCCAGTCGGCTTATCTCAGAAGTCACTTCCGCAGGTTTCAGCCCTTGCGGAGTCGTAAGCCGGATCCTCGAGGGGTCTGCCAAATCCTGCTTGAAAACATAATCCCTCCAAGTAGTCACATGAGGCTGGGTCTTGCCTTTGTCCTTCCGGTGCATCAAATAATGATGGCTCGCTACTTCTTTGAAAATGGCCATCATCTCCGAGTCCTTATTTTCTAGAACCTGGATCTCTTCATTCGATGGGAAATATTCCTCGTACGGTTCTGAGCCCCAGGGAAGCTTGGACACTTCGTACAACTCATGAAGAGCCAACCCCAGCTCCCCCACTGGAGTATAAAAGGTGACAGTCTGGGTATTGAACAATTCCAAGAGTGCAAGGAACATAGGCCTATTGAGATCCACGCCAGCCTGTATGGCACAGATAGCGGCTGTCAGCCCAATCTCCTTAAGCTCAGCCTTGAACTTCGAAAGCACCCAAATAGTCAACTCGTCCCACCTCGAGATATGATGACACCAACCTTCAACCCTAAAGCTACCTTTCGGATACATGACCCTCGATGTCAGCATCCGACTCGTGAAGGTTGAGGCACTGAAGGCAAAAGTGTCATTTGGGACTTCACTGTAGAGGCTCCCGGGATGCAAAGTTCGGCAACTGAACGATGGACCGGTTCGTGAAGCAGCCAGGGTGTCCCTCTGATTCGAGGTAGCATCAATCGAAAGAGCACCCCCCAGGGCTCCCCCCTGAGAGGGAGTAAGATCACAGGGCATCCTTCTCTTTGAAGCTAAACGATAGAAGGCCGTCAGCGGCAACTGGCGATCAAGTTATCGCATGTACAGTACCATGCCTTTTGCAGAAAAGAACCAGTCTTCTTTGACCTTCAGTATCTTCGCTTCGGTGGAGATCAGGCGATCGCCGAACAAAAAGGCAGGCTTTAAGAAGGTCACATCCTCGGATTCAGCAGATTTCAGTTTTTTGCTCTCCATCATACTCTAGAGGAAAATCGGCAACTGGTTCTGGATCTGCAGCACTCTCTCAGGAGGTTGATCCTGTAAGATAGCACCCTTGGCGGGGTTGACAACCGCCTCGTCAAAATCAACTCCCATTTGACAAAGGGAAGCATCCAGAAGGACCTCATTCAGCAAAAGAATCGTCATCGATACTGGCACAACAAAGATCAAAAGTCAGAAAGACAAGGTGTGTCAAAGCAACCTGGCGCATCATCAGGGTATAAACCCATACGCCTCAGTGAAAAGCGTCGGCGCATCATCTGGGTATGAACCCATGTGCGTCAGCAAAAGGCTTCGGCACATCATCAGGGTATGAACCCATGCGCGTCAGCAAGAGGCTTCGGCGCATCATCAGGGTGTAAACCCATGTGCGTCCGCAGTTAAACCTCGGTGCATGATAAAGGCCTAAACCTATGCACGTCGGCGGGGTAAAATCTCGACACGGACAGAAGTCCATGCGCGTCGGCAGAAGAGAGTTAGGGCACACCAACTCAGTAGCATGATCCAAGGATCGTCTAAACAAAGAAAGTAGTGGAAGAGACGACACCCACCCGTCACAGCGGGTCGAACGTCGGCCGGAGTCACAATGGTGATAGGAGCATCCTCCTCGGCAGCTTCCACCGGCTCCTTTCCCTTACCAGCACCGCCGCGAGAAGTCTTGGGAGCCATTCTTTGAGAGAAGAAAAATTAGGGTTTTGGAAGAAGAACTCTAAAGAAAGCAAAAGCAAGGAGAAGAAGAACTCTCTCCCCATCTTTTGCCTATTTATAGGGCTTGGTCGTACGCATGAACCGATGATGTGTGATCTCAGCCGTCGCCTCGGGTTCTGTGAAAAGATAACCAAAAATAAAACCAAAAAGATCATCATTAATCTTTTTCGGTTACCGAGACGTCATTATTTGTATTAAATGAGCGGAGCATGCGCCCCATCACTGATGTGCGGAGTATCTATGCGCCCCAACGGTCATGCGCCTCCACTACCATGCTTTTTATTCAAAGTATTCCAAAACTTATCCAAAAGTTTTGAAAACTTTGAAGGGGGTCTTGTAGAAGTATGGAATTTCAGAACCAGAAAGTCTATGCGCCAGAGCTTGGGCAAAGTACTTCACATTAAAAAGCAACAAATATAGACATTAAAAGAGGACTTTTTATTTAACATATAAAAGTCTATTACATGTCTAAAAAAGACTGTACAAAGGAGAATTTCTATAAAAAAAAGATCCTAAATCTACAGTCAGCAGCCAACATGCGCCCTCAAGTAGGCGCAGCGATAAACATGCGCCCTCAGCAAGGCGCATCCCACCATGCACCCTCAGCAAGGCGCATCCTTTTCAGCAGCTCAGTTATGTGCATCCTCAGTTATGTGCATCCCTTCAGCAGCTCAGTTATGTGCATCCCTTCAGCAGCCCAGTTATGTGCCGCTCTTCCAGCCAGGCTCACCGCCGTCTAGATGCTTCGACTAATAAAGCATTTATTGAGCAGAACGAGGGTGGCAATCAACCCTCTAGCCAAGGAAGAAAAAAGAACCACAAGCCAACCTGTGGCCAGGGGAGGCTTCGAAAGAGCCTCCAAAGGCCAAGGAAGACCGTGATCGAAATCGCGGCTAAAGGAGCAGCTTTCAACACAACCAGAATGGGCTACACTCATTTTGAAGGAAGAAAGAGCCACCAAAGCCGCAGCACTGCCATTCCGATCTACGGCTCTTCCTGCACAACGAAGACGAGGCTCGAGCATCCCTATCTTTGGATGCAACAGGCACCTTCCGCCTGCCTCGGAAGCCCTCGACTCCGACTTTTGGATGTAACAGTCACCTTCAAGTGCATCAATGAAGACACTGCGTCGCATCTTCACACTCGGGAGCATCTCATCAACAGAATGCATTCGAGTACACAAGTTCATGTCGAAAAGACGTGAGAGAACGAGAAGCAAACCCTCTCTCCATGCCACTATTTATAGGCCGGGCTGTAGCTCCACTTCCCGGTTTTTTTAAAATAAATAAATTTGATTTCTAAAAATTATATAATTGTTACTATTAGCTTTAAATAATAAATTAGTTTTCATTTATAAATTGGTAATATATTTTTTTAGAAGGAATTAATTTTGGACCACTTTTCAAATTTGAAAAGTTGTTGGAACAATTTTGTGGTCCGCATTCTTTATTTTTAAATTTTCTAACTATTTTCTTAAAAATCTAAAATAATAAAAAAGCGGAGGGCTTATTTGGAAATAATTCAGAGCGGGTGAGCCTTTTTTCAAATAGTACTTGACGGAAGGGGTTTTGTGCAAAATGTACAATTTCTTTATTAATAGCCGAATGGCAGGAGAGAGATTATACTCCATCCTTTCTTTCTTCTAAACTTTCGAGAGAAGGAAGATTTTTCCCAAATCTCGACGAGTCCCTAACCTTAATTCTGATCTTCTTCTCCGGTGACCCGCTCCGGTGAGCGACGGTGGTGACGATCGACGACGACGCCTCCATCAGATCACTCCACGTCAACGCGAAGGCGGAGCTCGGGCGAACTTCTTCCCTGGTAGCGCACAATCGCTTCTCCGGCGGTTGTCCTTCCAGATCCCGGCGTCCGACGACGGGGGCTGCACTTCTTCTCCTCGACGAACCCTCGGGCAACTCCTCCGATAGCGGCGAGCGGTCGGGCGACTCCTCCGACAGCGGTGGGTCGTTTCTCTGGCGCTTTCTTCACCGCATCTGAGTATCGATTTCGCGGCGGCGCTCTTCGTCTCTCCGGTGATCCCTTTCGTCGACACAGAAATCGTATCAGTAGCGGTGAGTTTTCGTTCCGAACTATTCTTTTCGTTGTGACCGAGGATGATCGATTAAATTATCCGTGGTCTGAATTTCCAGAGCGGATCTTGGCAATGATCGACTGAGTACTGACTCTTTCGAGCGGCGGCGCACGACACGTGAGTCATTATCCCGACGACAGAGCTCCTTCTTCCTCGACGACTCCACTTCAAGTACGTCTATGACACCGGTGAGTAGTTGACTCGAAATTCAGTCGATTTCATTCCGTAGAGTTTAAGCAACAAATGATTTCATTCAAATTGATTTTTATAGCAAGATCCTTGGGGCTGAAGTCTGTTGATCTGATTTCTGGACAAGTGAGATCCAATCTGATCAAGATCCCCAGTTCAATTCCTTCACCAGTAGTTCGTTCATTTCTGAGGACTCGACATAAGCAGAACATATCTCTATTTGGCCGATTCACATCTCAGGTATTGATCTAATCAAATTTTCATGATTGAAGAGTTTGTATTTTGAAGCTTGGATGGATAACTTAGCTCAGGATTCGGTTGGGGTGTTTTCAGTGTTGTGTGTGACCAGTCGTTGCCGTGATCAAGTTTTGACCGTGTTGGAGTGTTGCTCATATCCAGCCTATAAGCGTGTCCGAGTGCTGTTGTGTCCGGGTGGATCGTATTCGTCGTAAAGGGGGGGTCGCTGTGTAAGAGATTGACTGGAATAAGAGTTAGCCTGGGACGGATTTTCTCATTTAATTCTAGCTAGATGGGTTGTATTTCTATTTTTGGATGAATACTTTTACATGTTCTAAATTCTAAATTTTATTTGGTTGTATTTATTCTTCATGGATTGTACATTTTCAAATGGCTGTGTTCCCTCTTTAAACCTTCAGTTTTGAATTCATTGGAGTTGGTCTTATAACTTTGGAGGCTGTGTAGAGAGTGAACAACCTGGGGATGGATGAAGTATCGGTTATTTTCAAATATTAAGGGCGTTGGTAGGTTTGTATTTCTAAACTTTTATTCATGTTTTCTTAAATTTTAGATTTGTGTACCGAGTTAGCAATTTGATTTTGAATGATGCCACGCAGACCAGAGCTCTTCAGAATTGTCGAACTCTTGATCTGTATGATCTAAACTAGATGGGATGGATGGAGTAATAACTGTTTGAATTTATGTGCAGCTGGTAGACCTACGTAGAGATTTTGTTGACTCTAGGAGATGAGTATTGGTAGTTTGGCATGTGAAATTGTAAGTATTGGGTTGTGAGGGTCGACTGGGCAAGTTTAAGCATTTCCTTGATTATACACCATGATAATATAAGAATTGCTGAGACTTTTGACTTTGGGCTGAGCTATTGTATGATAGACTCTAAACATGTGGTTGGTATGATGTGGTCAACATAATATTTATATTACTTCTAAGGTGTGCTGACTATTTTAAGGAAGAACTCTTTTCCTAAATGAAAAACTATTTTCCATATTCAGTTAACAATTCTAGAAAGTTTAATATATGTTGCTAAGGATAAGAGTAACATATAGATTGTTTCGTGTTTAGTTCTTATGAACTGAATTATTAGTTGGACTTTAAATAAATGATTAGCGGTAAGAAGCCAATAGAGGTATCATGTCTTAAGTTTCTAACTAATATTTGTTAGGGAATAGCAAGTGTTCTAGTTTTATTTTAGCCAGTAAATATCTTAGTTAGTAGAACTGTAATTAGAAGACTTTAAATATTTATCCGTTTTGATAATTAAAACCATAGAATTATCCTAGATATATTTAGTGACCTATACCTTATTATTAGTTAGAGTAATTAGTATAAACTGTTGAATTAATCAACTTGTATCAAATATTACTCAAGAGGACATACAGCTCTATTGCCTACCCGTACCTTCCTGGAGCAAGGCAAGTACATTCTATGGTTTTGATCAGTGCATTTTCTTGTTCTTTATTGCTGACACACTGCGACACGTTCATGATCTTTTCTGGCTTGTTCTTTCATGATCTTACTTGTATCTTGGGGTGGGGAAATACTCTAAATATGTGACCAAACCCGGATACTTATTCATGATCTTTAGCTTAGGCCTCGCACAGTGCACGCGGGTCCTAAGCCATACCATATATGATCTTTCAGGATCTTTTCATGCTCTTTCATGGTCTTACCCAAGCCGGTCACATATCATAGAAATATTTCAAATTTATAACACACATGTTCAAGATTTTGTTCTTACATTAGTTCTTATGATCCTGATCTTGATTTTAGCTATAGTCGTGATCTTTCCTGCATCTTTATATAGTCGTGATCTTTCATGTATCTTTATAGCAGTAGTTCATGTTCTTCCTTTTCTTTACATATCTTGTTCTTCTTGTTCTTTCAGCATTTACTTTCCATACCATGATGTTATTGTTCATTACCTAGAACTGTACTTTGCTCCGCTCCTGAATAGGATATGTTGCAGGTATGCTTGCAGGACATTGATCTACTCTATGGGCCAGAGCCCAGGATTTAGCTGAGCAGGATGAGGCTTAGCTTGAGGCTTCAGGTTTAGATTGTTTAGCTTTACTTTGAGATATTGACTTTAGAGTTCATAGCATTTTTCATTCCTGTTGATTCTGGTACATTATGATATCTGGATTTATGGATTATGGTGATCATTCTGGGATACGTTTTTAGATGCTATGATTCTATACTTTCATGTTTATCTGGTTAGTTTTCCCTAGCTTGGTACAGCTTACTTCGTCGTGTCTAACGACGAAGGCTGGGCGTGTCCGACTCGTGTCCGATTATTCGGGAGCGGGTCGTGACATGTTTTTAGTGGTGGCCCATGCAGGTCTATCCTAATGGTACCTAGGTCTTAGCGTACTATTGGGGGACTTGATTAACTAGGGAAACTTGATCACAGCATAGGAAAAATCGGAAAATAAGGGTATATCAGGTATATCAGGTGTATCTGGTATTTTGATATTCTATAAATACTTGTTGTATTTAGGTCTAGGTTATTTTGACAGTTTTCTGTTTTACAGATAGTTCAAAAGCATGCAACACCGGGACAGTCGATCCACATACACTTGAAGGTTTCGAGCTTTCACTACCTTCTATCGCCACTACTATCCATATGGGTAGTACGCAGTTGACGGAGACGTTTCAAGAGTTCCTTGACACCAGCAGGCCGTCCTTTTCCAATTCAGACATTGCAAATACAATTCTCGAGCTAGAGAGGACTGCCAGACTCTCAGATTTTGAACTTCTTCGACACCGAGCGCATATTTTGCCCCGAGAAGTAGATCGAGAACCTGGAGCCGCCACTGAAGACCACCCAAGTTCCCGAGGATCCAACTTCTCTGAAGATTAGAGTCACCAGTCAGGAGATCAAGAATATAGCGTAGACAATGGAACGAGACGGAAACTAAAGCTCAGAAGAGACATGAAGACTTATGATGAAGACAGCAACTATCCTGAAACCGCAAAGCGTTGCCATACTCAGACCACGCTTCTTCAGCCCAGCAGGAGATTCAGATTCAGATGATGACCACTTGCAAATTCTGTCGTCGCCACGACACCACTTTGAAGAGTGCCGCAAAAGACGGAAGCTATGCTTGTACTGCCGATTGCCTGCCCACCAAGTCAAGGATTGCCCAGAGATCGTTGATCACGCTGCCCAAGGATGAACGCGAGAAGCACCAGGACTACAGCAAGTGGACCCACATTTCCAGATTCAGCAATCACATGAAGCATTACCGCAGGGATCAACCAATGTCAGGACAATTGTAGAAGTTGAAGTGATTCCAGTCCCGGAGATACACTGAAGATAGACTGAAGACAGAAGATTTCTTTTACATGGTTGGGAAAACCATGTATCTTGATTAATCATCCAGTCTTTCCTTAAATTCCTTCTAACACATTGATCATTTCTTGAAACTTTTTGTTTTCTATTTTGGAATCTTGGTTGGTATTCGAAACTTAACTCGAGATATTATTTCCTATTCGTTGATTGGTACTCCTCCAATCCATTCTTCGTAACCTTGCTCTTTTTGAGATTCTACTCAGGAATTTTGTTTCCTATTCAGGACTAGTTACAATTTATAAATTTTGTTTTCTTTCCAAAGTTCAGTTTTCTATTTCGGGATTTTTGAATTTGATTTTTATTCAATACTTGTTCTATTCACCATTCAAGACATCGTTTGAAAACTTCAGTTTCGACCTGTTCCTATGTGAGATTTCGTTTCCTACGTGGCTTGTTTTCTATTTTTGAAAAATTATTCTGTTCACAACTTTGCTTCGATCTTTTCTCTATTTGAGGTATCGCTTGTTTCATGGATAATTGTTTTATTCACCCATTGATTCTTTTTCCTACTCGTAGCTTGATTCCATTCGAGATTTTAAGATCTTGCTTCCTATTTAGAGACTTTGTTTTATACGTGATTTTGTCTCCCATTCAAGATTTACCAGACTTTGAATTTCAGTTCCTACCCGCGACTCGTTGAGACCGTGTTCCCTATTCAAAATCTTGTTTCCTTGTTGAGATTTTTTTTTCTATTCGAAAATTTGTTCCTTATTCATGACTTTGTTAATACTTGGTTTTCTATTGGAGAATTTGTTTTCAATTCAAGTTTTTGCTCGAGGTTTCATTGTTATTCAAAATTTTATTGAAACTCGTTTCCAGTACGAGATTTTATTTCTTAATTTGAAACTTGTCTCCTATATGATACCTTGTTTTAGTTCATCCTTCGAGACTCTGTTATCCCTTCGGGATAATGTCCCATATATGGAATCTTGTTACCATTCCAGATATCAGTTGATATTTCGTCATAATTTGAAACTTCGTCCTGTCTGAAATTTTAAATCTCCCTGGCTGCCTTTTGTACTCACCGATGGGATCCCTTGTCGTCTTTTAGTACCTAATAAACCTTTGTATTCTAACAGTCAGGTAACTTCACCATTTCCGTGACTTGGACTATTGAAACTCATTTTGAATTCCTTGGAACTCTTTTGAAATTCCTAGAGATAAAGTTGAGAGGCTATTCGATGACCTACTATGGCATGACAGTTGCGCGCTGCAGCCATTAGCTGGATTATGGAAACTGAGGGTTCACTGCAGCAGTAGCGCACTGGCGAGGCAGGAACTTTAAGTTGAAATAATTTCAGACAATCATAGGTTTTCGAGTACTGTCGAGACTTGTCATATTCTACATACCTTGATCTCTTGGGTTGCTTCGTCAATGATTGTTAGAAAATGGATAAGGTTGACAGATTATTCGGTGACATATTGTTATTTGAGTCACGGAGCCAAAAGTCCACTGCAGTCAGATATATACTGGCGGGGTAGGGATTCTAGGCAAAGTGATTTCAAATAGCTATATGTTTCTGGATACTATGGAAACTATATCCCTTTTTATATGATTATTGGTTTTCGAGAATTACAGATCCTTGCACGTTCATCCTGATTTGATACTGTATCTCCTAAGTATTGCGTACGTCTCCTCAATCAACCCTTGCTAAATTTTCCTTCTAGCATTTTGTCGTTAGATCATTAAATTCCTCAAAATTATACATTGCCAGATTTTGATTCCATACTTCGTTTGTGTCTTGTCTAAATTTTGATCTTAAATCATGTCTGTCTGACCATGATTTTCCAACCTTGTGCTAGCCCACTTGTGTTAAACTATCAATTTTGATCGTACTTAATAGTTGTGTCTTCATGATTTTGCTCCTCTGAGTTGTAATTGAAATTCCTTCCACTTCGTGACTATTTGATCCTCGATCTTTGTCAAAGCGTAATATCCCAAACTTCTTGTGTATACTTGGACTCAAGGCTCAGAGCGTCATGGATCGACAAAAGCACTAGACGGACAACAGTAGATGGTCACCGGAGTTCGCAGTTAGGAGACAGAGTATTCCTGAAGATCTCACCGACTAGGGGCGTCATCAGATTCGGCAGAGGCAGGAAGCTCAGTCCGAGATTCATCGGCCCTTTCGATGTGACGACACTGATTGGCGAGGCAGCATATCGACTAGCGCTTCCAGCTAGCTTGGAGGGAGTTTACGACGTTTCCCACGTGTCCCAGCTTCAACGCTATATTCCAGACCCGAGCCATGTGGTGGACTATTCCGAGCTAGAGGTGGGTCCGAGATTGACCTACGAGGAGCAGCCAGTGGAGATCCTTGACAGGAGAGAGAAGCAGCTGCAGAATCAGATTATTCCACTTGTCCGCGTCATGCGGAGACACCATTCTCCGGGCGAGTTCACATGGGAACACGAGGACAAGATGCGTAAGCGATATCCCACTATGTGTGATTGATTTGATTGTACTCTATTTCTTATGGAATTCTATTTTTCAATAAATAACTGGTGTTTGGATCTTTTGTGGATTGCTGGGAATTGTTTTTGGTCCTTTGAATTTCGAGGACGAAATTTTTTAAGGGGGGAGATTTGTAACTCCACTTCCCGGTTTCTTTAAAATAAATAAATTCGATTTCTAAAAATTATATAATTGTTACTATTAGCTTTAAATAATAAATTAGTTTTCATTTATAAATTGGTAATATATTTTTTTGGAAGGAATTAATTTTGGACCACTTTTCAAATTTGAAAAGTTGTTGGAACAACTTTGTGGTCCCCATCCTTTATTTTTAAATTTTCTAACTGTTTTCTTAAAAATCTAAAATAATGAAAAAGCGGAGGGCTTATTTGGAAATAATTCATAGCGGGTGAGCCTTTTTGCAAATAGTACTTGGCGGGAGGGGTTTTGTGTAAAATGCACAATTTCTTTATTAATAGCCGAATGGCAGGAGAGAGATTATACTCCATCCTTTCTTTCTTCTGAACTTTCGAGAGAAGGGAGATTTTTCCCAAATCTCGACGAGTCCCTAACCCTAATTCTGATCTTCTTCTCCGGCGACCCTCTCCGGTGAGCGACGGTGGTGACGATCGACGACGACGCCTCCATCAGATCACTCCACGTCAATGCGAAGGCGGAGCTCGGGCGAACTTCTTCCCTGGTAGCGCACAATCGCTTCTCCGGCGATTGTCCTTCCAGATCCCGGCGACCGACGACGGGGGCTGCACTTCTTCTCCTCGATGAACCCTCGGGCAACTCCTCCGACAACGGCGAGCGATCGGGCAACTCCTCCGACGGCGGTGGGTCGTTTCTCTGGCACTTTCTTCACCGCAGCTGAGTATCGATTTCGTGGCGGCGCTCTTCGTCTCTCCGGTGATCCCTTTCGTCGACACAGGAATCATATCAGTAGCGGTGAGTTTCCGTTCTGAACTACTTTTTTCGTTGTGACCGAGGACGATCGATTAAATTATTCGTGGTCTGAATTTCCAGAGCGAATCTTGGCAATGATCGACTGAGTACTGACTCTTTCGAGCGGCGGCACACGACACGTGAGTCATTATCCCGACGACAGAGCTCCTTCTTCCTCGACGACTCCACTGCAAGTGCGTCTATGACACCGGTGAGTAGTTGACTCGAAATTCAGTCGATTTCATTCCGTAGAGTTTAAGCAACAATTGATTTCATTCAATTTAATTTTTATAGCAAGATCCTTGGGGCTGAAGTCTGTTGATCTGATTTCTGGACAAGTGAGATCCAATCTGATCAAGATCCCCAGTTCAATTCCCTCACCAGTAGTTCGTTCATTTCTGAGGACTCGACATAAGCAGAACATATCTCTATTTGGCCGATTCACATCTCAGGTATTGATCTAATCAAATTTTCATGATTGAAGAGTTTGTATTTTGAAGCTTGAATGGATAACTTAGCTCAGGATTCGGTTGGGGTGTTTTCAGTGTTGTGTGTGACCAGTCGTTGCCGTGATCAAGTTTTGACCGTGTTGGAGTGTTGCTCGTGTCCAGCCTATAAGCGTGTCCGAGTGTTGTTGTGTCCGGGTGGATCATATTCGTCGTAAAGGGGGGGGTCGCTGTGTAAGAGATTGACTGTAATAAGAGTTAGCCTGGGACGGATTTTCTCATTTAATTCTAGCTAGATGGGCTGTATTTCTATTTTTGGATGAATACTTTTACATGTTCTAAATTCTAAATTTGATTTGGTTGTATTTATTCTTCATGGATTGTACATTTTCAAATGGCTGTGTTCCCTCTTTAAACCTTCAGTTTTGAATTCATTGGAGTTGGTCTTATAACTTTGGAGGCTGTGTAGAGAGTGAACAACCTGGGGATGGATGAAGTATCAGTTATTTTCAAATATTAAGGGCGTTGGTAGGTTTGTATTTCTAAACTTTTATTCATGTTTTCTTAAATTTTAGATTTGTGTACCGAGTTAGCAATTTGATTTTGAATGATGCGACGCAGACCAGAGCTCTTCAGAATAGTCGAACTCTTGATCTGTATGATCTAAACTGGGTGGGATGGATGGAGTAATAACTGTTTGAATTTATGTGCAGCTGGTAGACCTACGTAGAGATTTTGTTGACTCTAGGAGATGAGTATTGGTAGTTTGGCCTGTGAAATTGTAAGTATTGGGTTGTGAGGGTCGACTGGGCAAGTTTAAGCATTTCTTTGATTATACACCTTGATAATATAAGAATTGATGAGACTTTTGACTTTGGGTTGAGCTATTGTATGATAGACTCTAAACATGTGGTTGGTATGATGTGGTCAACATAATATTTATATTACTTCTAAGGTGTGCTGACTATTTTAAGGAAGAACTCTTTTCCTAAATGAAAAACTATTTTCCATATTCAGTTAACAATTGTAGAAAGTCTAATATATGTTGCTAAGGATAAGAGTAACATATAGATTGTTTCGTGTTTAGTTCTTATGAACTGAATTATTAGTTGGACTTTAAATAAATGATTAGAGGTAAGAAGCCAATAGAGGTATCATGTTTTAAGTTTCTAACTAATTTTTGTTATGGAATAGCAAGTGTTCTAGTTTTATTTTAGCCAGTAAATATCTTAGTTAGTAGAACTGTAATTAGAAGACTTTAAATATTTATCCGTTTTGATAATTAAAACCATAGAATTATCCTAGATATATTTAGTGACCTATACCTTATTATTAGTTAGAGTAATTAGTATAAACTGTTGAATTAATCAACTTGTTTCAAATATTACTCAGGAGGACATACAGCTCTATTGCCTACCCGTATCTTCCTGGAGCAAGGTAAGTACATTCTATGGTTTGGATCAGTGCATTTTCTTGTTCTTTATTGCTGACACACTGCGACACGTTCATGATCTTTTCTGGCTTGTTCTTTCATGATCTTACTTGTATCTTGGGGAGGAGAAATACTCTAGATATGTGACCAAACCCGGATACTTATTCATGATCTTTAGCTTAGGCCTCGCACAGTGCACGCGGGTCCTAAGCCGTACCATATATGATCTTTCAGGATCTTTTCATGCTCTTTCATGGTCTTACCCAAGCCGGTCAGATATCATAGAAGTATTTCAAATTTATAACACACATGTTCAGGATTTTGTTCTTACATTAGTTCTTATGATCTTGATCTTGATTTTAGCTATAGTCGTGATCTTTCCTGCATCTTTATATAGTCGTGATCTTTCATGTATCTTTATAGCAGTAGTTCATGTTCTTCCTTTTCTTTACATATCTTGTTCTTCTTGTTCTTTCAGCATTTACTTTCCATACCATGATGTTATTGTTCATTACCTAGAACTGTACTTTGCTCTGCTCTTGAATAGGATATGTTGCAGGTATGCTTGCAGGACATTGATCTACTCTATGGGCCAGAGCCCAGGATTTAGCTGAGCAGGATGAGGCTTAGCTTGAGGCTTCAGGTTTAGATTGTTTAGCTTTACTTTGAGATATTGACTTTAGAGTTCATAGCATTTTTCATTCCTGTTGATTCTGGTACATTATGATATCTGGATTTATGGATTATGGTGATCATTCTGGGATACGTTTTTAGATGCTGTGATTCTATACTTTCATGTTTATCTGGTTAGTTTTTCCTAGCTTGGTACAGCTTACTTCGTCGTGTCTAACGACGAAGGCTGGGCGTGTCCGACTCGTGTCCGATTATTCGGGAGCGGGTCGTGACATGTTTTTAGTGGTGGCCCATGCAGGTCTATCCTAAAGGTACCTAGGTCTTAGCGTACTATTGGCAGCACGCTTCCTAAAGTCTGAAACAGTCGGCAGCTTTTTCAAAAGACGAAGCATCGCCAACGTCGGCATCATCATTACTTCCCTCCGACGGCTACTGCCACGTGGCCACCCAACCACCTCGCATGCGCCTCCGCGGCCATGCACCCAAATCTGCATACGCCTCAAAAGCTGTACGCCTCAGACTTTTTACTGATCCCTAAAGACAGAAGGAAAGTCACTGTTAAAACTTTGCATGCGCCTCAAAAGCCATGCGCCCCAGACTTCTCCCTGATCCCAAAAGACAGGAGTAAAGTCACTACTGAAGCTCTGCATGCGCCTCAAAAGCCATACGCCCAGAATGGTTCGTGAATCCTAAAGGTTACGTGCCAAAGCCTCCTCATGCGCCCAATCCTAGGCGTATCCTACCAGATCATTCCCCCATCAAATCCGAGATCTCCGAGCCATGGGTCGATGACACGTGTCCTTTGACTCAACTCATCTAAGATCTCAGCAACAGAAAGATCTTCTTCTCTGCTACGTGCCGGCTCACAACAGCAACATGAAGAAGTCAACCCCTCGATCAGGGCGCATTGTCCATGCGCCTCCATCAGCAATCAACACGTGGCATTCCCGCGTACAAGCGCATCCTACATGCGCGCATGAGAAGTCATCTTGCAAAACTATAAATAGAGGGATCATTTCCTTCTTCCACACACACACACCGACCTACGTGCACACATATCAACCTCCACAAGGAACAGACAGAGACTTCGCACCACCAGAGAGGCAGATACAGACACTCAACGTCTTCCTCCTCTCAGCAAGCTCCAGCACCCAGAGCAATCCATACCTTCAGAGAACCGATAACCGTCGTCAGATCGTCAACGGAGTCAACGCATTACCACTCACTCCATCGGCACAAGAAACCCAGATTAAACAAAAGTGTACTCCTAGGACTACGTCTAAGTCCTATATTGTAATACTGTTCTGCTTGTATTCAAATTTACAATCAAAGAATTTTAATGGCAAACACACATATATATTAGCATACATTTACATACCTAATAGGCCTATACATTTAGACATAAATACTCATATACATATACTTATATATACAAGCATATGTATAGGTATACATCATACATACATATAGGCTTAATACATATATACATATAGATATACATACACTATACATTACACATACATATATTACATATATAGATATACATATATTACATATATACATGCATATATATACAAAGGGAGATAGAGAGATAGAAAGAGTGTCAAGTATGCCTACACAGGCATGTGAGTGTGTGAGGGTACCTGTGCTCGAAATGTGTAGAGTGTGTGGCTGTGTTCAGTAACAGGGAAGGGAAAGGAAACCAATTCATTTATTTTCCGTTCAGTTTTTTTAGTTGAAACTTCAAATCCCCATTTTGAATCCAATTCCCAACCAAAATCACCCAAAATTCACATATAGCTAGAAAACATGTAGGTACACCATATTAGACCCTTAAACAAGTAATTAACATCAATTAAACAGGTTAATTAAACTGCCAAATTTCAATTTAGAAAACTGGAAAATACAGGAAATATAACTTGGTATCAGAATTTTAGGGTAATTACAAAATATCAATCGAAAGCATGTTAACATGCCAAATCACTGGTCGGTAAATCTTAATACACTTGTGCACGTGTCATACAAGTCACCTCGTGTCCACCATAATGACACAAATATGTCCAAATCGAATAAAACCCAAATCAGCATAAACTGGACACTGCACAGTGCACTGTCTCTTGCACGAGTGCACGCGTGTCATGCTCTTGTCATAGACCAAACCAAGCCTCGTGCCCACAACCCTAGGTTCGCCTAGGATCCAGCTACATAAATGTTACCCTGATTTGGGTCACGTGTCCCCGAATCGTGTCCAAAACGCGCGTATCAGAACCCGATAAGGACTGAATCGAACCCAGTAAAAATCAGTACAGTGTCTCGTGTTCCCTCGACACGACACGAGAGGTCACGCCACTTGGGGAGTGTCGTGTCAGACACTGTCCCAACGTGTCCTCGAAGTATCACGTGTCCCCGTGTCCTACCCAGTGAGCATTTGGCCCCGAGTTGCAGGACAGGGAAAACCCTTCGTGTGCGGCCGTGTCCAGTGAGAAAAACACGACACAAAACAACTAAAAATCAACTCAGTCAAGTGGAATCCCACAAACAAGATCTAGATCTAAATTCCTATCAAAAATAATTCAAAAACCAAATCGAAATGCCTATTGGGGTATTTCATCAAACACTTAGGTCTACAGTCGGATACGTGTCCAATACGGACACAAAATGAATCCACCTTGACATGAAACCAAATTCTACTGTTAGGGGACTCCTAGGGCTAGGCTACCATGCAAAGAAAACTAGAATTTAATGGTGTTTAGAGTGATTTAACTAGTGGTGTCAAAACCCAAAGAAAGCTCTCAATTAGGGGGTTCTCCTTGCTAGCCAATCCTTCCAAATTGTCCACAAACTGAGATTCCTCAACACAAATAGCAAGTGTAGGTGAATTAGAATCTAATGCAATTGGTTTGCATTGAAAAGGAATTAAAATGGATTTTCTATGAATTAATGAAGTTGGAAAAATACCTCTTCTTTAAACTTGTGATCTTTCTTAAAAGAGGCTAGCCCTAAATGGAGGAGAGTATAAATAGTGGGGGTTACCAATGTGGCCGGCCATAGTGGGTTAGGGTTAGGGTTAGTGATGGGCTATGGGCTTCTATAGGCTTAAGTTGAAAATCAATGGTTTCAAAATCATAAGTCATGGCTTATGACTAAAAGCCTTCTCTATTCTAACTTGAGTCTAAAAGACTAAAACATGGGTTAACTCTATTTAGACTAGGGTTACTTAACCTAACCAAGGTAGTCACAACTAGGGTTAGCTTCTAGACTAGTCTACCAAAGTCAATGCTAGTCAAAGTCAACCTAGTCAACCATCATCCAAAAAAATTCCTAAAAAAATTCCATAAATTCAAATAAATAATATAAAAATCAAGTAAATCCAAAAATGCCAAAAGTACCCTCAAACTAGAAATATGGTAGTGATAACAAGAACTACAAGGGGCTTGTATAAGATATACCAAGATAACAAAGAATAATATCTCATGTCAGAATCCATGAATACCAATCCGTGTGACCAATGTGTCAAGAATAAGTATATCTGCATTAAGTACATAATTATAACAATTATCGTAAATTGAAAAAGTTATCAGAGAATGTATTCGCCTGTGATGTGATGGATAAGTCAACTGAGTCCAAGAATAGTGCCTCGAGAACCTATAGATGGAATACTGTATCAATATAATGGTTTGGAAGTAAAAGCAAGTCAAACTAAGTCAAACTAAAACAATCTAAGTCAAACAAGGTCAAGCTAAGTCAAAGTGGGTCAAACTGTATTATACAGAGTCAATCTATGTCATACTAGGCCTAACAAAGTCAAACTAGGTCAAGGCAAGTCAAAGCAAGTCAAATTAGGTCAATCTAAGTCAAAGGTTGACTTACAGTTAACTTTTGGTCAACTTGTCAACTCAGGTCAACCCTTGGTCAGCTCTAGGTCAACTTTATGTAAAACTTGACTAACGTTGACTAACAGTTGACTTTGGATCAACCGGTCAACTTCGGTCAAGTTCTAGTTATTTCTAGGCTACGGTTGACTTCCGGTTGACTTTTGGTTAAAATAGTCAACTATGGTCAACCAAGGTCAAAACTAGTCTAAGTCTACTATTCTAAACCATTACCAACCATAAAATCCTAATTATAACTATATCATAAAGTAGTAAACTCATATGTTAGAAAATAGGTATTATCCTAACATACCCTCTTACCCTTTCCAAGGTAAAACCTTACCTTAGCCTCTAACTCCGACTCTAGACCTCTCCACCTTCATTCTAAGTTTTTTCCCACTCTCTAATACGATATTCCAACTTTCTTCTAGTATCGCGATACCGTATCATGATATCTTGACACTCAAAAGTCAAAAAGGGTAAATTTTCATTACCTTAAGGCAATGGATATTGAGATACCAACTTGGTATCTCTGAATACCACACATCTAGATTCTAACTAGAGACACTAACTCACATTATCTAACCAAAACCCTCTCAAAATTCTAACTCTAAGTAGTATATAACACTAACACATCTATCTAAACACAACTCAAAACTAACTCCTAACATATATACCTATTTATCCTTACTAACTTATAACAATATCCATCTAACTCTCTAGCTTAACTCACTAATCAACATGTATCATATTATCTAACTTCTAATTAAACTCTAACTAGAAACTCACTCACTAACTTATCTAGCACCACTAACACACTACTAACTCGCACACACTCACTCACAAGGTTCTCACACACACACACACAAGGGGGCACACACCCACACACATAAGGGAATGGGTTTGGGGTCATGGGGCTGCTGTCAAAGGGGGACAGCAGCCCCTACTGCTACTATAGCTGCTGTAAAAGAGGGGGGTTCCCAGCTCCACAGCCTCCAAACAGTGGGGAGGGGGGGGGAGGGGGCTGCCCACTGCAACATATATATATATATATATATATATATATATATATATATATATATATATATATATATATATATATATATATAGACACACACACACACACATATATATAGATATAGATATATAGACATATATCTATATATACAACTCTCTACTCCCCTCTCTACCTCCCCTCTCTACCTCTCTCTCTCTCTCTCTCTCTCTATATATATATATATATATATATATATAAGAAAAAATATATATATATATATATTTTTTGAAAAGCAATTTATTGAAAAAGTAGAGGTGGCTCAAAAAGAGCAGTACAGGTGCCAGGAACAAAAAACACAAAATGGCCCTGGTAGACAACGTAGGAAATACAAAAGTAAGTAGAGCTAAATTTCAAAATTTCGAAAAACAAAATTTTTTAATGTTTGAAACAGGTGTGCTCTCAGCCCTATGGAGGTGGGGCACACTGCCCGAAGCTGTAGGGGAGGACGTAGCCCGAAGAGGGGGGGGTACCGGCACACAACCCGATGGAGGGGGTGCTGCTCTGCCCGAGGGGGTGGGGGGAGGCACACTGCACGAGGAAAGGGGGGTGCTCTGCCCGAGGGGGCGTGGCGCAGGACTCGAGGAGCCTCGCCCCCCCCTTCAAGTGCGCTGCCCGGAGCCGGGAGGCTCCGGCGGGGGCAGTGGGGGGACGGGGGCTCCGGCGGGGGGGGGGGGCTCCGAGGAGGAGAGGCTCGACCCCGGCGATGGAGGCGGAGAAGCCACGGCGGGGGAGGGGGGATGCGACCCGCCGGGAGGTGGCTAGGGGAGCGGGGGGGCGGGGGTTCCCCCAAGGCGCGGGGAAAGGGGATCCTCAGCGAGGGGAGGGGGGCTCGACCCCGGACAAGAGAGAGGAGAGGAGGAGTGGGGGCTCGACCCCAAATTTAAAACTATATATATATATATGTGTGTGTGTGTGTGTGTTTGTGTGTGTGTGTGTGTGTGTGTGTGTGTGTAGACACACACACACGTTTGAATATATAAAGACACTCTCTAACAATATATAAAACCAAATTTACATGTGTGTGTGTGTACACACGCACACACGTTTGAATATATAAAGACACTCTCTAACAATATATAAAACCAAATTTACATAAAAAAGCAAAGAGGCATTCATACAAACACATAGAGGTATCCAATTTGGGGGTTTCAGATCGGACACAAAATCACATCCTAGTTCTCCTAGGAGTCTCCCAATGGCCTCAAACTTGACACAAATGGAGACAAAACCATGGGGTATGGGTTCAAAACAAATCTAAAATGCATGGGAGATTGATTTAGAGGGTAGATTGTACCTATTGGGAGATGGATCCCAATGAATCTCCTTCCGACTCGGCTCCGACACGAAGATCTATTGTAAAGGACACACCCCACACCACCTTGCTCCAAAATGTTGGTAGAAGCTCCACTTGAGTGATTGGAGAAGATTGATGGAAGAAACTATGGAGGAATGATTTGATTTGGAGATGAAATCAATGGAGAAGGCTCTCTAAAATTGGGGAAGAACACACAGAGACAAAAGAGGCTAACATAAATAAAGTGATGACTCTGTCTCTCCCCCCCCCCCCTCATGTGGCCGGCCACTATATGGGATATTTCTCATTTGGGAAATGCCAAGTTTGCCCCTCTATGGTTTACATTGAGTCAACTTAAGCCATGCTAGGGTTTGGGGGTTAAAAGGGTCAAGTATGAGTCTCTAACTAGACCACCTAAATATGTGGGATTTGCCTAATCTCTCTAACTTAATTAGTGTGGTTGGTGGGCCATGTCTAACCAATATGTGGGTCCCAACTAGAGTCTAAGCTACCCGGGTCCCCGATACAAGTCGGAATGAGATGAAATTCGAACCCGACTTAAATAATCCCTAATTAATATTATAAATAAATAAATAATTCCAAAATACCCAAAAATACAAAATGACCATTTTACCCCTATTTATGAAAAGTAGAAGTGATAAAAGCCATTCAAGAGACGCATCCTCCACGCAACCTAAAAGAGCTACGAGGATTCCAAGGATGACTTGTGTACATCAGGAGATTCGTCTCAAATCTCTCTAGACGCTGCAGACCGTTCACTCAAGTAATGAAGAAAGGTGTGTCTTTCGTTTGGACCGAAGAATGTCAGCAAGCATTTAAAGACATAAAATGGTACTTGATGAACCCTCTAGTTCTGGTGCCTCCAGTCATAGTAATACCCTTCTTGATGTATGTCCGAGCAATGGATCATTCCCTAGGTGTCTTACTAGCCCGGAAGAATAAAGAGGGTCATGAGTAAGCCATCTATTATCTCAGCCGCATGATGATCGTTGTTGAACATGGATACATCCCAGTGAAAAAGAATGATTAGCCCTGATATTCGCCATCCAAAAAATGTGATATTATATCACATGCCAAACAATTCATGTTATCTCCCTAGTCACTCCTCTCCGGTCTTAATGAAGAAGCCCAATACATTCAACTCCAGACTTGCAACATAGGCCATATTGAAGAACAGGTAGGCAACTCTAGAGGGGGTGAATAGAGTTTATAACAATAATAGCCAAATAAAAATTAAACTGTTTTACCAACAGTAAATAATCAGAGTAGTAAATGCAAAAATAAAAAGATCAAGAGAGCATACGCAAACACATTCGTTTTTAACCTAGTTTTCCTCGTGGAGGAGTCCATACCTAAGAACTCTTGCTCAGGATTAAATCTACTATTTATGAAATAGTAGTTACACCCCATGCCTTTTCTTCAAAAGAGCACATCAACTTCTTAGAAAGATCGCTGTGGCGATGCTTGGAATTTTCCAAGCGACTTTCTTGACTCTTGCACAAACTCCTAACTGAATAGCACTAAGCACATTTAGGCTTAGGAGGCTTGTGGCTAGTAGATGAGAAGGTTAAGGCTTGTATGAGGCTTATAGACAAGAGAGAAGAAGATAATTGGATGATTGAAAATATGAGAATTCAAGGCATATTTATACTAGTTAGGATAGGCAGAATTCGGCCGGAAGAATTCGGCCTTTGTTTCAAAAATAACCCATTTTACAAATAGCTCCTTATTGCCTTTAAACTTTTTTAAAAGGCCAAAAAATTAAATTGCAAAAAATCCAATAATCTAACTCTGGACCCAGAAGAATTCGGCCCAAATTCTGTCCGAGTTCGGTTAGGGCCTGTTGGATTTTGAACTTGGTCATCCCGCAGTTACGGATGCAATGACTATTTGTTCGAATTTTCTCAAAGAATTCTGTCTGAATTTTGTCCGAATTCTGCCTTAGGAAAAACTATAAATAGAGAAGAATTTTTCTCATTTCAACACACCTCTCTTTTATCTTCTCTCTAAGCCTACTACGGTTTTCCAAAGTGTTCTAAGCTCTCTCATTTTCAAATCCCAAGTCAATTACAATCCTCTAGTTGATTTGCCAATGCGGTATAGTCTAGAAGTTTTAGAGTGATTGTAATCAGAGGCTTGATTGAAGAAAGACAGTTCACAACTGAAGTTGGTCGAGTACTTCGGATCAAAGCTCACGTTGTACAAGTTGCAAGAACTTCGGAGGAAAACTTGCAGTATTTTTTCATAGTGGATTCAATTGGAAGCTAGAGTTCTTCCGACTGGAATAGTCCTCACAAGAGAAAAACCAGTATAAATTGCCGTATTTGCATTTGCTTTCTGCTATCTGCTTTTTATTTACATACTTGTGATATATATTCTCTGATCTTGTTGCTAACTTTTTTAAATAGCTAAATTTATTCTGCTTACGCTATTCACCCCTCTAGAGTACAGCCTTTTACATTTCGTTCCTACAAAAAGGATGCTTGATCCTGATCCAGATCCCAGAAGGCGGTTAACAACTCATGATGTTGCTTGGTAATCTCCTTTTTGTGTTTATTATTGAAGCTAATGCCCAGAAGGCAGTAGTAAGCTATAATATATAACAGCTAGTAGTCCTTAGTTATTTATCATGTATCATTATGACTTTTAAACTTTTTTCTTAAGGCCCCAACAGTAAGTAAAATAAAGCAATTGATATAATACTAGAATAATTTGTACATTTAGTTGGATACTTAAATTTTGTTTAGTTACATTTTTGGAACATGGAACAATATACTTTCTTCATTGGAGTAAACTAGTTCTTTTTCCTGCAACTTTAGTTAGAATTCACATATGTGGAACCATTTGTAGATACTGCAGTTTAGTATACAGGGAGACTGCAGCGGATATAGACTGACTGTGCATCAGTTCTCTGAATAAGAATATAAATCTGCAAATGTTGCTTAAGAAATTTTGGTACCTTGATAGTCCATACCTTGCAACATACTCCAAGAGACACTTATGACACCAAAATAGATGTTAGTGCTTGGTGTACTGTCATATATGTTGTTATGTCTGTATTGTATTAGGACATGACACCGATACAGTCCGTAACATTGTGTTATATTTGCAAGCAAGTCCCTTAAACTTGCACACACACACACACACACACACACACACACACACACACACACACACTATATATATATATATATATATATATATATATATATATATATATATATATATTTGCAAGCAAGTTCCTTAAACTTGCACACACACACACACACACACACTATATATATATATATATATATATATATATATATATATATATATATATATATATATATATATATATATATATATATATATATATATATATATATATATATATATATATATATATATATATATTTACTTGCTTACAAATATATATATATATACTTGCTTACAAATATATATATATATATATATATATATATATATATATATATATATATATATATATATATATATATATATATATATTTGTAAGCAAGTAAATATATATATATATATATATATATATATATATATATATATATATATATATATATATATATATATATATATATATACTCACAAATATATATATATATATATATATCTCTCTCTATATATATATATATATATATATATAGTGAGTGTGTGTGTATAGATTTTTTTTTTGCAAGTAAGCCCCTTAAACTTGTCATTCGTAGTATATATTTTGTTTTACTTATAATTGTTTTCTTTAATTTTTGTTTGCAGGATCATATAGACAACAAGCCAATCCTTGGGGGGAAGACATATACATTTTTTTTTGAATGTGTTGTACTTGAAATTGTTAAATTATTATTGGATTATTTTATGAAGAGACATTTGAAGACATTATATTGGATATCATGTTGCATTCGTGGTAACTTGTTGTTTTTGATTCTCGAGTTTTTTGAATACAAATTTCAATGTTCGTAAGTTATTTTCGAAATAAGATTTTTAAATTTATGTTGGATAATATATGTGAAAATAAAAACTAATATAAAAATATAAATTAGCTTTTGCGACATCAAGTTTAGCAGGAAGTGTATTTATATTTGAGACATTAGCTTTTGCGACATCAAATTATGTAGCAGGAAGTATTTTTATTAAAAAAAGAGTAAAGAACTAGGCTTTTGACGGCATGTGTTGTGTTGCTAATGTGTCACCTTTCTACAACAGACAAGTCACATATTGCCAAAAACTATTTTAAATAAAAAAATATGATATGTTGCCAAAAGTGATTGCATGCTGCGACAAAGGTGATTTCGTGTCGCCAAAGACTTTTCTAGACAAGACTACAGCGACATGTGTGCGACATAGCCAGATATGTTGCAGAAATCCTTTGGCGACACAAATCTAACTTTGTGTTGCATATTGCTTATGTCGCTAAACATGCATTTTCTTGTAGTGAATGTTCTCTTTGTTTCTGTGTTAATATTCTTATGTGTCTTTCTTGAAAACTTGTAAGTGAAAGCATGATTGTGAGAAACGTGTTGCTTGGGTGCTTTCTTTGGTTTAGTCATTTGTGATGTTTGCTTGACATTAGGACTAACCATAGGCCGTGTAACATGAATGACCTATTTGCCTAATTTGATCTCTAACTTTATAGAGACTGCACAAGACTCCTCATATTTGGCAGTCATATCTGAGTCTTTGATCAGTGACTAAGTGTCTTCTCTTCTCTACGTCATAAAGTTCTTGCACTTTGACATAGTTTTTTTTTTCTTTCTTCTCAATAATGAGGATAGCCTCATGATAGTCTAATTTAAGCTTGCTATCTCTTCTGTGTTACCGGTAGTAGACGTCTCTTTAATGTTTTTAACCAGATTTGATAGTCTAGCTACTTCGGTTGTGTGTGCCTTAATCTATTTGCGAGATTTCTTATACTTGTCCAACCCATTTTTCTGTTCTTCAAGTAGTTTGTTAAAGGCAGTTTCTAGCTGACCGAAAGTAAAATCATCGTACAGAGGGTTATCGGATACCTTAACAAATGCCATTAGACAAACATGTGTACTATTGCTAGGTCTTTCCTCCTCTGGTTCACTAGCCTCACTTTCGTGCCAGATGCTTATATTAGCGTACTTTCGATTGGTTGTAGCTTTACTGCTCGATCTTGATCGGTCATATGGATTACTCGTCTTTGACAATGGACAGTCCTTTATGTGCCCTAATTTAATATCCGAAGCAGATTATTTCTTCTTCATTGCTCTCTTGGACGTATATTTTCTTTCGGTTTGATCTCTCAAACTTCAAGATCTTTATGAAGTTTTTGACCTGTAGGGCCTGTTCATCACCATCCGATGATTCTTCGTCAGATTCATTGCATGAGACTCTTCAGGCTTGTGCTTAAAGGCAATAGATTTCTCCTTGGGAGTAGCTTCTTCAAACTCTTGTAAGTCCAATCATAGGTCATGAGCTTGCCCATTAGTGTCTCCAAAGTCATCTTGGTGAGGTCGTTTCCTTCTACGATCGTAATAGCCTTTGGTTTCCCATTCTTAGTTAGAGCCCGCAGAACCTTCCTGATCTTCTCGTGATTGCTGTAATCCTTACCAAGAGATTGTAAAGGATAAGTAATATCAAAAAAAAGAATAAACATCTGTATAATTGACTCACCGGGTTTCATCTTGAAAGATTCATAATCTTGTATTAGTCTACTGATTTTGTACTTGGGAAGTTCCTTCATGAATTACCTCAAAAAGTCTCCAAATTTTATTAGATGTAGTATATGTAAAAACACGATTTAACTCGGTTTTGTCAATTGTACAAAATAGTGCATTGATGGCTCGTGCATCTAAACTAGCTTATGTCTTTTTATGCTTCGTGTATTTATCATGTGGCTTGTCTACAAGTACACCATCAATCATTGTTATAGGCGGTTTCTTATAATCGTCTATTACTATTGACCATAAATTGAGTCTAGTGATTTGAGAAAGAAAACTTACTCGTGTTTTCCAATAGGTATAATTCGTTCCATCAGATAGTGGGGGTCTATTTGTGGATTGTCCTTCACCGTTATATATAGATTTACGGCTGCCATATATATATAGGGTACGAGTCGACTGGAGGCGGGATTCGGGCGGAGATGTCTCCATCTCCGGGTAGGGGCGGCGGATTGACGTTCGCACAAGCGGTAGCCGGGCATGGACGTCCGGCGGAGGGACCACTTCTGTCCAAGAAGGTGTGGCAGTCGTTTAAAGGGGCGCCGGCGGTGACATTCTCCCAGGAGGATGAAGAGCAGCTGGTGTTACCTCTCAAATTCGCCCTGGTTGGAAAATTTTTCCATAGTAAGCCTTCGATGGTGAACCTAAGAAAAGCCTTTGCAGCATTTGATTTTGTCGGATCGGTCTAGGTGGGACTGATAGATTTCAAGCATATATTTATCTGACCGGACCAGGAGGAGGATTTCCTCCGACTGCGGTCTAAAGGGACGTGGTTTGTGGCGAAATGCCCCATGAGTATTTTTTTTCGATGGTCTTCGGACTTCTCCCCGTTGACGGAATCGGCTATCACTCCGGTGTGGATCTTGTTGCCTGGCTTGCCTCAACACCCATTTGCGAAAGCGGCAGTCTTCGATATTGTCTCAAGTATGGGATGCCCGCTTAAGATTGACACGACTACTCAAGAAAGGCCGAGGCCCAACACGGCTAGGGTATTCGTGGAAGTGGATGCAAGCAAATCTCTTCCAAATCAAGTCAGAATCATTCTACCCCAAGGGAGACAATTTTGGCAGAAATTGGAATACGAATCGAAACCAGAATAATGTAGTGAATGTTTTCGTCTTGGTCACTTGGGAAGTGTCTGCAAACTTGGTGGAAAGAAGAGGAGATTTTTGAGGAAGACAATAGTGCTCTGAACAGAAGTAGGGTCAACGAAGCCATAGCCAAGTTACAGTATTGGACTAGAATTGAAGATAACTTATGGAGGCAAAAAGCTAAGAAAAATTAGGAGGAGGATGGAGACAAAAATACAAAATTCTTTCATCGATGCGTGCAGGCCAGAAACAAAAAACTGCACATAAACGCAGTCACTAAAGAGAATGGGGAGATAATTACGAAGCTGAAAGACATCCAGGAGGGGGCGACTTCCTTCTTCGAAGCGCTGTACACGAAGAAGCAGGTGCGGGAGGTCATCGGCTTCATGGAAGCTATTCCTTTGCTAATTACGGAGGATGACAACAAGAGGTTAGAGCAAATCCCGATTATGGAAGAGGTTTTCGATTGTCTCTCCAACATGAATTCCAAGTGAGGCCGGGGCCAGACAGATTTCCAGGTAGCTTTTATATCTCCTGTTAGGAGATTATAAAAGACGACATATTACTCGATTTGGTTTTCTTCTTTCAGGGCTTTCCTTTTCCAAGAACCATCTCTAGTACCCTCATCGTGCTCATCCCGAAGACCGAGAATACCAAAGGCTACTCCGACTTTAGGCCTATTAGTCTGCACAATTTCTCTAACAAGTTGATATCCAAAGTCATGTCCTCGCGCCTCACTTCGGTATTGCCGAAACTAATTTCGGAGGAACAAGCGGATTTCGTCAAGGGGCGGGAGATAGCCGATAACATCATTATGACCCAAGAGATGATAATGGGGATTAGCAGTAAAAGAAGAGGCGGGAATGCCATCCTCAAGATGGATATGGAAAAGGCTTATGATCGTCTTGATTGGCAATACCTTATCTGGATCCTTAGGAGATTCGACTTCAGCAATCTGTGGATCGAACTGGTGTGGCATTCGATTTCTAACAACTGGTTCTCTAACAATATTAACGGCGAGGTCTTGGGTTCTTCAAATCTTATAGGGGGGTGAGGCAGAGAGATCCATTATCGCCAGTCTATTTATTATCGCGCGGAGGGCCCAAGTAGGAATCTTTCCAAACTCGGGTTCGACCTTGGATTCACTCATTTCTCTCAACCGAGCGGGTGCCCGTTGATCACCCATCTGGCATACGCGAACGATATCATCATATTCTCAGCGGCGAACAAGTGGTCGGTGGGGAAGGTGCTTTTGACGATAAAGAAGTACGAGAGAACGTCCGGGCAGCGCAGCGTATCAATGTTGGTAAGAGCATGATGGTAGTGAACCCCTCCTTGTATCCCAAGAAGAGAATCATATTACACAACTTGACAGGTTTTGAGTTTAGGAACCCGCCCTTGATGTATTTGGGATGTCCTATTACTAATGGGAAGAGGAACGATTTGATGTACGAACCGCTGATTGCCAAATTCAGAGATAGAATTTTGGGTTGGCACAACCGCATACTGTCGATAGGGGGAAAACTGATTCTGTTAAGGCACGTTTTGGCAGCGATCCCCGATTATACCTTGGCGGTTTGTTCTCCTCCTCCGAAAGTTCTAAGATCGATCAAGAATCTCATGATGTCCTTCCTGTGGGGAATGCAAGACGGGGTCTAGAGAAGGAGATGGTCATCGTTGGACACCATCGCTAGACCTACATAGGAAGGTGGCATGAGGGTGCGATCTTGCACTGATTTGATCGCAGCCTACTCCATTAAAATGTGGTGTAAAATTAGAATGGGGCAAACTCTCTGGAGTAAGTTCTCGTGTGCCAAATATCAAGGCGACCTCTACCTCAATCAATTGGCTGTTACTTCTAGAGCATCCTCCAATTGGACGCGTATCTTGCGTGGACGCGAGCTGGAGGACAGCTTCATCCCGCTAGAGCTTGGGAATGGGGCGACATCCATTTGGTGGGAGCGGTGGTTAGGTAGGGAGTTGATACCAAAGAGCCAAGACTGCAATCTTTAGGTTATGTCTGAACTCACAGGAGGTGGAGGGGGATGGGACCTAGACATTTGCTCTGTGGCCTTGGGGCCGGTTATGTCCCAGCAGCTTATTGGCTCGGGTTTGTCACTAAACGAGCGGACGGACAAGCTGGGGTGGGACTGCAATGCCACAAAAAAGTTCTCTTTGAAGTCATCGTGGATGATCTTTCGGATGGTAGGGCCACAAGACGGAATCGCAGGGAGGATTCTGGGGAACTGCATCCGTTTGAAGTGGTCTGTTATAGTGTGGCGTACGACGAGGAGAAAATTGGCGATGGACGACAACATCAAAGCATTGGGATATCCCCTGGCCTCAAAATGCTATTGTTGTGAGGAAGCTAAAGAGGAGTCGATCGCCCATATTCTTATTGAGGGCAGTCTGGCGAGCAGCGTATGGAGGCATTTCTACAGGAAGTTGAAGCTGATGGCAGACGACAACAGGCGTAAAAGCTTGAGGAGTTTTCTTATATTATGGTTCAAGAAGGGGAATCACCACATCATGCCCATCTTGGCATCCATCATTTTTAGGTATTATGGAAAAATAGAAATAAACATAGATATGAAGGAAATTGCTTCACTACAAAGAAACTGATAGAAGAAATACACAAACAATGGGAAAAAGCAACAGGTGCTTGCAATCATGTTGATAAACATTTGTTAGAAATGGGTGGTTCTTAGTCGGGGTCCTTTTCCTTTGTGCTTCTGTGTTTTTTTGATCCGAGTGGGGCTCCTCTTTTTGGCCTCTATAACATTTTGCTGTCTGGATTTTAATATATTGGGGTTCAAAAAAAAAAAAAAAAAAAAAAAAAAAAAAAAAAAAAAAAAAAAAAAAAAATATATATATATATATATATATATATATATATATATATATATATGGTTATGTATAAGTATAACCTTCTTTGATACCAATTGTAGGACAGTTGAGCACCTCTAGAGGGGGTGAATAGAGTGTGTGCGTGTGCAGTAAAAATAATTACCACTTAAAAATTAAACAGTTATGAACTATGGCAGATAGGATACGATAGATAAAATACAGTAAAGTAAGATATTAGAGAATCAAACACAGTGACATAGCGATATATACTGGTATCCTACTGAGAAGATTAGTCCAATCTCAAGTACTCTTGCTCGATGTCAATCCATTATGCACAAGCTAAATGAGAGCTTGTAGTCTCTTACAACACCGTGCTTGGTGATGAGCGCACGATTGACTCCACAAGCATGATTTCAAAAACTGAAATATTTTCTGAATTGCAACCTCTGATATAACTCTTCTGAACCAAAACTCTAGATTGAAACAGAACTGTACTAGCTTTGGCTAAAGAGTAGTATAGGCTAAATTTGAAAGCTTTTTCTCGAGATAAACACTTAAAGAGATAGAGAAGAGAGAACGAATGAGTGATTTGGAATGGTGAAATTTTTCTCTCAGACTGAACTCTGGCAGAGTTCAGATGCATGAATCTCGCAAACGAACGTTATAGGTAGATTTGGAGGAACTAAAATCTGAATTTACCCTGACCAAACTTGGGTCGAATTCTGGCCGAGTTCAGCCAAAGTTCTGCCAAAGTTCTGTCTAGCTCAGAACACTTTGGTTTGGGCCAAATCTGCGTAGGCTTTAGGGTTTTTGGAATTGTTGACTTTTGGTATTTAGGTAGCCTTATTTTGGATATGTGGACTAATAAAAACCTAAGCCAGTACCAATCCTGATCAACATTACAAGTATTTTCTAGACTCAATAAAATTGAAAATATATAATAAAATATAAAAGTTTTTGTCTAGATTCCAGTGCGATATTGTTCTTATTGACGATGCAATGTACTGTACTTTGAAGTAGTCGATGGCAGTAAGACGTAGACGAACTTCTTCCTTGAAACTTGCAAACTTGTAGCAGTCTGTATATTTTGCGTATCGACGAAAGGTGATGTTGATTATCAAAATCAAGTGTGATCATTAACCAATGGACCAACAGGCCTCCTGCATGATCTCTTCCCTCAAGCTACCCTTTGGCACACACAACCTAGTTCCATGTCTTAGGGTACCATCCTCTGCTATGACGAAGTCCTCCAGCAGTCCTGTTTCCACCTGTACCTTGAGATAATGGAGTCATCTAGAAACTGGGCCTCCTTGATCTTCTCTATCAACCGTGACTGGATTTGCAGGTTCATCAACTGTCCCTCAATCCCTGGAATGATGACTTCAATCCCCAAACTCTCCAAGTCTTTAAGAAGATGTCGGTCCATGGTAAGAAACATAGCCACAGGATATTGATTGAGAGCATCTGCTACCACATTAGCCTTCCTTGGGTGGTACTGAAGATTAATATCAAAGTCCTTCATAAGCGCCATCCATCTTCTCTGTCCCATATTTAATTCCTTCTGAGCAAAAACATATTTCAGACTTTTGTGGTCCGTAAATATTTCCACTCTCTCGCCTTATAGGTAATGTTTTCACAGTTTTAAGGAAAAAATAACCACTGCAAGCTCCAGGTCATAAATATGATAGTTCTATTCATGAGGCCTCAACTTTCTAGAAGCATAGGATATAACCTTCTTATTCTGCTCAAGCACACATCCCAAGCCCTTACCTGATGCATTGTTGTAGATGGTAATCCAGATCCTGATGGCAGTACTAGAATAGGTGTTGTAGCAAGTCTTCTCTTCAACTCTTCAAAGGCTGACTGGCAGGCATCCGTCAAGATGAATTCCTTATCCTTTCGAGTAAGCTTGGTCATCGGCTCCACTATCTAAGCAAAGTCTTTCACAAACTTTCTATAGTAACCTGCTAGCCCCAGGAAACTATGAATTTCAGCTACCGACTTGGGAGCGGCCCACAACTTCACGGCTTCAATCTTTTTAGGATCTACAGTAATTCCATCTCCAGTTACCACATGGCCTGAACTCAAAATGATCCAGTGTGCACCACTGGAATCGTGCCGAAACCGATTTGCAGTCGATGCATCGCAACCCAGGAACTAGCATCGACCCTACCGTGAACTACCGAGCTCGCTCAGACCAATCAGGCGATACTGCAACCGAGCCTGACCCCTGCATGTGCCGACGTTGCCGCCATTACTCAGGCTAGTCTTTCGACCGAGCCGCTGGGCCACCGTCGAGACTAGATGGTCGGACGTGATCGCGTTATAGTCAACACTTCTAACAGTTGGCCACTACACCAACCTTCCTATGTATCGAAAAATTCCTCACAAACAAAGTTTTTCGACGCAAGCCCATCAATTTCTCCTCTTTGCGCATGTCACTTTTATTGCCGGGAAGAATCGCCGACCTTGCCTCAACTCCATTGTTGCCAGGACCTTGTGCTCCACCCCTTCTCCCGTGTTGGTAATCAGCCGAACCATATTTATATCACTATTTACTCCATATGGTAGAGGGAATAGGAAGTTCACAACGCTTTCCTATCACATGCATGTTATTTTACTTTTATATATAAAAACAAAATTTTGTTTTCTTTCTTCTTAGTACTTGTTCACATACTCTTTCTCCCGAGAAGAATTGAGCAACATCACATGTGACCATGCCTTCTAGGTCCTGTGACTTGCTTTATGTTCTTTCAACCTTATTAATAGAGTTAGTTGTTTTTTGCATTAAAGTCCTTCCAGCTTGTAATGTTAGCTTAAACTACTTTAGTATTAAAATTATAGATTGTGAGTCACCCATATATAATGCAACTTAACAACCTGTGCACAAATGTAGCTTTTGAGAAGAAGAACATAAAATATGTTCCTGTATCCATTATGTAATACAATTGATTGGTGATATGTATTCTTTCATATTATGCGTATTAGTTTAATTGTCTCGTTTATATATCGTCATTGTTTATAGTTTGATATTATAGTTCATATTGGATTTGTTCTCACATGTAGCTTGACTAATTTGTATCGTTTCGTAGGATGAGTGCCTCATAACTGAACTGATATTTTCTTGTTTCGCTTTTCTCAATCTGCGAGTCCACACTCGTGGCGAGGGTTGATTGTTTTGCACCTGCAAGTTCACTCTCAGGGCGAGGGTGACTGTCTTGAACTAACCTGCGAGTCCATCCTCGGGATGAGGGTTTGGTATCTGTTGATCTCTTGTTTGCCTATTTTCTTCCAGCAGTTCATTTATGTGTAGTTGTTCTCTTATCCATATTTCATAGTCACTTGTCAGTTTCTGTCTCTTTCCTGTTTATTTCTTTATACTTGATAAACTGTTAGATAGGTATATTTTATGTATCTTGCTAGTCCCCTGAGCACCTGATGATCTCTCCAGGTAGTTGATTGCACGGAGTTAGTTAACTGATCATAATGATAGTTGTTTACATCTGTAGGATCTAGGTATTTGCTAGTGATATTACTTTGTTATCCTTTCGTGCTTTATATTCTTTATCATGATATACTCTGCTTGTTAGCCTAGTTTATAGACTCATGTTATTTCTTGGAGTCTAATCGGAAATATATACTAGTGGACTGCAGATCATGAACCAAAATGTTTATTATGGTTTTATATTCTTCTTGTGGATTGAGAGAGAGTTCATACTAGACATTATACCATATTCTGGACAGCGTATACGTATTTGAGTTGGGCTGGAGTCTGCTTGATACGTAGTTGGCTTGCGCACGCACTCGCATCCCAAAAAGCGGGTACGGGTCGTGACAAGTTTTTTTGGTAGCCCATACAGGTCAGAGCATATCGTATCGATTACGTAACTGCACTGAGCCTGCGAATATGATTAAACCCTTAGAAATCTCAATCCACAACTGCCTTGACAATTCTTTTAGAAAATTTTCTACTGTCCTTGAACTTCGTATTTGCTCTCAACTATTCTTCCTTTGCTTTCTCGTAGCATTGCTTCTCATCTCTTTCTATTTTTGAGGGACAAATGATCGTGCTTTACAGAATTTATCAAAAAATCTTAAGTTACAATAGTTAGGAAAGGATTAGAGAGGTCATATGCTATAGATATCTAGTAATAGTAATTTTTACAACTAGTTTGCAAAGATTATAAAATTTTAGGACAGCATATGTTTGGTGGAGTAGTGTGACCAAAGGTGGGTAGACGTATTCAAGGCAAAGTGATTTTACAAGCTTTCGAGAGAGGGGATTGGATTTACTTTTCAAGAATTAGGTGGTTGTAGATTATTATTACTTATTGATTTTTACATTCAATGCATTAGATAATAAAAAAATAATAAAGGACGAACTTTGAAGAAATTAGTCGGTAGATTCAAGAGTTAAAGAGGACCGATGATATATTGGTTGGAGACTAGTAATTATGATCCTTGGCTTGAAGGTCAAGGAGGACAAGCCTTCAACATGATCATTGTAAGACTGCACCAGTACCAAGAAGAGCGACTAGAGATAACCATATATAGTTTTATGATAGAGATGCGGCAAAACCAAATTGTTTATGATTGATTATTACTTGAGTTATTAGAGGACGCCGTGGTGACCTAGTGTATCCCTTGAACAATTACTAGTTACACAAGCGTGGTACACTATTAGTGAGCATTATATTTAATTTCCAGGACGAAATTCTTTTAAGGTAGGTAGGATGTAAACCCCCATTTCTAGAATTCAATAATTTTTTTCTTAATATTTTTATAGATTTTATTTAGTTATTTATTCAACGATATATTAATAAATGGTTTTACAAGTATTCGAATTAGTATTTTTATTTTAAATTTGTCAAATAAATAATATTAATAATAGTAAAAGTATATATAAATCTGTATGTAAGGCATTAAACATATATATATATATATATATATATATATATATATATATATATATATATATATAAAAATATATATATATACATATATATTGGGATAGAGAATGGGTCGGCAGCCGAGTCGTCTCCGGTCTCCACCGACGATTCTCGTGCTCGGGTGGCTGCCTTGGCCGGCTGGCCTTCTCGACCCGGCACCCGCCTCCTCCCTTTCTGAGGACACAGGCCCCGCGTCCCCGGATGGCCGGATGCCTGGCCTACCCCCTTCGCCGGCGTCTATCAATGGGTCCCCCTCGCCGACGTTCTCTCGCCTTGGGGGTTCCCTCCTCCCTCCGCCCCCCTCGGCGCCGCCGCGGTCGTCGTAGGAAGCCTCCTCCTCCGCCGGTATTTCCCTCTGCCCCCCCACCCGGCTAGCCCCCCCACCCCTTTCCTTGCTCCCCCGCTGGGGACACCCCCTCCTTCCGTCGCCCTTCCCGACGAGCCGCTCCCATCCTCGGCAAAGATCAGCCCCTCGGGCTTCCTCTCCCTGAGGTAGACCCGTTCGTCCCCGTCAGCCCTCTCCCTGAGTGCCCCGGCCGCTGCACTCCCTGTCGCAGTACCACTCCCTCCCTCTCCTACCTTCGTCTCGGGTACCCTCCCTCCACCGTCGGAGGCCTCCACCCTCCCCGCATGCTGCCACCCCCCTTTGGGCCGACGCGGCCGTGGTGCGACCTCCGGCCCTCCCTCGCGCCGCTTTCCCTAGCCTCCGGTGCTCCCAACGACGCTTGCCGGATGGTCCTCCCCCTCGGAGATGACGCGCCACCTTGCGTCAGCCAGCCCCTCCCCCCGAGCCGGCCGTCCGGTGCGTGGCGCCCCCCCTCCTCTCCCCTGCCGGCGCGACCGTACGTCCTTCCGAGCGTGCCGCCCCCCTTCCCTCCTCTCCGCCTGCGGCCGTCCGACGCTTCCCCTCGGCGGCCGAGAACACCTCCCCTATGCTTTCCTCATGTCGGCCCCTCGCCGGAGCCCCCTTCTCTCCTCCGGTCAGCGCGCCGGTTGGGGGGCGAGGCATCTCGGGCAGTACGCCCCGCTTTGGGCAGTACGCCACCCACCCGGCCTCGGGCTGAGCGCGTCCCCACCGCCATCTTCAGGCCCTCGCCCCCTCCCAGGAGGTCGACCCCCTGCCCCTTCCTCCCGTCTCCGTCCTTGCCTCGTCGGGCCTCTCTTCCCTGCCGACACCCAGCTCCAGTTTACCTCCTCCCCTCCGTCAGAGCTCTCGGCTCCGGGCCCCCGCCCTCTCCGGGCCCTCCTGGCCAGCCTGCGCCGGAGGCCACTGTCTCCGGTCTCCGCGCCTGGGGGTGACTGCAGACCCCCCTAGGTTTGCGCGCCTGCTTTGGGCTGTGAGCCCACCACCCCCCACGCGCCTCGTGGCGTACGCCACGCCCCGGGCCGTGTACCCAGCGGACAGACCCCCTTAGGCCGAGTGCCCTTTCCCACCACTCAACCGTTCATTAGAATTTTTGAAATTTCAATTTTGAAATTTCAAATTTTCGTTTACTGTTTTAGTATTTTCATTAATTCGGTTTCAGGAATTTTTATTTTTTGACTTCCTACCTTTTCTAATTTCCACCTGTTCATGCAGGGCCCGTTTTATGTTTTTCGGCCCTGGACCCGCTTGTAATGCTCTTTTTGAGCCACCCTTTATTTCAATAAACTGCTTTTGGATAATTATATATATATATATATATATATATATATATATATATATATATATATATATATATATATATATATTTGTGTGTGTGTGTGTGTATAGGCAAAAGAGAGAGAATACGTAATATGTGCATCAGTTAATAGAGATGTATAAGGTTAAGACTATGGTTAATCCACCCAAATCTTTTTAATATATTTCCTCTCACCTTCCATAAACATCTTTATCCGTTCGGACCCATCTCGTTTAAACCCCTTCCTTCATGTCAAGATAATACTAAAAGAAATTTTATTAAGCTTTTAAATTAACTAATCCTATCTAGTTCCTACTGGCCATTCCTATCTAGACTACATAAATGCTATATACTCAAAATTCGTCTATAAATTAGCATTTTCTGTTGGGTTTTTGGTTTTTCCTTTAGAAAGGTTTAGTCCCACATCGGAAAAAACAAATGGTTTGTATCTCTATATATTAGCTTTGCTATTATTGGAGATGCACATGTGGTGTGGAGGTGCACATGGGTTTGCCATGTGGGATTATTTTTCTAATGGAAAAAAGGCTAAAATCAACAATTAAAGCATTCATGCTTTTTGCTCTTGGGAAATTTATTTCCATAGGAGCTAAGCCCCGTAGGGGCTTAGCGACTCGGACTCGGACTCGGACTCGGACTCGGGCTCAAGGGCTCATGAGGCGTAATGTGGCGCAGCGTACGCAGTGTGCGTAGAGTGCGTAGTGTACGTATGGTGCGTAAAAGGGGCTGTGTGCGTAAAGTATAAATTACGCTGGTGGCACAACTTCCAGCAGAACGTGTCCTTGCATGTTCTGAGCGGTTGCTCCATGTTCAGGGTGGTTACTACCACGTCCCTAACATTGTGCTAACCGGGCAGTTGTTGCAGGGGCTTATATAAGGCCTCCTCCTCCTCTCTCACAGGTTACAGAACAGAAAGAGAAGCCACCAGAAAGTTCACGAAGTGTTATTTAGCACAAGTAAACATAGATTTCAGACGTGTTCTTTAACACAGTTCTGATCTGCATCCTTCGAGAGAGAGGAAAGGTGTCGCACCAGCGTTGCTTTTTCACGGGAGTTCGTGTCCGTCCGAGGAGTCAGAAGAGCAGGAGTGTTCCAAGTTCTCCGACGAACTTGCTGGTTCCTGGAAGCTGTTCGCGTAGGGCGAATAAAGCTTTGAGCAATGGTGATCATTCACCCCAGCAGGAGTTCTTCCATCTATCGCCAGTCACCTTCTTCGTTGCTGCCAGTAACTCTGATTGTATCTTCTTTTTAGAAGTACTATGATCTGATTGCTGTGATTACGAAATCTTTTTAGATTTTCGTAATATCATAACGATTTCTTTTTAGATCTTCGTTATACTTGCGCAACCTTCCTAGAAGTGTTGCGTTGGAACATTGTTTTTACAATTGTTTTATATTCTCAGTTTTCCATCGAAAAATTGTGCCCCGGCAATAACAATCTCAAAGCTTTATCGCTACGATGGAAAACATTATTGCTTCACTCCTAAACACTGACTTCTGTATCTTAGAGAAGTTTGATGGAGAGCATTATCAAGTCTGGAAGAGGAAGGTTTATCTCATTCTTCAACTCAGAGACGTGGATCACGTGCTTCTTGAAGAGGAACCTACCGTCCCAGATACTGGGTCTGCCGCCGCAATCTCTACAGCTACTAAACTTCAGGCCAAGTGGAGAAGGGAGAATAGCATTTGCAGGTTGCTTATCCTGAATGCTATGGAGGATTCCCTAGCAGAATCCTATTCTAAGAAGAATATCGCTAGAGACATATGGGAGTCTCTAGAAAAACTCTATGAAGAAGACAAGAACCGCAGTAAAATATTTGTGGTTGAAAAATATCACAAGTGGTTCTTTGAGGACGAAAAGTCTATGCTGCCGCAGGTAAAGGAGTTTCTGAAACTGCGACAGAAGCTGGAAGACGAGGCGATGCCCCTCCCCGACAAGTTTATTGTTGGAGGGATTGTCTCAAAGCTCCCCACTGGGTGGAGCAAGTTCTATGCAAACATGCATAGGAAGAAGTTGGAGATCACCCTTGAAGATCTTCTACAGGAAATCTATGTTGAGGACCAGATGCGGGCTCAACTAAAGGTGGACACACTATCCAAGCAATTGGCTAATGCCAATCTGGTTTAGACCAAGGAACCAAAGAGAAAGCAGGCGGCTTTCCACAGCAAAAAGAAGAACCCTGACAATCTAAAAGTCAAGAGAACTTCTATCAAGAAAAAGAAGCCGAAGTCTGAAATGCCTTGCTTCAAGTGTGGCAAGAAGGGCCACTTTAAGAATGAGTGCAAAGCAAAAACCAAGCAATCAGAGCAAGGAGAGCCTAGTAAGGTATCTATGATCACTGACATTGTTGCTATGATTGCACAGGTTGATGCGGTAAGGACTGATTCTAACTGGTGGGTAGACACTGGAGCCTCCTGCTATGTCTGCTCCAGTAAGGAGTGGTTCACCACCTACACCCCTACTTCTGAAGTGGTTATGATGGCGAACCAGGCACAAGCTGAAGTGCTCGGGATCGGGATGGTGTTGTTGAAGCTGACTTCGGAAAAGTCTCTGACGCTTTAAGGCATGAAGCACATACCTGCTATCGTCAAGAACCTGATCTCGGAAGGCCTACTCTGCAATGCAGGCCTCAGAATGGACATCAATGCTGGCCAGATGGTGATGTCTATCAAGGGAACATATTTCGGGAAAGCTTTTTATACCGAAGGAATGTTCAAGATTCAGCTTGTAAATCAGTCCAATGTAATTAATGTAATTAATGAAGTCACTCATTCTGCTTATACTCTTGAGTTGTGGCATAACAGGCTAGGACATGTTCATTGTAAACGAATAAACAGAATGTCTAGTCTAGGACTTATCTCCAAATGTGGGGGTAAGGTAGAGAAATGTGAAGTTTGTGCTCAAACGAAGATTACAAGAAAACCCTTTCCTCGGGTTAATCGAAGTACAAATCTTCTGGAGTTGGTTCACTCCGATATCTGTGACTTCAAACAGTTCTCTACAAAGGCCGGGATGAAGTATTTCATAACCTTCATCGATGAATTCTCAAAGTATGCGTTCGTCTACTTGCTGAAGGCTAAAGACGAAGCATTCGAGAAGTTCAAGGAGTTCAGAGCCGAAGCTGAGCGGCAGACTGGACAATAACTCAAAAGGATAAGAAGTGATCGAGGTGGGGAGTACAGGTCTCATGAATTCGCATCGTTCTACAAAGAACATGGAATTGTCAATGAGACTACGGCTCCGTACTCTCCTCAATCAAACGGAGTAGCAGAGAGAAAGAACAGAACGTTAACAGAAATGATTAACTCAATGTTGTTGACTGCTGGTCTTCCTAAGTGCTACTGGGGAGAAGCTACATTGACGGCCACTTTTATTCTGAATAGGGTGCCTCATGCAACTTCTGACATTACTCCTCATGAAATCTGGTTCAAAGTCAGACCTAACTTGAATGTCATTCGAGTGTGGGGGTGTCTGGCATATGTCAAGCTTCCAGATCTGAAGATTCAGAAGCTTGGGACAAGGACTACTAAGACGATCTTCTTGGAGTATGCCGAGAAGAGTGATGCTCGGAGATTTCTTGATATAGAGTCAAATCATATCATTGAATCTCGCGACGTAGAATATTTTGAAGACAAATTTGCACGGCACAAGAATATTATTCTTGCGGATATTCCAAAGAACAATGAGGGTGCGCAAGAAACTGAAGTCTTCAATGAAGATGTGGTCCAAGAAGATGTTGTTGTTGAATCAACGGTTGAACCAGAACAAGCTGAGCCGTCAGCTAAGCGTGTGAGGAGGCAGAAGGACTTCGGAAGTGACTTTGTCACCTATCATGTGGAAGCTGATCCGCTTACCTATGATGAGGCGATGAAGACCAGAGACGCAGTTTTCTGGAAGGAGGCGATTGGCAATGAAATTGATTCCATCACCTCAAATAACACTTGGGTGTTGGTTGATCTTCCTGAAGGAGCGAAACCCATCGGATGCAAATGTATCTTCAAGAAGAAGATGAAAGCAGACAGAACTATTGACAAGTTCAAGGCTAGGTTGGTAGCCAAGGGGTTTTCTCTGAAGTAGGGGATTGACTATTTTGATACGTATGCTCCAGTAGCCCGGATGACCACCATCAGAATGTTGATTGCTCTCGCAGCAATACATAAGATGGTGATACATCAGATGGATGTGAATACGGCTTTCCTAAATGGCGAGCTGACCGAAGAGATTTACATGCAACAGCCAGAGGGATTTTTCATCAGGGGTCTTGAAGACAAAGTCTGCAAGTTGGTGAAATCTTTGTACGGTCTTAAACAGGCTCCTAAGATGTGGCATGAGAAATTTGACAAAGTTATAAGGTCAAATGGCTACATGGTCAGCGATACGGACAAGTGTGTTTACACGAAGTTCGCTGATGGAAGAGGTATGATCGTTTGTCTGTACGTGGACGACATGCTTATCCTAGGTACGAATATTAGCTTTGTCACGGAGACAAAGAAATTCATCTCAAGCAAGTTCAGTATGAAGGACTTGGGGAAAGCTGATGTGATCTTAGGGATCAAGATCATCCAGACAGACACTGGACTAGCGCTGTCACAGTCTCATTATATTGAGAAAATGATCACTCGTTATGGGTATCGGGATCTTCCAGGGATCGATACGCCGTACAGGCGTGATCTGAAGCTGAAGCCTAATTTAGGGGAAAGCATCAGGCAGCTGGAGTGTACAAGCGTAATGGGAAGTTTGATATATCCTACTACTACCACAAGGCCTGACATAGCTTTCGCCGTGGGAATGCTGAGTCGTTTCACGAGCAACCCAGGTGCTGAACACTGGAAAGCTGTGAAACGGGTCATGAGATATCTTAAGAAGACTCAGACATATGCACTGTACTACAGCGGAGATCCGTCGGTAGTGGAAGGCTTCAGTGATGCCAGTTGGTGCTCAGAGGTGGAGAGCGAGAGGTCCACAGGTGGATACATTTTCACAATGGATGGAGCTGCTATATCGTGGAAGTCGAAGAAGCAGACTATGCTCTCGCGGTCATCCATAGAATCTGAGTTCTTTGCACTAGATATCGCAGCCGAGGAAGCAGAATAGCTTCGAGAGCTCATGTATGATCTTCCATTGGTTGGGGCGCAAATATCGGCGATACCGATATACTGCGACAACCAGGCGACTGCGGCGGTGGCATCAAATGACCTCTTCAACGGGAAGAAGAGGACTGTGCGGTTGAAGCACAGGGCAGTACACGATCTTATCAAGAGAGGTGTTATTACAGTGATTGATGTTCGGAGTCAGGAGAACCTGGCGGATCCGTTCACCAAGGGCCTCAAGCGCCAGCTGGTCAATGACATAGCTTGTAAAATGGGCTTGAAGGCATTCTGATATTGTATTATTGTATTCCTACCATAAAGTTTTATGCTAATAGTTTAAAGATTTATCTACTAGACATCTAGCTTTTGGTTCAAGGGAGGACCACTAATCGGAAGAATATCAGGAACGGTAGATACATGTTCTATTGGGCATGGAGAGGTTACGGACCTATAACCACTATTGTCTACTATTGTTTTCTATGGAAAACGGTTCCTGTGGGAAGGTTGGCTTAATTGCCTTAATGAGTTCTCAGGCAGAGTGAATGCCTGGAGTGCTTTACAGGAAGCATGGTAGAGCAGCACTACAAGGAGTGAAACTCCATGCTACAGTGGGGTGACTCCACAATGAGGTTCCTATATGTGGGGTGCTGCCCAGGAATAGGATAAAGCCTCGGCTTTGCAGGCCAAGTCACAGCGGCGTAGCACCGCAAATAGGCAGTTAGCCTAATGCTGTATGTTAAATATAAAGAGGGGTGTAGTCAGCACTATAAAGAGGAGGAGTTCCTCATGTTACAGTGGCATGACACCACCATGAGGTACCCGGTTAGGGATAAAGCCTCGACCTTGCAAGCCATGTCGTTGCGGCGTAACACCGCAAGGAAGCCTAAGGCTTCATACTGGGTAGTTTGGCACTACAAAGAGGCGGTTGCCTCATGCTACTGTAGTATGACACTACGATGAGGTTCCCGGTACGGGGTAAGGCCTCGGCTTTAAGCCATATCATCGCGGCGTAGCACCGCAAGGGAAGCGCAAAGCGCTTCATGCGATGTCTCTTTATAATGAACTCACCTATAGTGTATGACAGAGATATCAGGCCGTCTCTTGAGGGTAAACTTGTAGACACCCAAAATTATATACTGAAACTAGGCTGGTACAGGGCCTTTAATGTGTAGCCAGAAGCACATGTAACTACATTATGTGAGTGGAAAGAATTTCAGCTATGATGCAGAATTCAAGGCTTAGTCCATTCTTGTATTATAGTTTGATTTTTGACCCATGCGGGAAGATTCAAGTCGTAAGCGACATCTCTCCTAATGCATGATGGACAGTTACTGTGGGGAACACTTATATCCATATATAGAGATATGTGGGGGATTGTTGGGTTTTTGGTTTTTCCTTTAGAAAGGTTTAGTCCCACATCAGAAAAAACAAATGGTTTGTATCTCTATATATTAGCTTTGCTATTATTGGAGATGCACATGTGATGTAGAGGTGCACATGGGTTTGCCATGTGGGATTATTTTTCTAATGGGAAAAAGGCTAAAATCAACAATTAAAGCATTCATGCTTTTTGTTCTTGGGAAATTTATTTCCATAGGAGCTAAGCCCCGTAGGGGCTTAGCAACTCGGACTCGGACTCGAACTCGGACTCGGGCTCGGACTCGGGCTCAAGGGCTCATTAGGCGTAATGTGGCATTTTGTTGGCGCACTTTGCACTTAGCACGTCAGTATCGTCGCTAGGCGCATAGTGCGCTTAAGTTGCGCTCGTTGCGCGAGCCACTTGCGCGACCATGTTGTGCGGCCCGTTACGTGAGCCCAGTTACGCTGGCCCAGTTATGCAGCCCAGTACGCAGCCCAGTACACCCAGTACGTGCAGTGTGCACAGTGTAAGCAGCGTACGTAGAGTGCGCAGTGTGCGTAGCGTACGCAGTGTACGTAGAGTGCGTAGTGTGCGTAGGGTGCGTAAAAGGGGCTGTGTGCGTAAAGTGTAAATTACGCTGGTGGCACAACTTCCAACAGAACGTGTCCTTGCATGTTCTGAGCGGTTGCTCCATGTTCGGGGTGGTTACTACCACGTCCCTAACATTGTGCTAACCGGGCAGTTGTTGCAGGGGCTTATATAAGGCCTCCTCCTCCTCTCTCACAGGTTACAGAACAGAAAGAGAAGCCACCAGAAAGTTTACGAAGTGTTCTTTAGCACAAGTAAACAGAGATTTCAGACGTGTTCTTTAACACAGTTCTGATCTGCAGCCTTCGAGAGAGAGGAAAGGTGCCGCACCAGCGTTGTTTTTTCACGGGAGTTCGTGTCCGTCCGAGGAGTCAGAAGAGGAGGAGTGTTCCAAGTTCTCCGACGAACTTGCTGGTTCCTGGAAGCTATTCGCGTAGGGCGAATAAAGCTTTGAGCAACGGTGATCATTCACCCCAGCAGGAGTTCTTCCATCTATCGCCAGTCACCTTCTTCGTTGCTGCCAGTAACTCTGATTGTATCTTCTTTTTAGAAGTACTACGATCTGATTGCTGTGATTACGAAATCTTTTTAGATTCTCGTAATATCATAACGATATCTTTTTAGATCTTCGTTATACTTGCGCAACCTTCCTAGAAGTGTTGCGTTGGAACATTATTTTTACAATTGTTTCATATTCTCAGTTTTCCATCGAAAAATTGTGCCCCGACAATAACATTTTCATCTCCCTGTACCATCATCTCTTCCAAACATAAATTGCGCACTCGACCCCCTCTCCACCTCTCGCCACTAGTGGTCGAAGCGGCAACACCGACACAGTACCATCGAGACGAGCTCGTTTGACGGACGAATTGTAATTTAGCCTTTATTTCACAAATTGATTGCTAGAATTGAATTTTTGTACACTTTCAATTAAGATTAATCAAATACTATATATAATATAAGATAACTTATACCTAATGGTTAATGTGTGTATATATATATATATATATATATATATATATATATATATATAAAATATATATATATATTATTTATATATATATATATATATATATATATATATATATATATATATATATATATATATATATATATGAAATGAAAATTTGTGAAATAATTATTTTTAGGCAATTTGTGAAATAAAAGCTTGGATTTTTCTCTCGGCGTGGACTTGGTCAAGTAGCAGGCAAGTATACCTAGCCTTTCTTTACAGTTTATTTACATACTTATATTCTTCTTCTTTATTACATGTTATACTAGTTTCTTTCGTTGATTGGTGATATGTGTTCTTTCATATTATGCATATTAGTTTAATTGTCTCGTTTATATATCGTCATTGTTCATAGTTTGACATTATAGTTCATATTGGATTTGTTCTCACATGTACCTTGACTGAGTCGTATCATTTCGTAGGATGAGTGCGTCATAACTGAACTGCTATTTCTTTGTTTTGATTTTCTCAACCTGCGAGTCAACACTCGGGGCGAGGGTTGACTATTTTGCACCTGCGAGTCCACACTCGGGGTGAGGGTGGCTGTCTTGAACTAGCATGCGAGTCCATACTCGGGGCGAGGGTTTGGGATCCGTTGATCTCTTGTTTGCATATTTTCTTCTAGCAGTTCATTTATGCGTAGTTGTTCTCTTATCCATGTTTCATAGTCACTTGTCAGTTTCTGTCTCTTTCTTGTTTATTTCTTTATACATGATAAACGGTTAGATAGGCATATTTTATATATCTTGCTAGTCCCCTGAGGACCTGATGATCTCTTCAGATAGTTGATTGCACGGAGTTAGTTAACTGATCATGCTGATAATTCTTTACATCTGCATGATCCAGGTATTTGCTAGTGATATTACTTTGTCATTTTCTCGTGCTTTATATTCTTTGTCATGATATACTCTACTTGTTAGCCGATCTTATAGGCTCATGTTATTTCTTGTAGTCTAATTGGACATATATGCTAGTGGGCTGCAGACCATGAACCATAATATTCATTCTTGTTATTCATTTTGTGGATTGAGAGAGAGTTTATAGTAGACATGATACCCTATTCTGGACAGCGTATACGTATTCAAGTTGGGCTGGAGTCCGCTTGATACGTAGCTGGTTTGCGTATGCACTCGCTTCCTGAAAAGCGGTTGCAGATCGTGACAAGAACTCAAAAGATAGGAAACTATATGTAGCGCCCGAGTCAAATAGTGCAACAGCAGAAAATAAATGGAGCAGAATAAAACCTGTGCTCACATATGGTGCAGCCTCATTCTCCTCAACTGCGGCCATAGCATACGTCCATCCCTGCTGTGGAGCTCTCCTTTGCTGCTGATGGTGGGCAAAATGATGTTGTTGAGTGGATAAAGACGGTCCCCTCGGTGGCGGTACAAATAGTCCTTTCGGTGGTGCAGGTGGTCCTCCAGCTCCTCCAGCTGGTCCAAGAGCAAGTCGAGCGGCAGCCTACTGACGGTCCCTCATTTGGTTTATATAAGATTTGTAAAACAAAGCCCCAGCCTCTTGCATAACACATTGAAGTGATGTCCTGGCCGGTAGGATTAATAACAAGTGATCGCCATCTGGGTCTGAGTCTGTCTCTATAGCTGGAGCGTAGAAGTTGTGCAAGGACGATACGACTGCTGGATGCTGGATGCTGAATTGGCCTCGCCTGATTGTTGGTCCGCTTTAGTGGACCCTGGTAGCTGCTGGTGCTAACATCTCTATCTCTCTTGATCCGCGATTCCATGTCCATCTCAACTCCGTGTGGAACATAAGAATGTCTACATAAGTCGTCACCCTGCTAGTGGTAACCGCCTGGAGAATCTCTCAAGCAAGTCCTTTCTTGAACCTCCGGGCTCTCTCCCGCGGGGTACGCACCAGGTTTTCTACAAAGCAGATGAGTTAGCTGAACTTGAAAGTGTACTCGTCAACGGTCATGCTGCCCTACTGCAATGACTCGAACTGGCTCTCGAGCTCGTCTCGGGCGACCTCCGGGAAGAACTCTTTAAACCGGTTCTTAAAGTCTGTCCAGAGAAGTCGGGGAGCGGCTAGCTATGGATCCTATCTAACCAAGCTAGGGCGACGTCATACAACTGCATGCTAGCTGCCTTAACCTGTATGTCCTCAGGAATACGGGCAATCTCAAGTAGCCACTCAGCATTCTCTAGCTACTCGTCGACGTAGATAATCCCCTCTGTTCCGTGGAAGTCCATGGGCTTGAGATTCTTGAAATCTCTAGCTGTCCCCTGTCTCGCTGGAGGTGTTGGCGGAGTCTTCCTGGATCGGAGTGCATCTGCAACTGTGGCTCTGAACTGAGCGGCAAGCTTACTGTAGGAGCTGATGAACTTCTGAAAATCCCCATCCGTTGAGTGCTATTAATAGTGATCGTCTAAGGAAGCGAAGGAGGTGGTGGAAGCTCTAGTGCCTCAAGTGTAGGGGGTTCAGTGGTCCCGGTGTTCCGTGTATGAACCATAATGAAATAGAAAAAATAAACGGTTGATTGTTATGTCCAAGAAAATAATAAGCAACTCAGTAATAATAAGATAACTATTTTTTTCGATTATGATGTGATGAGTTTTTCCTTAGTTTAGCAAGCTCCCTAATAGCACTATACAGTCTAAATACCATTAGAAAGTGACCTGCATGGGCCACCACAAAAAAATACGATCCACTCCCGAATAATCGGATACAAGTCGGACACGCCCAGCCGATGTTGGTAGACCCAACGTAGTAAGCTATACGAAGTATATAAGAACTCAAGTAATATCATAAAATTACATCGTAACATCTAAAACGTCCCAGAGTACATCATAATACACCACCACATGTTCCTGAAGGAACCCTAGAGGGGGGTGAATAGGGTCAAGCTAACTAATCAAGCACTTAGCACAAGCTAATGGACAATTTAAAAATATAAGTGCAAGAAAAGAAGTAACAACAATACCGAAACACGATATATTCTGGTATCCTCCCAAGGGGCACTCCAGTCCCGGAACTCTCTCCGGCTTTAATCCACTATTTGAGTAAATAGTTACACACGAGTTTGGATCCAAAGAACTCGCCAACTTCTTATACGAGAGCTTTAGTCAAAATGCCTCTTCTACTTCGACCGAGAGTTTGGATACGAAGACTCTCCAACTTCAACCGAGAGTTTGGATACGAAGACTCTCCAACTTCAACCGAGAGTTTGGATACGAAGACTCTCCAACTTCAACCTTTCACAATAGGTTTTGATCTCCTTATACAATAAGATGAAGATCTCACTTTTCAACTCAATAACTCTAACACAATTTGTGGATGGCAAGTGAAAGCTTTGTAGAGTTGTTTGTGGATATGCTTTAGTGGTTTAGAAATTTTTAGGCTCAAAGCATCAACCTTGAATGAAGGGGTTCAAGGCTATTTATAACCAAAGTATTGAAAAGAGCTCAAAGACAACTTTTCAGTCAGCGATCGGTATACCGTCGGTATACTGTCGGTATGTCGATCTGGAAGCAACGACTAGAAATATAGCCGTTAGGATCATTAAATGCTCGAAATTCGACCGTTGGAATTTCAACGTTACTGAATCGGTATACCGTCGGTATAGATCGGTATTCCGTCGGTATGCTGATTTTGTAGACAAAAACTTTCTGTAAAAAAAATCGGTATACCGTCGGTATAAACCGGTATACCGTCGGTATACCGATTTTTATCCGAAAATGATCCTGGGCTAACTTCTACCCTAGCTTTCAATTTTGCCATCCATTTCTTGTGTTTATAATTATTCCTAAGACTCATTACAGACTCCAGATATACTTAGATAGGTGTAGGCTTCTTCAGAGTCTTGACATGATGAAGGCATGGCTTGGCTTCCGATCCCCGTCCATTGACCGGCCAGCGGAACCCCCGAGTGTGTGGCTCCGGAGATGTCATCGGGTGTTTCAGAAAAATCTTGTGAGATCCGTCATCTTTGGTCTACCATGATTTCTTCATTGCATATGTCCACATTGATCTTGCTTATTGCTTTTCTGCATGTACATGTTAGACGAACAAAGTAATATACATAATAGCAAGTATGATAAGTTTAATGCACATTAGGACAATGCTGAGTTTAAGTATAAGTGCTAAAGTAATAGCATAAATGTTAGTGATATCGTAATAATCATGCTTAACTGAATGACCACAATCAAAAACATAGTTTTAATTTTGGCAACCCGATTAAATATAAGATAGATAAGCTCATATCACTAATATGTAAACCAATAGGCACATATCACTAAAGGTATAAGTATAAGTATAATTGCTATAGCGATAGTATGAAGATTAGAGATAATGAAATGATAAACTTAACATATTAATCATATTTAAAAACATGATACAATTATTGGGCCAATAGTTCCAACCATTATTATGCCTTTTACACTAAGCTGGAGACAAATTTGGAGAGAAGAATAAATATGATTGTGCAAACCACAAGTCCCTCACAATACATAATCAAAGTAAAATCTACTAAACATAATGAAGCTAAGCCTAAATGTCAACAGGTCCTAAGTCCTAAGTGGTGTCCTCATGCTCAACTATAGCCTCGAGCGCCTTTCCATAATAGGTGGTACAAATAGCCTCAAGCTTACCTGCAACATATCCAGTCAGGAACGATACAAAGTATAATCAATAATAATAAAATAAGTGCAGAATGTGAACAAGTAAAGAACGATGAAATATGATGATCATGAGAAGTAAATGCATAATCTAAACTGAGTATGAAACATGTAGAAAAAGATCCTGGCATGTGATTTGAAATATCTACTGGAATATGTGACCTACGGGGTAAAGATCATGAATAAGAACAAGTAAATGGTACGTCCTAAATTCCACGTGTACAGGTGTGAGATCTAAGCTATCAACATGAATCCTAAGTTGGGCTTGGTCACATAACCGTAGTATTTCCCCTTTTCCAGATACAAGTAAAAGATCATGAACCAGAGTAATAGACCAAGTCATGTAACAATGTGTCCAATATGAAAATGACATGACATAAAGTAAATGATCAAAATTATAGAAGTACTTTTCTTGCTCTGAAAGATCGAGAATAGGGAGATAGTAATATTTATGTATGCCTAAATTTGGTGCAAGTTGGTTATTTTCTAAACAATAACACTAGCTAACTAATTTACTAATTAATATATCCTACATATATATTAATTAACAAAAAAAATAACATTTTTATTATTTAAATAGTTTTTAGGACCAAAACTTACTAGCAGACTATTTATGGAATAATACTAACTAATTTATAATAATCAACTAACAAGAAATATTATTATTAAATAATAACTAGCTATTATTTAAAATAGATAATAACACTATATAAACATTTTCAGGAATATTACTATCAAAATTATTAAGGCATATAAATAAATAACAATACTGAATGATACAAATAATAATATGGATACTAAAGGAACAGTCTAACTCAAACCACAAGTCCAAAACTCCAAAACCCATGGTTTAAGCCCAAATTATTGATACTGTTTCTAATTCAACCTAATTTCCTTAACAATTCCCATATTAAAGCCCAACCCAGTCAGCCCACTATTACTAATTTATTTCCAAAATTCCTACTTAAAACACTCAGCCCATAAACTGATAATCCCGACTCAGCCCAGATCCGACCCAATGTCTGAACCCTAGCCCTAATATAATCTCCTATCTCTTTCTCTCTTCCTATTCTCCTTATTTTTCTGTCACACAAAGTAAACCCTAATCTACCCATCGTCTTTCCCCAATAGCCTGTACTTCAAACCCTAACCCTAGGTATTTTCTATTAATCTCCCCAACTGCTTCTTAATCACAAACCCTATAATCCTTACTCTATCTTCTTCAAGCTCCAGCAAACACTAACCTAATTTCCTACCTCTCCTAACAGTGTCGCGAATAGAAACCCGAGGCCACTTCTCCGCCTCATTCTCCCTAACTCTCAGTCGTATATGTTCAACAAAACCCAAAACTCCAAAAAACAAAAAAAAGAAGAGGGGGTCAAGAGAAAGAAGAGAGATGTCGCTCACCTCGGTCGGCACGTCTATACGGAGATGTTACTGGCTCAGTGGCAGATCTAGGCACAGTTATCGACGGTCGATGAGAGCTCCGATTTGGCACGGCGATCAATGCGGTGGCTCAATCTATAAAGGAAGGGTACGATTTACAAAGAGTAGACGTGACTTTTGAGGCATGGTGCTAGTCTCGAACGATCTGCACTACTTTCGAAGGGATGACACTAGAATCAAGGTCGATGCAGTCATTGAGGTAACGTCAGTAGCCTCGAACAAAGCATCGTAGGCTAATCTAGGCAGTTTATGGCCAGATCTGCAATTAGCCGCGGCGGATCATCGAGATCAATCAACAAATAGGAAATTGAAGGAGAAAAAATGGACATTAGGAGAGGCTCACCGTTACTCTTCGACGGTACAGTAAGATCCAACGGCGTGTCCGATCTGAGTCCTGGAGTCGTTAATGTGTCTTGGTGAGATCGGGTCTGCAGTGAACTCTACAATGTGAATGTCGAGATCCGGTCAGCGAATGAGAAGGAAGAAGAAAAAGAGAACGTTGGCGGAGCTCCGATTGTGGCATGGTAGACAGCAGTGGGGTGGCTCGGTCGTCGACAGTCCGATCAGAGTAACATAGGCCATATCTGAGTCAACATGACGGTGTTGATGACCACAGTGGTCCAACGAACTTCGGCGATGGGGCGACGAGGAGATCGGTGACGAGGCAGTGGTGTTCCGGTGAATCATGACGGCGGACGATGGTGCTCAGTGGGAACAATACAGTCTTAGTGAACAACAGCGTGTGTTGGGAAATGTGTTTAAAAATAAAATATAATAAAATAACAACTAAAAAATACCCCCAATATTTTAAATAAAATAATAGTGTGTGCTCTAAGTCAGCCTGAGTGGAACAGTCTGTAATTTGTAATAGATGTTAGGTTATTAGTGAAGCAAAATAACTAACCCTACTAACTGTTAACTAATTAGTTAGTTAATTAGCAGCTAATTAGGAATAATCCAGAATTAATTAAGATCTACACTAAGCCCTTCCCTTAGGAATAGTAGGCTAAAGCCCACAATCCAATGCCCAAGGCTTGGTAGGCTCCAATTAATTAGAAACCTATTTAGTGTAAAATAGATCCAGCCCTTATTCTAATTAATCACTGATCATAAAAATCAGAACTAATGAATAATAATAAGAATTGACTAAAATATAATTATTAAATAATAATTAAATTTAACTAAAATAGAACTAAAAGTCGGACTTATTTATTTGAAACCAAGTTTTATCAAGAAAAGCAAAAAATCATACTTTTCCAAATAAAAAAAATCCAAGAATTAATTCTAAAATTCATCAAAATTGGTTTTAGGGAGTTACAAATCGTCTTTTCCTTTGGTGTGGGCTCTTCAAATTCTTTGAGATCTAGCTCATGAGTCATCCGCTTCCACATGAGCGTCTTGAGGGTCATTGTTGTCAGATCAATCCCCTCAACAATTGTTGTGGCCTTGGAATTCTAGTTCTTGGTGAGTCCTCAGAGTAACTTTCGAATATTCTCGTGGTTGTTGTACTCCTTGCCAAAAGAGGATAGAGGCTTGACTATGTCTAGGAACCATGTGAACATCTGAGTTATCGTCTCATTCTGCTTCATCTTGAATGCTACATATTCTTATCTTAGACGACTAATCTTTGATCCTTATACTTGCGTGGTTCCTTCATGTGTGACCTCAAGAAGCTTTCATACTCTGTGTTAACTAGTACAAGTAGAGACCCTATTGAATTCATTATTGTCTAAAGCACAAATAATGCGTTAATAGCCTTAGCATCAAGACTGACGTATTTTTTTTTCTGTTTCTGGTATTTATCATGGGGCTTCTCATTAAGGTTGCCATCAATGACTATTCTAGGTGGCTTATGATATCCATTTATTTCAATAGACCTCATATCAAAATCAAGAGAATTCAAGTAGAAGCTCATACGTATCATCTAGTATGTGTAGTTGGTACCATCAAATATGGGTGGCATATTTGTCGATTGTCCTTCACCATTGTTGGTGTAGATAGATTTAATAGTTGCCATAACTCTTACGGTTGTTAGTCCAGTAATAAGAGATCTAGCTCTGGTACCAATTGAGGGACCGACATGCAACTCTAGAGTGGGTGAATAAATATCTATCCAATTAAAAAATATTCTAAGTGAAGGCAGTGAACAATCGTATAAAAATTTATGTAAATAAAAACAAGTACTGAAAGTAGCAGAGTTTAGAAAGCAAATGCAAACACCGAGATTTTTATACTGGTTTTCCTCTGAGAGGACTAGTCCAAGTCCGAGAACTCATGCTCGGAGTTGAATATACTATAGTTACAATAGTGAAACACAGGCTTTGAATCCGAAGAGCTTGCAGCTCCTACAAGTTGTGCCTTTATCTGAAGCGCACAATGACTTCTTAAACACGAGCTTTGATTCGAAGAACTTGTGACTTCAGTAAAAAAGATAAGATTTCATAAACTAATCTTGTACAACTCTTTACAGACTTTTAACTGAGATCGTACTTGGATATAGAAGGCTGAGGGAGTTGATCTTGGAGATGGGAAGGTTAAATCTCAGAGATCACTCTATAGGATAAGAAATATGAGAAGATACGAGTGAGTAAGAGTGTTAAAATTCATGCCTATTTATAGGATTTTTATGGGTAGAGTTCGACCAGAATTCAGGTATATATTTGAATTTTTTCGAATGTTAGAACCCACAAAATCTGGGATTTCACAACTGTCTGTATATCCAGATTCATTGTGACCGAGTTCGGCCAAAGTTTGGTTACCCAAGTATGGTATTGTTTTTAGCCTATTTTGGATGGAATGAATTGAATGGTTAGACTTTTTGTATATGGGCGTTGGGCTGTATAAGTGGACTGGTGGTTGAGTGGACTTCTGGTACCAAGTGCGACTCGATGTACATGTCCAAGACTCAAGAAATATAAAATTACATATTTGACCAAGTACAACTTTCAAGCATCGTAACATAGTTGAATCATCACGTGAGTCATATTTGCGACATATTGAGGCACGGTTTAGTTAACTATCAAAATCAAGTTGACTAAGACTGAATGGGCCAACACATGCTTCCGATGTGGAACTGTAAACCCCCTAAAAAATTTACAACAATTTTTATTTTTGGTGTTAATTTTGTTTTTCGTATTTATACGTCGCGTATAAGTTCGCATATTTCGTATTTGCTCGACGAGTACGAATATGTGCGAACGTACATATTTTTACTTGAAAAATATTTTATTATAAAATTATTTTTATAGGAAAGTACATGTTCAAATAAATATAATAAATATTTTATTTTATAAAAGAGTTATTTTGTTCGTCGTTTAAAAATAAGTAGTGATTTGGAAAATTGTTATTATATGAAATGTATTCCAAATATTTTGCGAAAATGAAAATTTGTTTATGAATATATTTTGTTATTTGTAAAAGCTATTTTATGAGTTAATATTTATCTTGATTTTCGAAATTAATTAATGTTATATTTTAATAATTAGGAAAAAGATATTTAAAATTTTGTTTTACTTAATACTTGAATTATTTTGATAATTTAAATTGGAAAAGAATTTATTTGCCTTAAATTAAATGGCTTTTAAAATTAAAGATAGTTTTATTTATATTGAATTAGATTTTAAATCAATTTAAATTAGTATGGAATCTATCTATTGGAGATTTAATCAAATCCCAATCATTATCCTAATGGGAATTTCCACCTCCTATAAAAGGAGAGGTACTCCTCCATAATTTCCTACCACAACCCAAAAATTATGTATCGTGTCTGTGCCTCCAATCCACTAAATTTTTCCCCATTACAAATACAATATTTTATCCCATCCGACAATTCCGGACGTCCATCCATATTGTGTCAGACACACCCTCCGACACGATAGAATGCTCTAACCTAACCCCGTCTCCGGTGTCCTCCTTCCTGCCTTCAACCCAGCTCTACCACCACCGTATCCTGCCTCCGTCTCCCCGGCACCCCGTCTCTGACACCCAGCACCTCTCCGCCTTCTCCAAACCCCCGTGCCATCCTCTCTGGACAATCACCGCCTCCATCACCTTCATTTCGTGCCGGCCAACATCGGCACAGCCACCCAAAAACCCAAACACAACCACCATCTCCGTCATCATCACCACTCCAACCACCACCTCCGACTCCCGTCACCACCGACCACAGCCATAACCCACCGAACAACTATCACCATCACCCGAACCAGCCGCCGCGACAGCCCTCATCCACCATCACGAAAATCTCCAAATCACAAAAACCTAAAATGACTCACCTTCGCCAGCAATTCCTTCACGCATCCCCGTGTCCCCACTGTCGGGTGAACCACCACCGTTGATGGTGCCCTCTCGCCGGAGCGGCCGCCCTCGCTCAGCTCCGTCGGGCGCGGCAGTACTGACCACATCCCCGTGTGCGCCGAGAGCCGCCCGTCTACACCGTCGGCGACTCCTCCCGTCGCGTCCGTCCTCATCCTCTCGCCCCACCTCACATCCGTCGCCGCCGTTGGCTGAAGTCACCACGAGCCGTGTTTCCCCAACCGAGCGCCGCCTTCACAGTCCCGAACCCCGTCGACCACCAGCCCAGATCTGGTGCCGCTTGTTCACCAACCGCACCTCCCAACGCCGCTGGCGTGCGCCCCGTCGGAAAACTACAGAACCGCCGACCGCCCTCGGTAAACCCCCTTTTTCCGCTCTTTCCCTTTTACGAGTACTCTCTCTCTCTCTCCATATTTCGTTTTCCCTTTGAACGAGTAAACAACACGATCTGTTATAGTAATATTAATATTATTTATTTATTATTATTACTAATATTATTATTATTATTAATATTATTATTATTATTATTATTATTATTATTATTATTATTATTATTATTATTATTATTATTATTATTATTATCATTATTATTATTATTATTATTATTATTATTATTATTCCATTATTATTATTATTAAATTTCTATTATTTAGTATTAATATTACTGTTATTATTAGTATTATTATTATCATTATATAATGGTATTATTATTATCCTTATTATTAGCTTTATTATTATTATTATTATTATTATTATTATTATTATTATTATTATTATTATTATTATTCATTGGCTATTTTGATAGTATATGTATACATTATTATTTTCACTATTATTTAATGGAACAAATGTTTTTTAGCAAACTTCAACTTAAAATTTTCTTTTTGAATTCTTTGTACATATATTTGATCGGTTATATTTTTTTGAAGTATTTTAAATTGTGAAATTTAATTTCCACCTTAAACCTATTTACAACTTGGAGTATTTTGAGTAATAAAATATAATGTTAAAATTATTATATATACATATTTTTCATAGTATTTTCGTAAGTGAATTTTTACAAGTAAATATGTTTTAAAGTAATATAAATCTTTCTAAGAATTTGTATAATTATCTACTCCACAAATTCTTCTAATTATCCTCATTACTCATGACTAATCATGCTTGTCTATTTTCTCGCGACCGCGGACCCCTACACATCGACCATGGCTATTAGACAAGACTGGACTTGTCGGAATATCGCACCACACCAGACGTAACACCAGGCAAGACACCTTGCCTTTACTGTTTAATTTCTTGCTCAATATCATGCATGTTTCATTTATTTCAAGTTGTTTCTTTCAAAACTATATATAAATGCAAATTATTATACTTTATGCAATTGGCTTAGAGTTAAGGGACCACCGTATGTTTAGTGCATCTCATAAACTGTCACGATGTGCCACGGATTGTGTGTGAGTTGTGAGTCGCATATAGATGCGGACTTGCGTGCTGACTGATCATTGGTGCGTACGGGCCGTGCGTTAGGATATAACTGCTAATAGATTGTGCAGAAGACTTGGCAGTTATTAAGGATTAAACAGTATCGTGGAGATGACGCATGTATAGTATCATTGGGGGGAGGGGACAGTTATTAGCGTAGGGACTATATTTATTTTTTACACACATTTTGGGTCGAGGGTGACTCTTATGAGCACTACCCTCTGCCCAGGGCCGATAGCGTCTCATATGAGCGCTACTTGATAGCCACTCTTTATTACTTGCTTGCGTGAATCCGTTACAGCTCCTGCGTAGAACGTTGTCCTCTAAAGTGCATTCCACATAGAATGGTTAGGAACCTTTACTCATGCATACTTTTCTGTTGAGCTTTATTATTTAGTTTATTGGCATGATATTTTATGTCTTGTTACATCCCTCTGAGGACCTGGTTATCTCTCCAGGTGTGTCTTGTGATTTCTGTAGGTGCTCTAGCTAAGGCCATGACTTGCGCTCTATTCTTCGAGATGTTGCTTTTTGGATCGTCCGCTCCTTCACTCAACCAATTATTTTCTTGTACAATTCTTCCTTATTTAAAATAGTTGGCAGTGGATTTTTCTCCGCCCAACGATTGTATACATGATAAATTCAAAATTGCTTTTATTTTATTATTTATCTTTGTGGATGAGATTTAGTGCTTTGGTTACTGCATTTTACAGCTTTTGCATACATACGACGGTTCATATACTTCGTATGTATACAGCTGGCATGATTACGTTAGTCCTACGTATTTTGGGACTGGGGCGTTACAGGAACAAAAGACCATTTAGTTATCACTTACCCCTATCTAATATTCAAGGACGATCAGCTATACCAGATGTACTACCTCAGTCCTTTTAGTCGTCTCAGTCATCACCACCAGTAGTGGTCGAACAATTAGAGCCAATACTAGTAGTTCAGCCATTCGTACAGTACCTTCCGCCATTGCAAGCTCAGAGGATCAGACAGTACAGATCTCCGTTGTTTGTGCAGTTTCAGGGCAGATCTAATATCAGTATGAGGGCAGTATCTTGGAAGGCTCAGGTACCAATTTATGGTCATCTTTCAGTTATTTTCTTTAGATTTATTTTTTAGTAGCATACCAGGTAGTGTTAGTATATCTTGGGTTCCAGTCGGTGGCCTTGTATTCCACCTATATCTGGGGTACAACGGTCGGCTTGACTTATTAGGCGAGTGAAGGCGACTTTCTCATCCTACTCTAATCTCTTTGTGTCTTAAGATAAATAATATCTATCACATGTCTCGACTACAAAAATACATCTTGGGCAGAGTTGTGTCTTTGATTGAGTCGTTGGTACCGACTTACCTTGAGACTTGATCCTTGTCTATTTTGGGAGTCAAAGTAGGCCAGCGAGGACGGTTCCTACTCAACTAACTTAGGAGACATATTTATTCATATGCTTCCAGCCTTTCTGATTTGTGGTTGTGTTAATGCTAACACATTTATTATATTAGTGTTGTCTTCATTCATTTACATGCCATGCTTTGTTTTGATAGTCTTACATTCTCCAGCTTTTTGGTTTTCATGCTCGACTAGCTTTAGCAAATTTTGAGGACAAATTTTTTTATAAGAATGGGATAATCGTGAGACTCGTCTCACAGTATTAGTATTTATATACGAATATATGTTTTTGTACTGTATTTCATATTTTCTTGGTTTTTGGAATGCTTTAATTTTTTTTCCAAATTATAGATTTTATCCTTGACAGACATACTACCGGTATACAGGTGTATACCGATGGTATACTGTCCAGGTGATATTTCTATTTTAGATATTTTCTATTTTTAGATATTTTGATGAATAGTGGTTATATATGTTCGTGAATAGTGTTCAAATATTTTTATGAATAGTAATTAACGTTCTATTATTCAGTGGTTTCTTGGTTTTTTTTCTAAACAGTCGAGATTAATCTTGATCGAGTCCTGGATCACGATCGGACGGTTACAATTAATTCACCTTCTCTATATATACAAGTTTATTTTCTTTTTAGAAAAAAATTACTTTCTCTCTAAAGTCTTCTTTTATTTTCTTTTCGTTTCCTCTGTATTTTTTTCGTGAGCTAGGTGCTTAGTCTCGAGGCCTCAAAGTGTGGTTTCTGAACCCCTCTTGGTAGTGATGTAGAAGAGTTAGGCTGGGAGCTATTATTAGGCAATTATATCTTACTAAACTACTGGACAAAATATTAATTTACTACGGTTTTTGTTTCCTATTATTTTGATAGTCTAGTATTATCTATTACCTACTTTACTATATATGTTTCTCTTGTGATTCTCATCATTTTGATCATCTCGAAAATAGGTTTGCGCTAGGTTTTGATTTCCAACATAGTCTTGATATTTTTTTAGTAGGAAAACTCCATTTTGGAAATGATACCGGGATGATTGCCATGAGATTTAGTATATATGTTATACATGACATTCCTTTAGTATTATTTTTATGGTTATACTTGATTTCTACAACTTTTGGAACGAGATTTGGTTTCTGAAACTTGTTTCATGCTCTTAGTCTTGTTGCTCGAACATAAACATCATAATGCTAATATACTGGTGATTACCGACGACATGCCGGTTTCTGGGTTCTTTTTAGATCAAAAATTTGTTGTGACAGTTTTCGTCATACTGATGCTGTACCAGCCCATACTGACGGTACACCGATATGATAATATTTTCTAGATAGAGAGTTTAGGCAGTCCCAGACCGGCATACCTCCAGTATACTGAAGTATACCGTCGGCATATCCAAGTTTGTTATTTTCTAATTTGTTCTAGTTTTTTTCTCATTTCTTCCTATTTATTAATTTCTTGTATATGCCATGATGCATTTTTCTTATGTTTTCTTGTATATGCCATGATATGTTTTCTTATTATTTTGCTACATTTGCCATGATATATTTTTAAACTTATTTCTTCTCATATGCCATGATATGTTTTCTACCATGTGTTGCCATGCCTTCCAGGATTTATTGTACTTTACAGTTTATGCCAAGTCCAGTTTTTCTTTGTTGTGGCCCGTCGTGGCGCACACTTCTTACATGTCTTTTCTTTGCTTACATGATAGTGGTCCGTCGTAGAGTACTTTTGTTACATGTGTTTTTCTTGCTTACATGATAGTGGCCCGTCATGGCATACTCTTGTTACGTGTCTTTTTCTTGCCTATATGATAGTGGCATGTCATGGCACACTCCTAATATAGTGGCTCATCATAGCGCACTCACATCTTCTATTTTATTATATTTTCTTATTGTGGCTTTTTATAGTGCACTTCTTGTATTGCTCAGTCTTGCATATTATGTCTAGGATGGATTCTGCAGAATGCCACATATGGAATCCAGCAAGAAAATGTTAAGGACTAAACAATTAACTTGATTATCTAGATGCATTGGGAGAGAAGATTTTCCCGGTTGCCCGCAAGCCCTTTATTCTGGCCCATGATAAACACATTTCTAGCACACAGTCGATTGGGACAATTCAAATTATTTATAGTCTACTATATTTAACTTGTCGTAGTATGGAGCTTACTTTTTAGGATATACGTCTTCTACAGCAGTGTATCTATAATATATATCTCTACATCCTTAGCCTGGATAAGTTGGGAGTCTACAGGGCTGGCAGCAGGATTGGATTTATCAAAACTGCATATGTTAGTAATTAGGATAGTGATAACCCTAGTTAGCTAATGTATCAAGCTGTACTCATTGCTTGGCCGCGATTGATGGATGGAGTCCAGTCATGTCTAGTCTTGTCTTATCTTGTCTAGCTCTTGCCTATGATTTCCTTATTCCGTCAAATGATTAGAGACTAAGTTATATTAAAGAGAAAGGTTGCAACTTTGGTCTTTATTTGGTTTACGGGTTGTAAGTTGGTTCCGAAATAGTTCCCAAGTCATTTTTTTCATCTTGTCATTTGTCGTTCTAATTAGTTTCTCAAATGCTTACGTATACCGGTTATCTCACATGCTTACATATCCCGGGTATCTTAGATGCTTATATATCCATGTTATCTTACATGCTTACATGTTCTGGTTATCTTACATGCTTACATGGCTCGGTTATCTTACATGCTTACATGCTTTCATTAACTTTACGTGTCCATAGTTTACATTATGTCATATGTTGTTTACTTTATGATCCATGTTGCTTTGCTTATTTCCTTTTCTATTCTCCGGATAAATGCACTGGTAGTGCACGAATCTCGATCCGCTTTTAAATATTTCTATCTCAATCTGTTGTTATGTTAGTTATTGCTGATTTTAGCTCTGTCACGACCCGCACCCAGTGTAGGGGTACGAGAAGTGGGCACGTCCAGCCTACGCCGCAGTGTCGACGGCAGAACGCTATCCTAGGTTACATACATCTAACATAGTATAACTGTAACTGCAATGATATACTCTCCAATCGGAGGACAATACAGAAGGTACATCTCAATCACAATTCTAAGGTAGAAGTAGCACGATATGATAGATATGAAATCTCAAATAGAGAACATACAAACAGAAAGAAATAAGTCTAAGTGTCAATACGACACAACATCTCAACATCCAGAAATAATACAACTCAGAATGTCAATATAAAGACAAGACAACAAATAAGATAATAGTCCAGCTAACTAGCCTAGACTACAGGGGTAATATCCTCAGCTGCAGATGGATCCTGCTGAGGGTCCAGGTCGCAGGTGTCATCTAAGCCTGCTCCATAATAAGTAGTGCATAAGTCCTCATCATCCTCTATAATATTTTCAACAGGTCCAGTCAAGACAGGAACGAACACAAAATCTAAAACAGTTCATATCATGGCAGGGAATATAAAGCATGCAATAGAGTAAGATACATGAAACACTGTAAGAAATGCACATGAAAAGTAACAAAGGTATCTGTAACTGGAAATATCTACTATAAGTAAAGAACTGTAAGTGACTAGTGATTTAGAGCACAAGATGGTTATGTAAACGGCTAAAAATTTGCACATGAATAAGCTACACAGTTGCACATGAATACCTACTTTGGAATTGATCACCTAACCACTTCTACTCCCCCGTACCCTAATCAATACACAAGGATCTAGACAAGTTATGTTATTGTACATGATTTCACATGAAGCTCAATAAATGAGTGCACATGAATAGTTATACATGAAGGCTCTGTGAACATGAGAGTACATGAATCACTGTAGGTCCTAAAAATCAAGTTGCACCCATAAAAAAAGCAATGAAAATCAGATTGTGCACCCTTCAAATGAACTGCACAGGAAGCAGATTGTGCAACAAATCAACTGTGCAAGGTTGAACTGCGCTAACGTCCAAGTGCGCTAGCTGACGTGGCAACGTCATCATTACCTGACACAAAATCAGATCTTCTGACAACTGACAGCCCGAAGAACGAGGAAACTATTCATTTCTTGTGCCAAGCCGCCATGACAACTGTCTAGCACGGTCCAGCGCAGTCTGTCAGTCTAACTGAAGCGCAGTTAGTTCCTAACGCAGTCTGAAGCTAGCGCAGTTCAAGCAGCATAATCTATCAAGATAACTGACATTTCATACGTAGCCTACATGCCATCAATTTCTCACCACGTGGCAACCATCTGTACACGACCATGCACATTTCAATAAAACAATGCCATGCGTTTAATACAGTTGGGCCACGATCGAGTAACTGCCAGCGCAGTTCATTGTCTGCGCAATCCAATGTCTGCGCAATCCAGTCTGTGCAATCTAGAAATAACTACTAATTAGTTATTTTCCAAAATTCTATAAATAGAGTTTCAAGTCCTTCATTATCAAGATCAGATCATTCAAGATCATCACAGAGATCGAGAGTTCTTGCCCAAGTGCTGCTGCATTCTTCAGATATTATCGTCTTCAAAGTTCACATCGTCCAAGGGATAAAGCGATCGTCTTCAGATCGGATTCCTATAGTTGTACTTTTCCAGAATTCAATTGTAATCTTCTTACAAAGTTTGTGAAACAAAAGACCTCTTTTGTTTTTGCAAACAAAATGGCGACTCTGCTGGGGACGACTTTCTCCTCCGAAGAGGAAGTGACAACTCAATGTGACGTTGCGTCTATCGGAAAGACACAGAAGACGCTGGTTGTAAAGGTCAACCAGACTGCCTACGAAGCGATGATCAACTCTGGGACTACTCGTCGCACTGCAACCTATGCCAAGAGCAAGGTTCATTCAGTGTGGACTCCAAAGTCCTCTGCACAGTCCTCTGCACTGCCCTCTGCGCAGTCCTCTGCACTGCCCTCTGCGCAGTCCTCTGCATTGTCCCCTGCGCAGTCCTCTGCACTGTCCTCTGCGCAGTCCTCTGCACTGTCCTCTGCACAATCATCTGCGTAACTTGCTGTCTCTGCTGCCAAGAAGCCACTGGCCACTTCTGCTCCTGCGCAAAACACCACTCGTGCTACCAAAGCGCAAGCCATTTCCTATGCAGCTATGGTAAAGTCGAAGACTCCTCTCCCCCTAGCGCAGTTGGCGACCTCTTTCCCTCCTACACAATCCACTGAAGCCATCACTCCTGCTGCACAAACGATACTTTCTGTGGTCAAAAGGCCATCTGTTAAAGCTTTCCAGGCGCAATCAACCCTAGCGCAAGCTGTTCCAGCACAATCTAATAGGGATAGCCTTTTGGCTAATCTCCTTTCTTCTCACAACAAGAGGAAAAACTCTGCTCCTCTTCCCAAGCATCCTGTTGCCCTAGCGCAATCCACTGGGGGTAGTCTGCTGACTGTTCCTTCTCCTTCTCAGAATAAAGAAAAAGGCCCGTTAGTCTTTTCTCAAACTTCATCGTTCCACGACTTGGAAGACAACAGAGGGAAGCGCTTTTTAGCCAACCCTTCTTCACAAAACAAGGAAAAAGGTCCTTTCGTCTTTTCTCAGTCTTCTCCGATTTTTACTGTAGAAGATCAATCTGAACATGCCTCGGCACCAATCAGTACAAGAACTCTTTCAAACAAGAGTTCTTCTCTTCTTGCCAAAGGAAAATGTACTGATCAAAGAGGTATTCTGCCTACTCCGGTAGCGGAACTCCAAGATCTCCCAACTCTCCTGATATCCTGCTCACAACAAGGAAAATTACTGGTATCTCAGACAGAAACTCCTGGAGGTGAGTTTGTTGATCTACGGGATTATCTCAATAAACCTCGGTCTACATTAACTTCGACGAAACGCAAGTAGCCAATGCCAAAGATGAACCTGCATCAGAGGCAAACTTTCAGAATGAAAAATCCTGATACCTATGCTAATGAAGTGAGTACTTTCTTGTATACTCACGGGATAAAACATCTGAAGAACCGGAATCATGTCTCGAATGTGGTCAAAGAACATATCCCTCAGACTTCTTCTCGTCCCATCCCTGATCTCCGAGAGCACCTCAGGCAAAAGCGGGACAATACCTCGACATCTCCAATTCAACCACTTGAACACCATTGTAATCACAAGGTTGTCATCAAGTGCTGTTGCCAGACAGCAAAATGATCTGTCTTCGATCGTCTGAATTTTGCAACTTCTGAACCAATGTCAGAAGACGAAGATGAAATGATGTATGCTACCGTCAACATGGCTTCTCGAGACAGTGGGAGTAAAGTTCTCCAAATACGGCAAGCCCCGTAAGCCTAGTCAACGATATCTGGATTTGCTCCAAGAATCTTCTGAAGGAGTATTTCAACACACCAGATCCCGAAGCCGAGATACAATCGGTCAAAGGAATCTTCTCCAAGATCTTTCTGGTCATTTTCCTACTTCTCACTCAGGAGATGATTCCTTCTCTGATTATGATGCATACAACGAAAGTTCTGAACAGACAGTGTCTTCTACTGTACCTAGAGAAGTGACAGCATATATTGTCACTTAAGACCCAGATGCTTCCAGTTCGGCAAATCAAGAACAACGAATAGCTGTACTGGAGGACAAGCTGAAGACCATGGCCGAAATGGTCGCAAGTATGCATTCTATCATCGTGGCCCAACATACAGTACCACCGACTGCACCTGCTACAAATCCTGAGATTATAGCATCGTCGGTGCCTGTCAATACAGGGCTGGGGGTAGTATCTCCTCAAATACCCCTTGTACAAGTTCAACCTACACCCAGTCAGTCAGGAGCCGGGGGTAGTACTTATCATGCTATTCCTTCCCCTAACACTATAATTCAGCCTGCTCCTTCTACATCATCGGAGGATGCTAATAAAGCTGTCAAGCTTTTGCGCACTCAATTCGAGGCCTTTAAAGAGAAGGACAATTTACAGAGATTAGGGATCAAACAACCCTATCCGGTTGAATGGAAAGAAGTCCAATTCCCTCCAAAGTACAAGATTCCCACAATTTTGCTGTTTGACGGCAGCACTTCTCCAAGCCAGTTCATTAATCACTTTGAGGTAATTACTGTTCAACTTCAGCCAAATGATGCTCTTCTTACCAGGGTATTCGTCGGTTGTTTAGCCGGCGTAGCATACGATTGGTATAGAAGCTTGCCTGATGGTTGTATCACTTCTTTTTCGGGTCTTAAACAAATCTTCTTGGAACGATTCTATGAAGAAATCAACGACATGACCATGTTGGCCCTCAATAAGATCAAACAGAGACATAATGAAACCGCTGAGAGTTTCATTGAAAGATTCTACCGAGAAGCATTAAAGATGCCTCCTGGGACTCCGGCTGCTGTTACTATAGATACCTGCAAGGCAAATCTTTTGCCTATTATCAGCATGTGGACGGGGTCAACTCAATTTCAAGACTGGCCATCATTCATTGTCAATGCTAAAGCAGCTGAAGTTAGTGCTGACAAGTTCAAGCAGTTGGGGGTACATATGTCTAACTCCGACCGCGATGAACACCCTACATCTAGTAGCGGTAATCGCCAGAACAACCGCAAGGGAAAAGAGACTTTGAACATCAATTTGAAGAGCAAAGAATCTCTGGCTGTCAACGTGGCTCCACCTACGTCTACTTCTACTCCTTCTGTCCCTCCACCAAGGGAACTTCGTCCGAAAGTAGAGTACTCCTTTGACGAGAACGACACCATGAGCATCTTTGATTGCTTGATCAAAAGCAATAACCTCCAACTCCCAGACCCGAAGAAGCCTAATGAGGTCGGTAAGACTGATCATCCCAAATATTATGTTTGTCACAGGTTCATTGGGTATCCCACTCGAGCATGTTATGTGCTCAAAGGCAAAATTCAAGAGCTAGTCAACGCTGGTGTTGTCACTCTTCAACAAGATGAGAAGACTGTTACCGCGAATATGGTCTCAGTACAGTTCGGTAACTTCCCTCCGCAGATGGTACAGCATGGTATCATCCCTATCCCCAAGGCCACTCTTGAGATCGAGAATCTTCCTCCTCCACGGAGTGAAGGTCTCGTCCCCTTATCCCTTGATAATGGTGAGATTATGTGGATCCACCCGGACCTTGTTTCTGACTTCGAGGCTCCTTCTAAGCAAAAAGACCGCTCCAAGGGCAGAACAAAGATCTGCAATATGGCGTCTTTCGACCCCATAGTTGAAGAGGAAATCCTATTGGGTACCAGATCAGGAAAAGCTTATCTACGGGAGTATCCCGAAACTCAAAAAAATCATGCTTCTTCTTCTGAGTCTGCTCCAGTGCAACCTGTCTCTACAAAAGGTATCCTTTCTGCATCCTCACCGGTTGTAGAACCCATGCCTCCCAAACCGACAGCAGCTGACAAAGGCAAACAATAAGTCCGCTTTGACAAGGCTTTGAAGAAGTCATCTCCTTCTGCACTTGAAAAACCATATAATTTTGATATCTTGGCTCAACTAGCCAATACACCGGCCAGGCTGTCAATCTTCGAGCTCATGCGCCTCTCTAAAGAGACTCGAGAAACTCTGAGTGAAGCTCTAATACAGGCAGAAACTTGCCTAACTCTTCTAAAGAAGCCGAAAACAGAGCCTGTATCTTGCCTCCAATGTCACAGTGTGTTGGAATTAATCCCAAATATTACCTTCACACAGGATGATATGCTGATGGAAGACAATAGGCATGACCGTCCTCTATACTATACTGAATATGTCGACTCGATGAAAGTCGATCGTATTCTGATAGATCCAGGGTCAGCACTCAGCATCATGCCGAAGACAATGCTAGATGCACTAAAGATCCCAGTACATAGTCTTTCTGGTACAATCACCACCATCTTGGGGTTCAACCAAAGAAGAAGTAAGCCTCTGGGTAAGATTCGCCTAAAACTCCAAATTGGCAATCTTCGTACGAAGGTGACCTTCTATATTATAGACAACCATGGTTGCTCTTACAATGCTCTTTTGGGGAGACCATTCTTTCACGAACACAATATTGTTCCTTCAACTCTCCATCAATGTTTCAAATACGTTGATGATAATGGAGAGGTTCAAAAAGAGGTTACGAATCTCTACCCTTTCAAAGGCGTTGAAGCATATTGTAACGATGCTCGCATGTATAAAGATGAGTTCATGAAGGTATTACTGGCTCTGGACACTGAAGAAGAACAAGAGGAACGACCCAATGATACTCTCATCATACATGTCAAAGGGCGTATTTCTCGTCCTCAATCCTCTAAACTACTGGCTATTCACTGGCCAGTCCAGAAGCAATCGACGGATGGTGGTCAAAATCAAAAAGAGCTCACATCTTCTGAGCCACTTGTTATTGATTTATCTCATAACAAAGATAAAAGGGAGCTCACCTCCTCTGAGCCATTTGTTATTGACCTTCGTCGTAACAAGCCTCCTCCATGTTCTTCTTCTTCCCCTCTTGTAATCAATCTGACCAAGCCTGCTAAGGCTAAAGGTCCTGTTGTAAATACAGATGTACAAATCAATAAAAAAGCATCTCCTTTCTAGTATAATGATGTCATTTATCACGCTAAATGCTATTTGGATATGTTAGATAGCTTTCAGTCATTTACAATGGGAGTTGTACAGTCTCTTCAAACAGAGGTCTTACTCGAACACCCAGATGATTCATACTTTGTTGTCCCTTCTCGAAAGAGAGGCGAAAGTCCAATACTTTTTAGTAAAGGACCAGAACAAAAATTTAGCTATACGGATGATAACAAAAGTAACGATACAGGACGTCTCCAACTTCGTCGTTATAGTCAACAATCAAAAGACATCATCCAAAAGATGGGTTATGATTTCAAGAATAGCCTCAACTACGGTAAGGGTAGAAGAACTCCTATCTGTACGGTTGTTCCAAAAGGAAAATCAGAGACGTACTACAGCAAGACAAAAAGAGGTCTCGGATATGCTTCACCTCTGGAACTATCTCTGGAAGTCTCCGAATCCGATAGTGAGGAGCGCTCTAACTCTTCTGATTCCGGATCATGGGACTCTGATACCAGCATTGGTCAGATTTATCGGCTGATCGTATCTTCTAACATGGTCTCTGTCGAACTTCCAGAAGACTATGACGAAGATATCGAAGAAAGTCCTAAAATAGATCTTTGGGCTCGACAAATGGATACCCAATGGGAACTCCGATTCGAACAACGGGAACCTCCTACCGAAGATCAATTAGTTCAAATTGACGTAGGAGAAAGCGGATCGCCTCGTCCAATATTCATCAGCAAGAACCTTCCAAAGGCAGATAAGCAAGAATTAATTCTTCTTATTCGAGAATATATTGATGTCTTTGCTTGGAGTTATGAAGACATGCCAGGTTTAGATCCCAAAATTGCTACTCACAAATTGAATATCTTGCCTAATGCAAAGCCAGTCAAACAACATCAAAGGCGATTCAAGCCAGAAATAATGAACGTTATTGATGATGAAGTCAAAAAGCTTATAGCTTGTGGCTTTATTCGAGAAGAACAACATCTAAATTGGGTAGCCAATGTTGTCCCAGTCTTGAAGAAAACTGGTAAAGTTTGAGTTTGCATCGACTTCCGGGATCTTAATGAAGCCTGTCCAAAAGATGAGTTTCCTCTCCCTATCACAGATGTCATGATCGACAATACTTGTGGGTTCGAGCGAATATCCTTCATGGATGGATTCTCTGGATATAATCAGATTCGGATGAATCCTAAAGATGAAAAACACACTTCTTTCCGTACTTCTCGCGGAGTCTACTGCTATACCGTGATGCCATTTGGTCTCAAGAACGCGGGTGCAACTTCCCAACGAGCTATGAGTAGCATCTTTCGAGATTATCTTCGTAAGACTGTCGAATGTTATGTCGACGATATTGCCGTCAAGAGTCGTCTAAAGGAAAATCACATCCAAGACTTAAGAAAAATCTTTAATCTGATGCGCCAACATCAACTCAAAATGAATCCCACCAACTCATTCTTGGGTGTCTCCAGTGGCAAATTTTTTGACTTCGTCATTACTCTAAAGGTATACACGTGGATCCCGAGAAGATCAAAACCATTTAAGAGATGTGTCCTCCACGCAACCTAAAAGAGTTACGAGGATTCCAAGGTCGACTTGCGTACATCAGGAGATTCATTTCGAATCTGTCTGGACGTTGTAGACCATTTACTCAGCTAATGAAGAAGGGTGTATCTTTCATTTGGACTGAAGAATGTCAACGAGCATTTGATGACATAAAGCGAAATCTCATGAATCCACCAGTCTTGGTGCCACCGATCTTGGGCATACCATTCTTAATGTATATCCGTGCTATGGATCATTTATTAGGTGCTTTACTTGCCCAAAAGAACAAAGAAGGTCATGAACAGGCCATCTACTATCTCAGTCGTACTATGATTGGTGCTGAACACCATTATAGTCCGGTTGAAAAAAAAATGCTTAGCTCTTATGTTTGCTATTCAAAAGACGAGCCATTACATCATTGGCCAAACCATTCATGTCATTTCCCGAGTTAATCTTCTTCGGGTACTGATGAAGAAGCCTAGCACACTCAATTCTCGACTGGCTACATGGGCCATTCTGCTAGCCCAGTACGACATGGTTTATGTTCCACAAAAGTCTGTCAAAGGTCAAGCGCTGGCTGACTTTTTAGCAGCTCATCCTGTTCTGGAGACATCTAAGCTCTATGATGAAATTCCAGACGAGACATTGGAATCAAATATGATCTCCGAAGAATTTCCTACTTGACGTCTGTTCTTCGACGGTTCATCCAGGATTGGACCAAATGGTGCCATTGTCGCAGGAGTTGGGGTTGTTCTTGTTTCTCTAGACGGGTCAACTATCCAAAGAACCTACTCCCTGGATGAACCTTGCTCTAACAATGTAGCAGAATACAATGCTCTACTCATTGGCCTTCAATTAGCTAAGCAATTGAACGTCGAATATCTTGAAGTCTATGGCGACTCCGAGCTGGTTGTTAACCAGGCTAGAGGAACCTATGAAGTTCGCCATCAAGATCTAGTGCCTTATCATAAAGCAGCAATCAGCATGGCTACATCATTTAAAGCCTTCTTTATCGAATATGTCTGCCGAGATTGCAATACTGAAGCAGACGCTTTAGCCAATCTTGAAGCAGTTTTAGCCATCCCTATCAAAAGACAGCAGGTGGTGGTTGTCTCTAATCGGGAATTGTTCTGCATCGAAAACAATCGTAATATTGAGTTCAGTAATCTTATTGCAGCCAATGTTATCAGTGAAGATTGGAGAGCTCCCTTTATCGATTTTGTGTTTCACGATATACTTACTAAAAATCCTAAAGAAGCTACGAGTATTCGTCGGCGATCTCTGTGATTCTACTACAACCAGACTACCAAGACCCTCTATCGACGGACTTATGACGGTCTTCTTTTACGCTGTCTTGCTGGTGATGAAGCGAAACAAGTATTGCGTGAAGCTCATGATGGTGTTTGCCAAGCACATCAACCCGACCCTAAGCTACAAGATCGTATCCGACGCACGGGTTACTACTGGCCCACTATGGTATCTGATGCCATTGAATATACAAGGAAGTGCCGAGCCTGTCAAATCCATACAGATTTTATTCACCAACCATCCGAATTTCTACATCCAATTGCTGCTTCCTGGCCTTTCAAAGCTTGGGGTATGGATATTATAGGTCCCATCAACCCTCCTTCTTCTAGAGGACATCGGTTCATACTATTAATAACCGACTACTTCTCCAAATGGGCTGAAGCTATCCCTCTGGCTGAAGTCAAAACCAGCAGCGTCATCAACTTTGTCAAACACCATGTCATCTATAGATTTGGTGTACCTCAACGAATCATTCATGACAATGGACCTTAATTTATCAGCCAGAAGTTTACAAGATTCTACGATGATCACCGGATTGACAATGTCGCTTCGACGGCCTACAATCCTGCTGCTAATGGTTTAGCTGAAGCCTTCAACAAAACTATCATCAAGCTCCTTAAGAAATTTGTGTCTACTAACAAATGAAACTATAGTGAAAAGCTTGGAGAATGTCTTTGGGCCTATCGTACTACAGTCCGCAACCCCACAGGTTGTACACCTTTCTCTTTAGTGTATGGCTGTAAAGCAGTTCTACCCTTGGAACTTCAAATTTCGTCCTTAAGGATTGCCATCGCTAATGAGCTGACAATGGAGAACAACGATATTCTTCGACTTTAGGAATTGGAGGCGCTTGACGAGAAGCGGCTATTGGCTCAATAGCATATTGAGTTATACCAAGCCCGCATCTCGAAGACTTTCAACCGCAAAGTTAAAGTCAGAGCCTTTCAGAAAGGAGAGCTCGTTCTAACAGTCAGACGTCCCATGACTATGACTCACATGAGCAAAGACAAGTTCGACGCGAAGTGGAAAGGTCCATATATTGTGAGCAAAATCTTTTCAAATGGAGCTTATCAACTCTCAGAGCTGGACGGTCGAGTTGCTATGATGCCTATCAATGGCAAATTTCTTAAGAAATACTATGTATGAATGTAACAAGGATTTCATGTAAATACAACAAGACATTGCATAAGTTAAATTTGATTTTATTTCATCATGAATGACGTTACATAATATCAAGGACGAGAATCACTATTGTCCTTTTTATAGACAGGACGAGGACCACTGCCGTCCTTCTCAAAAATAAAATCGACAAAAGAGTCGAGAACATCCTTGCTCGAACCCACCAAAAATTTGCAAGCGACCATCCTCTTCTTCAGTCTTTTCTGGTTCAACCAGGAAGTCTAGGATATCCCGCGGTGGCTGGGATGCAGACGAACCTTCGCCTGCCTCTGTCTGCTTTGGCTGGATCGGTTCGGCAGAATGTTCTTCAGTGCCCACTTCAACCTTCGGGGCGATCTCAGCCTTCTTGGATGCATCTCCAGATGACATCTTTATGTTGAAAAGGAAAAGTGATCATTCCATCTAATTTTCTGTTCTATTTATAGACAGAGATTCGTGAAACAACGAAGCGACACATTTATCCGACGGTTCGCCCGTTCACTACATACATCCGACGGTTCGCCCATTCATTACATTCGTCTGACGGTTCGCTCATTCACTACATTTATCTTACAGTTCGCTCGTTCATTACATTCATTCGACGGTTCGTCCGTTCATTACATTCATCCGACGGTTCGCCCGTTCATTACATTCATCTGACGGATCACCCATTCATCCAATTCCTTTGATGGTTCATCCGTTCATTACAACGATTCGTTTCGTTCATGCATTTTGACGATTCATCCGTTCATTCTTGTCAGCAACTTGTCATGTATTTGTTACTTTTGATTAAGTTGTCTACTGAAATAATGATATTCAACAAATTATATTTTGCCATGTCCACATTACCTCTGAGCAGATATAATGAATATAATTATTTTCTAAATCAAGAAATATATCATGTCCCGGACCTCTGAATATATTTTCTATCGCTATTATTTATATCCGAATGAGATATGCAATAAATAATAGAGCTACAAAAAAAATGTCTTTTTATTGATCAAAATTAAAAAGGTATTACAAAAAGAGATGTTACAAAATAGAAGATACAAAAAAGTCTTCCTATTCAGATGGTGGGGTCATCAAACTAGCCATCTGCTGCTTTAAAGATTGAAGTCGCTCCTACCGAGAATCCATCACCCGTCTTCTAGCTTCCTCCATTCCAGACGTATCATCGAAAGACGGCAAGGTTACTAGTCGGCGGGAGATTTCAGCTTGATGAGTCCTGACATACTCATTTCTTTCGTGGGTTAGGATGTCCAGTTGCTGGACTGCAGCTTGATGATGAGTGGTCTCTTCTTCCAGAGCAAGTTGAACAGTTTTCAACTCTTCATGAAGTCGATCGAACTCTGTTTTCAGCTCATCAACTTTCTTTTCCTTCTCCCAGCAGCAGATGCTATTATTTCCATCTGGGAGTTGTATTCTGAAGACTTGGCAGCAAAAGTGTCCAAAAAAACCTGAAAATCAGCTTTCGTAGCTGCAGCCTCTTGAGACATCCTCTTGAACTCAGCATTTACCAAGGGTTCCACTTCCCCCCGATTAAGATCTTTGTAGATCTTAACTGACTCCTCCAGTTCATCTAGTATGTGTTCAAGGTAAACGGCTTGAGCGTCGTCACCTTGATTTTGGATTGCACTGATCAGATAAGAGGTCGGACCTCTAACAGTGATGAAACCAATATCTTCTTTCTCCATTACCCTTTCTACTAAGGGTCCTAGGGAATTGAAGAAAAGGTTGGTGAAGGAGCCAATTATAAATCTATTTGTAGCTATTGCACCGGGTGTGGCAGCTACTCCCATGGATGTTGAAGCAGGAGGTGCCTGCACAGGTGGAAGTTCGGCAGCATGAACTGTGGTTTCTTTGGACAAGGGAGCCATGGTAGAGCTGGTTGCTCCTCCCAAAGGTTCCTCTGCAAAATCAAATAAATCTCGTCAGTTTGCTGTCATTAGCAACTATCAAAAATGATCAAAAGTAAGGATAATCTTACCATTGCTAGGACCAGTGACAAGTTTGTCATTTGTTGACACAGGTTGTAGCCTCACAGAAGTAGCCTCGAACATTACTGCATGGCTACTACCCGCTTCAAAATCGTCCGATAAATGACAGCTACTGCTGGCTATCGCCTTTATTGGCACTATATCGGTACAGATTGGAGGAACCGAAGAAAGTTGAATATCTGCATGGATAAAAATTAAGATGTCAGCCACTTAATCCATAAAAGAAGGGTATTAATATCAATCAATACCAGTACCTCCTTGATGAGTGACCGTAGCTCCCTCCGGTGCTACTTCTTTAATCATATTCTTCTCTGGGGATGCATGTACATCAGCATCCTCTTCTGGGTTAAGAGTGTCATCAACAGCCTCTGCTGATGTATCTTCATCACTAGCACTCTCCTCTCGTGCCTCTCCACTATCAGTTGCGGCAACTGGATCATCTTGGAAGCCAAAGTCACAGTAGTCCAGTGCCTCAATCATTAATTGATCTTCTTCAGCACGTAGTGATCGAGGAGAAGCTGGAAGATGGGCGGTTTCTGTTGCCAGTTGCTATGCTTCGGGAGATATTTCTGGCTCATTTGACTTCGCAGTCTCATCTGCCGTCTCTGCAATTTCCTCCCTGGTCTCTACAACTTTGTCCCTTTTCTCTGGACTGAAAGTCTCCTGCCCGGGTTCAAGGGCAGGCATAGGAGATGACATCATGACTCCAGCGACAGCACTGGTCATGACCGATGACAGGATAGGTCTTGGAGGAGTGGCCACCTTCCTCCTGAAAACTATCTTCTTTCTGCACAAAGGTCTCTCCGGACTCTCTATATCTACAACATCTACTTGCCTTTGAAGAGAGGTCGGAGTCGTCGCCTCTTCTCTCTGAGTCGACTCAGCATGATGCCGAGATTGCGACCGGGTCGTGACCCTTTCTGAGGATTCTAAGACAAGCTTTCTCTTAGAAACTGGAGAAGAAGGTTCTTCCGCCTTCCTCTTCTTTCTCTCCTTGATTGGAGATCTGACAACCTTCAAGGAGACGCGCAGCGGCTCGTTGACTTCTTCAGGGAAGTTGGCTTCCCTTGAAGCTTCCAACGGTGCATCAACTGACTCATCCTCCTCATCATTTCCAGGAGCCAATACAACATATGCTCCCTTCTTTAATCGCGTTGATGTCGCAAAGCTATCTGCTAAGTTGAAATTTTTCGCAAAAGTGTTCGCCGATGTGTAGAAGAGCGAATAAGTATATAACATACGGGGACCAGGATCGCTCTTTAGCGGCATCGAGAACATCGTCCTCGTATCCCGAGCATTATAGAAAGCCCAAGCTCGGGCGCCGTCAATCAGATAACCTTTTCCCTGTAGGCACGTTATGGCATTGCCTACATAGAATTGGTCATAGTCGAATTGGCACGCAAAGCGGCTAGGGAGATAGGGCTCCAGATAGCATTCATCTTCAAATCTATACACTAAGTGAGATGGCCGAATCGTCTTCAACCAGTTGAAAATTGTGTGGCCAAGAGGCTGTGCCCTCCCAGAGTCGACAAGGTTGGTGGACATGTGCTCGTAGCCAGCTGGAGGAGGAACACAATAGAAATTACATCCCTTTCCAAGATTCAGAGCTCGCCTGCAATCTCTTAAGGTGGTATATATCCACTTGCTCTTAGAGAATCTCCTCAAGAAGCTGCCACTCACCGCCCCCATATCGGGGTTCATCAATGAAGGATAGTGCAAAAGTAGCCATCCGAATAGATATGTGTAGGGTAGCTCCAGCCGAGGAAAGCTTCCTTTCTCTCCCTTTTCTCGAAGCATTTGATCGACAAAAAGACGGAGACCAGCATTTACTCTGCAAGTCATCGCTGACAATAGATCCATCCGGTATCCGAAGACTAAGCGGACGGCAGCAAATAGTATGCCTCGATAAAAGCGATAGATGGCGCTGACTCTAGGAACGACGTATCGTCGGAGCCAATAAGTGAGGAAACCCGCCAGCTGGGCTTCCTTCGACATGGGCCTGTAGCCCAGCCTCATGTAACTTTCAATAATGTCTCCTTCCTTGAAAGGAGGACACTGAAGATCATCCTTGATCATCATATCCATATGCTTGTTTTCTTCCATCATCCTTATCACTTCGCTGTTGCTGAGTGGTCTGAAGAAGGAGGGTTTACAGTTATCGTGCTCCTTGGTCTTCTTCTCGATGATATGGTTGAGAAAGAGATATGGCAACCATTTGGATGAGTAATAGGTACCAGATGTACCACTCTTGTATTACAAGGAACAGATCTTGTAGTGGCATAGCAGCTCTTCAAAGACAGCCACCATGTCAGCATTCTCTCGGCGTAATTTGTCCAACTCATCATTAGTAGGGACAAATTCTTCATAGGGGAGATCCCCCATTGGTAGGCTGGAGATGTACTTCATCTCGTGTAAAGCCAATCCAATCTCTCCGCATGGTGTCATAAAGGTCCCCGTTCTATAGTTGTATCTCTCCACCAATACAAGGAATAGATGCTGGTTAGGCGGGAAACCATAAAGGTGGCGTACACCGCTTGGTATAGCTCAATCTCCTTGAGCCGTTCTTCAAATTGAGCCAATATCCAATTGGCTATACAACTCCACCTCTTGCTATCTGGATTCACAAGACCCGTCAGTCGAAGATCTTGATCTGGGTACCTTTCCTCAACCTTCGCAAACTCGTTTGCGAATATCGGTGTTCTGACTGGTAGCAGCAGGGAAGAGTTTTCTGGTGGGATGCAACCAGGTTTCAGTCCTCTGAGTAGAGAGATGTGACGTTCTGAGGAACTATAGAACATGTCTTTGCTGTTCGGCCCCTTCTTCACACAAATATTCCCCGTTCGGGCTTGTTGAAGTGGGGTTATATCCCACTCCATCTTTCTAGGATAGCTCGCAAAAGCATAGCGAGACAAGGGAAGGCATCTGGAAATTTTCGATAAAAGTATCATCTTCTCGCCTCTTTGAAAAAGTCTCTGTTCCATACGAGGTCTAGGCTGGGAGTTCTTATCAAAAGCCTCACCGAACAGGAACAACGGTTTCTTATGAGTAACCGTATCTGTAGTTTGGAGTGGCTGCCCGTTCATAAAACATAGCAGAGTTTCATTGTCTTGTGCCACCAGGATGGCTTGCCGAGATGACGGCAAGTCAAATTGAGGATATGTCACATGGAAAAGATCCTCCTTGAATTCGGGTTCAGCCAAAGTTCATGCAAAGACCTCATAATTGGGATCTTCCCTGAGGTTAACTGCATCAAATAAAGAGATAAAAATTAGTACATGCAAAATCACAAAGTTTCTTTGAAAAGAGGTCATCAGATTGCGCTATGAGCAAAGCATCAGATTGCGCCAATGCAGCCCACATGCGTAAAGTATCCAATTGCGCCAACACATCCACTTGCGCAAGACATCAGTTTGCACTAACCCACTTGCGCAGGGCACAGGTTGCGCTAAACCGCTTGCACAAAGCATCAGTTTGCGCTGGCTCAACTGACTTACGCAAATCGACGGATTGCACTGAACATCTGCCAGCGCTTTCCAACCGATTGCGCAAGAATATAGTTTTCATAAAAATGAAAACTATTGTGTGAGCAACCAAAACCCTAAACAGGGCGGCGCAATACCATCAATCTCTAAAAAGAGAGAGGTACGAAGGTTCGAAAATGTCGAAAACCCTAAAGAGGGTTTCGATCGAGTTTGTCTTCTACCTTGCAGTGATGGGTGGCTAATCTCATGGCGAGAAGCTTGTTGCGCAATACGAGTTGAGGGTTCGGCCGGAGCTTTGCCCTTCTCGGTAGCAGTACGCTTAGGTGCCATTGCAATCGACGGCGGGAAAAAGGAAGTCGGAGTAGGAGGGAAGTTTTTGTCTCTTCAGAAAATCGAAAGCAAGTAAAGCTTGACAGAATGAGAATGGAAACTATTTATAGTTTTCAGAAGTATAACAGTCACCTCAGATTGTGCGACAAAAGTCGGAGCTGATTCCTCTAAACACGCAGTCAAAGCGCCACTTGCACAACTTGATTTTAAATTCGAAATTCAAAGTATTTCGAAACTTTGAATATTTTCAAATTTCAAAAACTTTGAAGGGGGTCTTATAGGTCCTAAAAATCAAGTTGCACCCATCAAAAAAGCAATGAAAATCAGATTGCACACCCTTCAAATGAACTGCACAGGAAGCAGATTGTGCAACAAATCAACTGCGCAAGGCTGAAATGCGCTAACGTCCAAGCGCGCTAGCTGACGTGGCAACGTCATCATTACCTGACACAAAATCCGATCTTCTGACAACTGACAGCCCGAAGAATGAGGAAACTGTTCATTTCTTGTGCCAAGCCACCATGACAGCAGTCTAGCATGGTCCGGCTGTCAACTTCCAGCACAGTCTGTCAGTCCAACTGAATCGCAGTTCGTTTCCAGTATAGTCTGAAGCTGGCGCAGTTCAAGCAGCACAATCCATCAAGATAACTGACATTTTATACGTGGCCTACATGCCATCAATTGCTCACCACATGGCAACCGTCTGTACACGACCATACGTATTTCAATCAAACAATGTCACGCGTCTAATACAATTGGGCCACGATCGAGTAACTGCCAGCACAGTTCATTGTCTACGCAATCCAATGCCTGCGCAATCCAGTCTGTACAATCCAAAAATAACTACTAATTAGTTATTTTCCAGAATTCTATAAATAGAGTTTCAAGTCCTTCATTATCAAGATCAGATCATTCAAGATCATCATAGAGATCAGGAGTTCTTGTCCAAGTGCTGCTGCATTCTTCAGAGGTTATCGTCTTCAAAGTTCACATCGTCCAAGGGATAAAGCGATCGTCTTCAGATCGGATTCCTATAGTTGTACTTTCCCAAAATTCAATTGTAATCTTCTTACAAAGTTTTTGAAATAAAAGACTTCTTTTGTTTTTGCAAACAATCACATGAGTATACATGAATGGTGGAAGCACATGAATACATGATGTAAGTGAAAAGCACATGATATGACGTATCCGATGCTCCCGAGGGGGATAATATCTCATAAAAAGATCCATATATTACCAATCCATGTTAACAACGTGATAGCATCAAGTAAAGTAATCAGAGCAAGAATATAAGTCCCAGCAAGTATGAAACGACCAGAGAATGTACTCGCCTGATATCCTGAATGTTCGATGAGAATAGATGTCCAAATCAGAGTAACTGAGTCCTATTTAGAGCAACACAGGTCACGATGTATCCACAATGGTAAAAATAAAGTTTAAAATGCATTCTATATGATTCTAGGTCAATCTAGGCCAAAGTCAACTATTGGTCAACTTTGGTCAACTATACAATGAAACTAGGTCAACTATAGTCAACTGTGGTCAAACTATCTAGAGTTTAGTCAACAATGGTCAACTAGTCTCGGTTAGTCAATTTTAGGCTAACCAATATCTATGTATATATGTATATCATATATATACCTATATATACTAATACATGGCCTATAGCCCTTATCACATATATCACATAGCTATAAGACATGCCACTTCACACATATATGTAATACATTGCACACATACACAAACTAGATATGTATATATATATATATAGAGAGAGAGAGAAGGAAAGGGGGATACCATATGTGAGTGTGTGCTATGCGACAGTGTTCACATCAGTGTAAAATAGGGGGTGTGTGTGATAGATATGGGTAATATCTAGGTGTATAGGTGTGTACACAAAGTGAATCTCAGATTTGTAATGTGTGTACAGTCCACTCTTGTATCAACCCAAACTTCCATATCAAGTTTAAACCTCAGTCTCACTTTTTCTGTTTAAAAAATGTTAATTCAACATTCAGTTAATATATGAACATCAATGCATAACTCAAACATTACTACACCATATATCAAAACAGTAACCCATTTGTTCATTGGTAAACAAATCTCAATTTTCCAGTTTAACCTATCAATCTCAGTTTGCAAACACCCACAACATTACATTCTCAGTTTTCATGTTTAACCCAAACTCAATTAATATGAAAATTCAGTTTAATATACGTAAACAAACCTATATATGAAAATAAAGTATCAGTAACATGTATGTGACACTTTAAAACCCTAACCAAATCTCCATTTTTAATTTAAAACCCAAAAACAAATGTGCAGTTAGTATAGCATGTCAGGTGTCCTACTGGGGATGTGTCCCCATGTCCACCACCTAGACACAGTGTCAAAACACACGATATATATACAAGTATCAGAACAGTGTAGGTAATGGTGTGGTCGGGGAGTATCGGGTCACACAGGACACGACACAGGGCACTAGAGGCCACGTTCTTGTATCCACGTGTCCACGTGTCCAGGGTGGGTAGGTCTAGGTGGTCGACACCTCACTTGGTGTCCACGACGTGTCAGCGTGTGACACGAACACCGTGTCAATCGAAAGAATTCGACAATGTATAGTCAGTATAAAATGCATGTGCGTCAAATAAAGTGTCCGACACGTATCTAGTGACACGAGACTTGGGGGACAAGATGTTAGTCATGTCCCCAAGCTCTGTGCCAAGTGGTACGTGTCCAAGTGTCCTACACGAGGAGATCTCATGCTCGGGTAGCAGGACACATGTGCACTGCCTCGTGCTGTATCTGCGTGTCCAATTTTGGACACGGTCACAGGGTGAAACGTGTTCTGAGTTACAGATTTGTGATCCTAACATATATGGCTACAAAACTATTCAAACAGAATTTAAAATAATCAGAAAACAAATCCTTTGAGGCATTTCATTAAACACCAAGAATAATACTCTGATACGCCTCTGATACGCGTATCAAATGGACACCAATTCCTACCAAACTTGGTCTACAGCTAGGGTACACCTAAATGAATGCATATATGGAAAGAAATCAGGAATTTAAATGAGTTTAAAGAGTTTTACCTATTCAGAGTTAGATCTCAATGTAAAATGCCTAGAATGAGCTCCTTCACCAATTTGCTATGGTCCAATAGCTTCAAATCCTAGCAAGCTAGCCTCCAATAGTCTCTACTGCAGCAAGAGAGTCCAATGCAAAAGACTAGGCTCAATTTGGAGGAGAAATGAAGAAATGAGGATGATTTGTTGAAGAACACAAATTAGGGTTTGATGTAGGAATGAAAAGAGGCAAGGTTGATTAAGTGTTGATATATATAGGAGCGAGATTTCTTGTGTGGCTGGCCAAGGCTAGTTAGGTTAGGGTTTGGGGTAGATATTTAGTCATGGGTAGGCTTTAGTAATTCAATTTAAGCTTTCTAAGGAAAGGCCCAAAGGAATTAGGGTTTTAGCTAAAATATCTTAACAAATATCTTAATAAAGGTAATATCTAGATATTTCTAATCTTGGCACTTAGCTTAGAATGTTCTAATGTAATATCTAGTCTCATGATCATATCTAGATTAGGGTTACTTCTAGGTTAAGGCTTAATTAATTAATTAGCACATATTTAACTAATAAATTTCAATTCCACAAAAAGTCACAATTGACCAAAATACCCTTAGGCTAAAAATATGGTAGTGACAAGTTCATAGTTTGGCTTCCTTTGTAGTACTTGCTACTGGGGGCTGATATTGGCCCACTGGTCATGATCATACCTGATTTTGATAATCAACGTCAACTTTGGTCTATAAGTAAAATATATACAGCTACAAGTATCAAGTCAGAATGTCTACATCTACTGCTACAAACATCTCGTCGTCATCAATAACCAAAAGTAATGGAATTAAGATCAATTTTTTTACATCTTTCTTATGTATTTTTTTATCTTTATTTGAGTCTAGGAAACTATGTAAGATTGATCGGATTGGTACTGGCTTAGCTATTTTCAGTCAACAAAATACAGTATTCCTATCCACCAAAATTCTTGTCCAAAGTCCACAAACAAAATAGCCCAAAATCTATCCAAATGGGCCAAATATGTTTTGTCTGAACCTTGACAGAACTCGGCCCGAGTTCAGTTAGGTCAAGTTGTTTTTTGATCTTCCTGAATATCTGTATCCAATGTTCGTATACGAAATTTCTGCATCCGAACTCTGCCCGAATTCGGTCCATAAAAATATTATAAATAAAGAAGAACTTTCACATTTCAGGTATATCATTCACTTTCTCTTCTCTCTATTCCTTAAGTACTTTCTATGAGCTATACACTTTAATATTTAGCCTATACTACTCTTAGCCAAACCAGTATTAGTTTCAGTTCAATCTAGAGTTTGGTTCAAAGTGTTGTATCAGAGGCTATCTCAAAAATGTTCCCATTTTCAAACGCCTTCAGGAGTCCATCATGCACTCGTCGCCAAGCACGGTGTTGTTGAAGTTGGTCGTACACCTGTCCCCAAGCACGATGTTATAAGAGTTGCAAGCACTCAGTTAAAGCTTGTGCCATAGTAGATTAACATCGATGAAGAGTACTCGAGACTAGATTAGTCATATATATCGCTGTGTCATTGAGTTTGATTCTTCTTAACTTTTTATTTTTAGTGCAATTCATATACTGATCTTCATCTGCTCTTACCTGTATTTCATTAGCTATATTAAATAGTTTTTAAATTTGATATTTATTCTGCTGTACACACACACACTCTATTCACCCATCTCTAGAGGCGCTCAACGGTCCTATAATTGGTACCAGAGGAGGTTATACTTATACATAACCATCTAGAGAGTATATATGGCAGCCGTTAAATCTATATTCAACGGTGAAGGACAATCCACAAATAGACCTCCACTATTTGATGGAACAAACTATACATATTGGAAAACATGAATGAATTTATTTCTTAAGTCACTGGACTTCGATCTTTGGTCGATAGTTATAGACGGTTACCAAAAATCATCTAAAAGAGTGATGGATGATGTTCTAGTAGACAAGCCCAATGATAAGTATATTGAGCATGAAAAGACATAGTCTAGTCTAGATGCACGAGCTATCAATGCACTATTTTGTCCAATTGACAAAATCGAGTTCAATCGCATATCTTCTTGTGCCACATCTAGTGAGATTTGGAAACTTCTTGAGATAACTTACGAAGGAACTTCCCAAGTGAAGGAATCCAAGATGAGTAGATTGATACAAGAGTACGAGGCATTCAACATGAAATCCGGTGAATCAATTACACAGATGTTCACTCGTTTTCTAGATAATACTAATCCTCTATAATCTCTTGGAAAGGAATACAACAAGCACGAGAAGATCAGGAAGTATTGCAGGCTCTAACAAAAACTGGAACCCAAAGGCCACCGTAATCATAGAAGGAAATGACCTCACCACGATGATATTGGAGACACTTATGGGCAAGCTCATGACCCATGAGCTGGATTTGCAAGACCTTGAAGAAGCAACCCCAAAGAAAAATCCATCACCTTCAAATCACAAGCCAGAAGAGTCTCATATAATAATACTAATGATGAAGATTCTGATGGTAATGAACATGCCCTACTGGTCAAGAACTTCAAGAAATTCTTAAATTTTGAGCGATCAAACATAAAGAAGAAGGATATCCATGAAAGCAACAAGTAAGATACTATCTACTTTGATGCAAGAAGTCATGGCACATGAAGAAGGACAGTCCACTAGCAAAGAAAAGCAGTCAAGATCGAGCGAAAAAGCAACAATAGGTCAAACGTACACAAAAGCCAACATCTGGCATGAAAATGAGGCCAGTGAATCCGAAGAGGAGGACAAATCCAACAACAGTGCAAATGTTTTCCTGATGGCATATGAAAAGGTATGAGCGATGGTTTTACATTTGACCAGTTAGAAGATGCCTTCAGCGAACAACTTGAAGAGCACAGAAATGTGTTGGACAAGTATAAGCAGTCTCGCAAGAAGATTAAGGCATACAAATGCGAAGTAGTAAGACTATCTAATCTTCTTGAAGATAACAAAGAGACATCTACTACATATAACATATAGGAGATAGCCAAGATTAGACGGGACTATCATGAGGCTATCCTCATTATAGAAAAGAAAGAAAGAGACTGTGTCAAAGTGCAAGAACTGTATGACAAAGAGAAGAAGAAACACTTGGTCACTACACAGAGACTCAAGGTATGATTGCCAAATTCGAAGAGTCTTATGTAATCTTTAAAAAGTTGGAGATCAAATTAGGAAAACATGTCACCCTTGTTACACAGCCTAAGGTTAGTCCTAATACTATACATGTACCACAGAAAGCACATAAATAACACATTTCTTATAACTATGATTTTATGTACAGGTTTTCAAGAAAGACACAAAAGAAGCATGTCAACACATAAACAAAGAACACTACTTCAAAAATTACATGCACATACCGTGATAAACACGGGCATATATCGCAGTATTGTAGAGCTAGACACCCTTGTTACACAGCCTAAGGTTAGTCCTAATACTATACATGTACCACAAAGGAATAAACCAAAGAAAGCACATAAACAACACATTTCTTATAACTATGATTTTATGTACAGGTTTTCAAGAAAGACACAAAAGAAGCATGTCAACACATAAACAAAGAACACTACTTCAAAAATTACATGCACATACTGTGATAAACACGGGCATATATCGCAGTATTGTAGAGCTAGAAAATTAGTTAACATAAATATGCTTACTTGGATTTCTAAAACTAATCAAGCTGGACCCTTGAAGAAATGGGTACCAAATGTTACGTCTACTCATTTTGTAGGAGGACCTTCAACCCTCTAATGCTAAAAGCAAATAGATCCTCGATAGGGGATTTTTGCGGCACATGACAGGTGATGCATCCTTATTCGCTACTCTATCGATGAAGAGAGAAGGATATGTTTCCTTTGGTAATAATCTTAGAGGTAACATTATAGGTAATGGTACTGTTGTTATATATCCCTACCCAAAAATAAAAAACGTTTGTCTAGTCACAGAATTGAAACATACCTGTTGAGCATTAGTCATTTAGCAGATAACAGTTATGGTATCAACTTCGTGAAAGATAAATGCTCGATATATGAAATGTCTACTGGTAGTCCTGGTATATGAAAGGATTAGGGAAGACAATATATATGTTTTCTTTTTAGAAAGTATTAGTAGTGCAGGTAAGTGCCTAATAGCCAATCAAGAGAAAAGTTGGCTATAGCACATGAGGTTAGGACATGCTAACATGTATACTATCTCGAGGCTATTGTAGCCTCCGTTAATTGGTTTTTTGAAAATTTTTGAATTTTTGTATTTTTCCATTCTCTGAATTTTTCTAAGTCTTTAAAAACAGAAATTTTCATATGAAACGTAATTTGGTCGTGATATGTTATCCTTATTTTTATTGAGTATTTGATTTTGAGAAAAACCGTATTATATGGAGTTTTGTCCTAAATAAAATTATTGTCCATTTTCTAAAAGAATTTTCATAAGATATAAATATTTCATTTATATAAGAAATAGTTTGTCAAAATATTATTTTTAAACTAAATATGCTTTTATCGGTAATAAATATTATTTTGAAAGCTTATAGTTATAATGATTCGAGTAATTTTTCCTCGTATCGGATTATACTATTTTTTTCCCAATCCTGGCCTACCAAGTTGGACCTGGATTGTGGAGTAGCTTCTTGAGTTTACGTAGGGATTGATAGTGCTAGCTAAATTATAATCGCTAATAAATAATTTACTGGTCGCTAATATCTATAATTAGCTAGTGATTATTTAGTACTAATTACCTAAACTAGTAGATAACAAATTGTTAGTGGTTAGTGTGATCTTAGTAGTTAGTGATTTCCATTAATTTTTCTAATTCTATTACATGTACAATGCCTTTAGGCCTCGTTTGGTTCGCGGAATGGAAGGGAAAGGAAATCAATTCCTTCTCATTTCCTTTCCTTTGGGAAACTTTAATTCCCATTGATTTTTCTTTCCCATGTTTGGCAATGCCAAGGAATTTGGAAAGGAAAGTGAATACTTTAATGTGGGAAAGTGATTCCTTGCTTGGATGGATGGAATCACTTTCCCCCCCTAATTTCCCTTCCATTGGGAATCACTTTCCTTTCCTCCTCAATTCTTTGGACACCCAAACATAGGAAAGTAATCACTTTCCTTTTCCAACCTGGAGATTCCGCGAACCAAACGAGGCCTTAGGGTTTTCCCTTCCTACCCTATAAATAGTCACACTTCCCAATGTGTTGCAACCTAAAAAATTCCCTAAAAATATTTCCTACCAATCCTAGCCGCCAGGTTCGTACAGCTAGTAGCTCCAAGCTATCCCCTTGTCTCGACTTTTCGGCCAGCTTCCGGCCATCCACCATCCCGACTCCCCTTTGTTCCTGACCCCTAGCATCACCCAACAACCATCATCACCAACAACCCGACCATCCCATGGCTCTACGCCGCCATTCTCAGCCTCCAGCCACCAATGCAGCCCGTACTACCACCATTAACACCACCGTCACCATCAGAATCACCACCACCATTGGCCCCATCTCCAGCCAGATTGCCACAACCAACTTCACATAGAGGGGAAGATATAGAGAGAGGAGAGAAACCTCCGTCGCAACACCCGTACGAGATCGGCCTGGCCAGTGCGCCTTTGCGTTGCGTTTCGACCCCTCCGTCGTGCTCCGGTGCAGAAGCCCTGAGCCGCGTGCCACTTCCGCACCGGCATCCAGTGGCGAACTCTAGCGCATGGACCGCCGCTCCCACCGTCGGGCCGTGCATGCCTCTTCACCGGTGCCGAACCCCCGGCACTTCCAGCCCGCCAACGTGGTGAGCCCCTACCCGTCTCTCCCACTCTTCACCCCTCTTTCATTCTTCCTCAACTTCTTTCCTTCTCTCTCACGCTGATTTGGGAACAACAACATCGTTTGCTTCCTTCTATCTCTTCGTTGAGAAGTTTAGGGATTTTAGGATTGGATTTGTGTACTCAGCATAATGAAACCCCCGCCGCCTTTATTAGGGCTAATTAGTTTTTAATTAAAAATCATTAAAAAATGTTAGTGATTAGAAAGTTGTTATTATTGTTATAAATATCTTTATTATTAATATGGTAATGGGGGATTTGGGTTGTATGCTTTAAAGTTGTAAATATATATAGGTATATTATATATGTTTATATAATATATGTATGCATGTATAAATTATTTGTAAATGTATATGACTAGCCTTATAATAATAAAATGTGGGTATATTGTATATAAATGTATTTTCTGTATTGTATATAAATGTATTTTCTATATTGTATATAAATATATTTTTCTATATTGTATATAAATATATATGCATTGAATTATTATATTATTGGTATTATAAATAGTATTCTTTATTTTGGAAAAAATATAGTATATAATAATATTTCTAAAATATTATTATTTAATTTGACCTAAAAATCCTAATTGACAAATTGGAGTTTTAGTACTAAATAATTTTCTAAGATTTCAAATAATACTTCGATTTATAAAATAGAGTTTCCAGAATATTATGAATGAATTCTTTTAAAATAGTATATGCAATTAGTTATACTTTTCTTTCGAAGTTATAAGTCACGACTATAATAGTCGTTTTCTCGTTATTGATTTGATTATCGTGCCAAACTCTGATCTTAGGCTTCAATATACCAAACTAGGCTACTCGGACTATTCTGGACTCAATGGAACCACTTGTGATGTCGTTTGGTACCATCTTGTGGAGTATAGCATCGTACCTATCCCGTGTCGACATGTTCATATTGCGCACGTCGACTCCAACCAAATTAAGGCGAGTACATTCTCTGATTGTTTTTATCATGATAGTATATATATTGCCTGCTCTAGACTACTTTACTTGATGTTGACACATTGTTAACATGGATTGGTACTATGTGGATCTTGTCAGGAGATGTTATCCCTTATCGGGTACATCAGATAATTCATGTTCATGTGCTTTATCATGTGCATCGTGTACTCACTGTATTCGTATTATTCATGTACTCTCATGCTTATGTGCTCACATATGCTTTATGTGCAAACTAACGATCATGTACGTAACATGTTGTGATTAGATCCTTGTGTATTAATTGAGGCAGGGGAGTAGAACTAGTTATGTGATTAAATCCCTCTAGTGTACTTATGTATATATCGAGTATACACTCACGTATAATTGAGTTACCATAGAATACTCATGTGTAACCTAAGCCAATCACATAACTATCTTGTGCTCTAAATTACTTATATTATTATAGTTTAACATGTTCTCTGTCTTGTTCATGTACTCAGTTTTCTTATATTTTATGATGCTATTTCTCTATTTTTCTTTGTATTTCTTTTTCAGCATGTCATGTATTTTATTCTATTACGAGTTATATATTTTCTACCATGAAATGGAACTGCTTTTAGAATTATGTATTTCACTCCAATCTCAGCTAGATAACCACATTTTTAGGAATTATTATGCTCCACGTTATTGGACTACATGATGATTCTAACTGAGACAGATCTCGATGTTCCATTCACCGAGAGTTGTCTCCCAGGAATTCTAGGATGTTGTATTTTGATTTATGTTTTGTTATCGGATTTGTCTCCGATATATTCTGGTTATGTATATTCATTGTAGACTTTAGTTGTTTCAGGACTATTGATATCTTCCCTATTTTACATCTTCCTTAGCTGTTTGCGATGTGATTTGAGTACATTTATTATTATGGATCGTCTAGATGGTGTAGATATTTTGGTACTTGACAATGTTCTACCGCAGATACTACGGCATAGGCTGGACGTGGCTTACGTACTTGTACCCGAATATCTGGGTGCAGGTCATGACACATTTTTATAGTGGCCCATGCTGGTCACTCTTTGCAACTATTACGAAGTCGTATAGTACTTAGGCTTAGTCAAACTACTGCGAGACTGTCCTAGGATTATGATTGAATCATAGAATATTTTAGGAGATTTGGTACTCAACCACATATTAGGAACTCTTGATAGATTCCAAGGATGACTCCTGAGAATCTTACTTCGAAACTCTTTTGAGTCTATTCCCACTTACTTTTTATCATCCTGATTTTGAATATATGTCTGTTATCGAACCCTATTTTTGCATTTGGTTGAGTTTTATAGACCCCGGAGAGAACTAGAAAGTAGAAGTTGAACTTATATATCATTTAGGTTGAGAAGAGAACATGATTAGCCAACCTTATATATATGAAGGTCGAGAATTATTTTAGGCTATATTCTAGGAATTTTGAACTTTGACCCAGATAGTACCTTCGGGGCGACCCCCGAAATCTCACTCTAAACCCTACCTCAGAATCTGTTTTCGTTTATTCCTGTCTACTTTTCCTTGTTCACTGATTAAATCTTAGTGTTCGTTGTTGACTTGATTTTGTATCAAGATAAATTTTATGGATTGAATTAAGTTATATTCTGATAACATGTTTGATGAGAACAGTGAGAAAGTTAAATGTCTGCTTTAGTTATGGAATCTAGAATTTATCGCATAGTTGGTATGAAAAAAACATAGAGCCTGATTTTGGGTATACTTATCCTAGTTATGAATTTTAGAGTTTCTCACAGCCATACCGGTTAGCGTGGTGAAAATTCTAGATAACACGATTATAGGGTATACACTATAGTTATGGACTCTATCGTTTATTGCAGCTATGCTTACTGGCATGGCAAAAATTCTGGCAACATAATTTCGGATAGACGTGTACGATTATCGGATCATATCTTAACTTGGTTCACTCCGTCATGACTAGATGGGCAAGAACAATTCCTACCATCATTTCTTCGTCTTACAGTTCTTTCTTCGTCTTAATTAACTATGTCCTATTTACATCGATCAACTATCTTATATTTAAATCTATTAGCTACACCTTAAAATCTTGAATTCTTGTATCTCTCTACTTGAAAAAGGTCGAGGAAGTATCGTAAATCATCTAGCTCAGAAAGGATAGAATTTGTTATCATATTGTAATCTTGGTAGGAATATAAAATGTTGGACATTGAGATAGAATTGGTAGAACAATAATATGACTGAGATTAGAAACAAGAAGAGACCAATAATATCATTTGGAAACAATTATACTTAGAGGAATATTTCGAATATGAATTATCTTGGAAAGAACGTAGGAGAATTTCGAGTAAAAAGAACAGTAGAATATACGTTAATAGTGAGATCTGCAATATTTTATAATTGTACTTTTAGAACTGATGAGGATATTCGAGGGCATTTGACTTTTGAGAATTTAGATGTTTTGTTGTTACAGATTCTTAGGATATTACCTTAGGGAGTTAAGACAAGATACTAAAATTAGGAATTCAAATACATGGATGGAAGCTTATGACTACATGCAGAGATGACATGAAATTGAACAAAGATTGGAAAGAGAATGATTTGGAACTGAAAGAACACAAACTTTTTAAGTTATAGGAAAATGGAAATTCATAAGTTTAAGAAGGATGATATTTGAAGGTATAGAATTTGAAGGAAATATAAAGATTGATATTTAGAATAATGGAGAATATTTTTATATGGTAGGGTGGCATTAGATTTGAGTATTACGAAGGTTGAACAAGTTCAAGGATATTTTATCAACCTTAATTCAGGAAATTTCGGACCTAAGTAAATACAAGGTAAAGAAATTTGGACTTTCAAGATGACTACATGGAAAGAGATTACAAAAATAAAAAAATTGAGAAGTTATAACAAGGAGTATGCTCCATAGATACTGCCCTTGGAATAAAGGTCAAGTCTGTAGTATTTATAGAAAAGTTCAATCTTCATGACCAAAGATTTGATTTTTGGTAGTAGTCGTATCAAGGGTCGATTTTCACGATTGAAGATCATGATTTTGTAGTGATATGTTTGAACTTGCAAGATAAAGGTATAATTGGAAAATGGTAATCGGATAAACTTGGTAGTAGTAGAGTGAGACGATTTGACTTCCTTCTGCAATCCTATCTTTGATTTTCCTATCCTAGTAAAAGGAATTTGATTTTCCCTTGAATCATTCTTTAAGTTTCAATATCGCCAAAAGTTTGATCTACTTTGATCGTGACTGATCGACTTTTGGTCATCTTTTTTATCATGCCAATGTTATTCATTATTGACGATATTCTAATGGTTTAAAATGATCGTGACTTGGATTTCAATCCTTTATTGCTCGTACCTAGACTTCGATTACAGCCTTGTCGTATCTAAATACTGCTTGGATCAAGGTTAGACTGACCTTATCCTTGATCGCGACGAAATTTCGATTTTTATCATGTTTGGATCTAAATACCATTACCGTTCGTGCATAAACCTTCGATTTAAATTCTCAGCAATGACAAGTTCTATGCTAATCATGATTTGATTTAGCCATTAATCTTCATATTGGTCGTGCCTAGATGACCTGGCATGATTATACGACTTTGATTGTCGCGATGGTAAATCTAAAGATCGTGACTATACCTGTTAAATTTAACCCTAAATCATGCCTGGAATTTGATCTTCATGACGATCCACCAATTTAGTCGTGTCGAATTTGATCATGACTGGATAAATTTTCCATCGTGCCCATATTTCATTCCCAACCCATATTTCATTCCCAACCATGCCTAGATTTTAATCTTCTTCGCAACGTTATCCTAGATCGTGCCCAAATGATTTTAATCATACCAATTTATTAAACACGTCTAAGTCTTGATTTTACCCGTGATCAAGTGGTTTGTTCCTTAGCATAAATCATGCCAAACATTTCATTATTCCGAACGATGCCCAATCCGGTCGTTTTCGTATTTGAACATGCCTATATAACCTTGAATCTAATCTGATCGAGCCTAGATCATATTGATCATCCATTGCTTAGATTTGATTTTAACTTTGATCGTAACTGAACAATTTTGATTTTCTTAGTCGCAACTTCGCGCTTAAATAATTTGAATTTATTCTAAATTGCGCCTAAAACCTTGATCCTCGGTCACGACTATATGATTGATTAGTCGTGCCAGAATTTGGACCTTGACTATGTGTGAACAATTTTCTGTTCCTGCCAAAAATTCGATTCCGTAGACACTCGTGCCTAGGTTCCATTCCAAAACATGCCTAAGTTTTGGCTTCGTAATCTTATTCTAGATCGTGCCAAGTGAATTTAGATCATTTCCAAATTTTAATCACGTCCGAGCTCAGATCACATTTCATGACTTAATTAATCATGCTCATTAGATTTTGATAGCGCCTATGAGACCTTCACTTCAAACTTGATCGTGTCCAAAATTGTATCCTTGGTCATAACAAGTTTTTATCTTAATCGTGCCTGTGCGACTTTGATCCTGATTTTCATCAAGCCTAAACTCTACTGATTGTTCGTTATATGAATCTCAAATTCTACCTTCTATTCTCCTAGCCATGATTGGAATCGTGCCTAGAATGACTTGAGTTATTTCTAAATCACGCTTATATAATTTTGTTCATATTACGATTTTATCGTGCCAACACTAGTCATGCCTAGTTATTTTGAATTTGATTATCGCAATCGCGTCAAGTCATCGTTCTTTGATCGCGCCAAAGATATTGTCTAAACTCACTATCGTGTTTTGATCCCTCTGCCAAACCTAAATTTTGAGGACGAAATTTTTTTAAGGAGGATGGATTTGTAGCCTCTGTTAATCGAATTTTTGTATTTTTTATTCTCTAAATTTTTCCAATTCTTTGAAAACAAAATTTTTAATATGAAACGTATATTGGTCGTAATATGTTATCGTTATTTTTGTTGAGTTTTCGATTTTGAGAAAACCGTATTATATGGAGTTTTGCCCTAAATAAAATTATTGTCCATTTTCTAAAAGAATTTTCATAAGATATAAATATTTCATTTATATAAGAAATAGTTTGTCAAAATATTATTTTTAAACTAAATATGCTTTTATCGCTAATAAATATTATTTTGAAATCTTATAGTTATAATGATTCAAGTTATTTTCCCTCGTATTGGATTAGACCATTTTGGTCCTATTCCTAGCCTACTAAGTTGGACCTGGATCGTGGACTAGCTTCTTGAGTTTACGTAGGGATTGGTAGTGGCAGCTAAATTGCAATTAGCTAATAAATAATTTACTGGTTGGTAATATATATAATTAGCTGGTGGTTATTTAGTATTAATTACCTAAACTAGTAGATAACAAATTGTTAGTGGTTAGTGTGAGGTTAGTAGTTAGTGATTTCCATTATTTTTTTCTAATTCTATTACATGTATATTGCCTTTAGGGTTTTCCCTTTCTACCCTATAAATAGGCACACTTCCCAATGTGTTGCAACCTAAAAAATTCCCTAAAAATATTTTCTAACAATTCCAGCCGCTAGTTCCTACAGCTAGCAGCTCCAAGCCACCCCCTTGTCTCGGCTTTTCGGCCAGCTTTCGGCCATCCACCACCCCGACTCCCCTTTATTCCCAACCCGTGGCACCACCCAACAGCCATAATCACCAACAACCCGACCACCCCGTGGCTCCATGCCGCCATTCTCAGCCCCCTGCCTCAGCCCCTGTCCGACCAAGACTGTCGCCCAACACAACACATCATCCACCACTGTCGCCAATCTCACCACCATTCCCTCCAGCCACAAATGCAGCCCGTACCACTACTATTGACCACACCACCGTCACCATCAGAATCACCACCACCATTAACCACACCACCGTCACCATCAGAATCACCACCACTATTGGCCCCATCTCTGGAAAGATTGCCACTACCAACGTCACAAGAGAGGAAGGTAAAGAGAACGAATATAGAGAGAGGATGAGAGAAACCTCCGCCGAGAGACCCGTACGAGATCCGCCTGGACAGGGCGCCACTACGTCGCGTTCTGACCGCTCCGTCGTGCCCGAGCGCGGATGCCCCGAGCTGCGCGCCACTTCCCTATCGCCGCCACGTGGCGACCTCCAGCGCCTGGACCACCGCTCCCTCCGTCGGGCCGTGTGCGCCTCCGCACTGGTGCCGAACTCCAGATCCGTCGACCCCCGGCACTGCCAGCCCCCCGACGTGGTGAGCCCCTCCGTCTCTTCCACTCTTCACCCCTCTCTCGTTCTCCCTCAGCTCCTTCCCTTCTCTTTCACGTTGATTTGGGAAGAAGAGTGATTTGGGAACAGCAGCTTCGTCTGCTCTCTTCTCTCTCTTCGTTGAGAAGTTTAGGGATTTTAGGATTGGATTTGTGTACTCATAACAAATGAGACCCCCACTACCTTTATTAGCGGTAATTAGTTTTTAATTAAAAATCATTAAGAATAATGGTAGTGATTAGAAAGTTGTTATTATTGTTATAATTATTATTCTCTTTATTATTAATATGAGTAAGGGGGATTTGGGTTGTATGCTTTGAAGATGTAAATATATATGGGTATACTTATATGTGTGTATATAATAATTTGTTAGGACAACCCATGTCTTCCATTGATAAGAACACTGAAGAAAACTAACAGCTTATTACCTTCCCAAAGTTTGGTGCCGGAGTAAACAGATCAAGCAGTTGATCTGTGTTCATGGTTTTCATACTAGCATTCTCTGAATTAATGAAGGTACTAGCTATCGATAATTTGAACTTTTGGAGGCTCATAACTTTCTCTTCCAAGGTACCACGCATTATGAGCCGATGAACATTGACAACTTTGCGCTGACCCAACTTGTGAGCTCGGTCCATTGCCTAAAGAGTGGTTACAAATTAACACAAGATAGAATGTTATAGGGCCATTACAGGAAACTTTCCCAAATTAAGGAAGCAAACACAGCAGAAGAGTTTCAATTCATACACGACCCATGCACATATGTGAATACATAAAACTTGCATATCCTCAATAATATCATAATATCTTACATTTTATATCGTGATCAAGTATTATAGTTTGAATTTATTGTCAATTATGCCTACATGCTTCTCTGTACAGTCAGGAATATGAACGAAGTGGCAACAAAGCCACCATTCCCTAAAATTAATCAGGAAACATAGAACATGGAATATAGATAGTTAATCAAAGAGAACATGGGAAGTAGCTGACAAACTGCTGGGGTCATAACAAACAGGTTAGCATTGACAGGAAAACCATGTAGTTGTTAAATGCAGCAAATATCAGTTATACTGAGGATGCAATAAAATTGACCAATAGCCATTTCCAAACACAAACCTTTTGTTTGCATTCTCAGGTACATGGTGAGCGGAATGGTATTCAGATGATGGCATCAAGTGCTGATCTAGTGTAGAATGTTTATGCAATAACAAATACCATTATAGTGATGGAAATGTTGAGAATATAAAGAACATAAAACTACAAATGAAAAGGAAAGGTGCTTATTGGCAACAGTTGTAAAAACATGTAAATAAATAAAAAAAAAACTTATTTATCTCGATGATTACGCTTTAAAAGTTCTTATATTTGTTAGATATTTTTAATAATTCATTAATTGAATATATGACACACCCTAAGCTAAAGAAGCATTTTAAATAGTAAACTAGAGTTGGAGGAGAGCTGATTTTTACAAGAAAGAATATTATAACAAGCAAGAAGCGGGGGAAGGGATTGATGCAAGAAGTATATATATTAGGTCTGTCTTTCGAAGCCGTGGAAGGGATGGTTCAACATGTGGCAGATCCATTTAACCATGAACTACTATCAAGTGAGGTATTGACCTAATAAGACCAACTTTTCGAATAATATTATCCTAGAAATATTTTAAAGATATATTTACAACGTTGTCTATAAATTGAAAAAAACACGTATTTTACAATATTTTATAAAAGTTGTTAAATAAAACCCTTTTATGATGTTTCATAAACATTGCAAAATGATATAACATATACAACGTTTACATAACGTGGTAAAATAAAATTAATTTTACAACATCAAACAAACATTGTGCAATATAAACAATATACAACTATTGTTAAACGTTGTTGAACATGACATTTTTACAATATTTTAAATACATTGTTAAAATTAGTAACTTTGGCAACAATAAATAACCGTTGTCAAAATTAATAAATGTTACAATGTTAATAAAACGTTGTTAGAAATAATAATACACAACTTTTGTGAATGACCATTGTAGAAGCCTTAACGTTTGAATGTAAAACGTTGTTTGCACATGTATTTTACAACGTTTGACATTGCTAGAATATTGGTCTCTTTGTGTTACTCTTTTCTCGTGATTGTGTTGTCAGTTTTATATCTGTCCTTGACCATTCTCGACTGGGAGTATCTTGCATTATACTACAGTAGAGACATACTATAGCTTGGGAGTATCTTACATTGTACTACGATCTATAGCTGATTCTTTATCTTGATTGACTTGACTTGAGACATGCCATGGATTGGAAGTATCTTGCATTGTACTACGACCTATAGCATATATTGATTGATTGATTGACTTGACTTGCGGCACTATAAAAGGAAAGGTGCTTATTGGTATTATATATAGTATTCTTTATTTAGAAAATATATATATAATAATATTTCTAAAATAGTATTATTAAATTTTGACCTAAAAATCCTAATTGACAAATTGGAGTTTTAGTACTAAATAATTTTTTAGGGTTTCAAATAATACTTCGATTTAAGAAATAGAGTTTCCAGAACATCATAAATGATTTCTTTTAAACTAGTATATGCAATTAGTTATGCTTTTCTTTCAAAATCATAAGTCACGACTATAATAGTCGTTTTCCTCGTTCTTGATTCGATTATCGTGTCAAACTTTGATCTTAGGCTTCAAATACCAAACTAGGCTATTTAGACTATTCTGGACTCAATGGAACCGCCGGTGTTGTCGTTTTGGACCATTTTGTGGAGCATACCATCATACCTATCCCGTGTCGACACGTTCGTGTCGCGCACGTCAACTCCAACCAAATTAAGACGAGTACATTCTCTGATTGTTTTCGTCATGATAGTATCTATATTGCCTACTCTAGAATACTTTACTTGATGCTGACACATTATTAACACGAATTGATACTATATGATTATTGTCAGGAGATGTTATCCTTTATCGGGTACATCGTTAATTTCATGTTCATGTGCTTTATCATGTGCATCGTGTACTCCTTGTATTCGTATTATTCATGTACTCTCATGTGCTCTCATGTACTCTCATGTGCTCACAAGTGCTTCATGTGTAAACTAACAATCATGTACGTAACATGTCATGATTAGATCCTTGTGTATTGATTGGGGCGGAAGAGTAGAAATAGTTAAGTGATTAAATCCCTCTATTGTACTCATGTATATGTTGATTATACCCTCATGTGTAATCGAGTTACTGTGAATACTCATGTGCAACCTAAGCCAATCACACAACTGTCTTGTGCCCTAAATCACTTATATTATTATAGTTTAAGATGTTCTCTGTCTTGTTCATGTACTCAGTTTCCTTATATCTTTATGTTGTTTTTTTCCCTATTTTTCTTTGTACTTCTTTTCCAGCATGCAATATATTTTATTCTATTGTGGGTTATATATTTCCTACCATGAAATGGAACGCATTTAGAGTTATGTATTTTGCTCCAATCCTGACTGGATAACCACATTTTTAGGAGTTGTTATGCCCCACGTTATTGAACTACATGATGATGCTAGCTGAGACAGATCTCGATATTTCATTCACCGTGAGTTGTCTCCCAGGAGTTCTAGGCTATTGTATTTTGATTTATGTTTCGTTATCGGATTTGTCTCCAATATATTCTGGTTATGTATCTTCATTATAGACTTTAGTTATTTCAGCACTATTGATATCTTCCTTATTTCATATCTTCCTTAGCTGGTTACGATGTGATTTGAGTACATTTATTATTATGGATCATCTAGATGATGTAAATATTTTGGTACTTGACAGTATTCTACCGTCGATACTACGACGTAGGCTGGGCGTGACCCACGTACTCGTGCCCGAATATCCGAGTGCGGATCGTGATAGCTATCAACTAAGAAACTGGTAAACGGATTCCCAAAAATTTCCTTCAAGAGAGATGGTATTTCAAATTGTGAAAAGAACAAATCAATTAGGTCATTATTTAAATCCATCAATGTTTTAAGCACTTCTAGACCCTTGCAATTAATTTATATGGATTTGTTTGGTCCTAGTAGAATCGCTAGTCTTGACGGTAAGCTCTACGCTCCTGTTATCAATGATGATTTATCTCGATAAACGTAGGTTTACTTTCTATCAAATAAAAGCGATGCCAGTTTTGAATTTCAAGTATTTTGTAAAAAGGCTTTATGGTTACTTGAATCCTAAGTGACCATGGCGACAAATTCGAAAATACTGATTTTAAAAAGTTTTGTGATGGTAATATATATTACCATAAATTTTCTTGTTCTAGAACTCCTCAACAAAATGGTGTTGTGGAGCGGAAGAATAGAACTCTAAGTGATATGGCTAGAGTCATGCTTAACCAGCACAATCTTTCGAAATATTTTTGGATAGAAGCTGTAAGTACAGCATGTCATATTTTGAATAGGATGTTAATTCGACTTATATCGAAGATAACCCCCTATGAATTGTGGTTTGGAAAGGTTCCTAACATTTTTTTATTTTAAAGTTTTTGGATGTCACTGCTTTATCCTGAATACCAAGGATAACTTGGGTAAGTTCGACTCGAAGGCAGACGAAGGATAATTCCTCGGTTATGCTGCTAAGAGTAAGGGATATAGAATTTTCAATAAGAGATCTATGATTGTTGAAGAATCTATAAACGTTTCCTTTGATGAGCTCAAAAGTCAAAAATCTATTGACAGTGATAGTGAAGACATACGAAACCAATCCAAGGCACCTGAAGATACTGTAACTGACAAGAACTATCTAGACAGTCTGCCTAAGAAGATAAAATTTATTCAGACCATCTAGAGACACTTGTTATAGGTAATATATCCAAGGGAGTAGGTACGCGTTCTTCTACTAGAGACATAACAACTAATGTAGCTTTCATTTCTCAAGTAGAACCTAAATCAGTCGTAGATGCTTTTCTTGATGAATTTTGGATTGATGCCATGTAAGAGGAACTTAATCAATTTGAGAGAAATCTATTGACAGTGATAGTGAAGACATACGAAACCAATCCAAAGCACCTGAAGATACTGCTACCGACAATAACTATCTAGAGAGTCTGCCTAAAAGATGAAATTCATTCAGACCATCTAGAGACACTTGTTATAGGTAATATATCCAAGGGAGTAGGTATACGTTCTTCTACTAGAGACATAACAACTAATGTAGCTTTCATTTCTCAAGTAGAACCTAAATCAGTCGCAGATGCTTTTCTTAATAAATTTTGGATTGATGCCATGCAAGAGGAACTTAATCAATTTGAGAGAAATCAAGTTTGAGAACTTGTTCCTAAATCTATTAGTCAATCGATAATTGGTTCCAAATGGGCGTTCCGAAATAAACTGAATTAGGAAGTGTTGGCCCATTGGTCATGGTCAAACCTGATTTTAATAATTGATCAAACTCTGTCTCGATATAAATACAAAGCAATTCAGATGTTTACCTATGACGTTTTGGACACTGCTCAATAATGGATATTTACTATGTTCAAGACCGAAGCTGTTCCGAAGCTGTTTGCCATTCAGAATGTATTTTCTTCAAAGTAATGTAATTTTTATTTTATTGAGTCTAGGAATACATTGTACACCAAGTCGTACTGGCAAATAGGCTGTCCGAAATCGTTTTTCAAAATCACCCTATCTTTTTAAAAATGACCTATGTTTTTGAAAAATATTATTTTTACAAAAAGCTTCTGAAGGACTTTTCAAAAAGCCAAAATGATTTTTTCTCAAAATCAACTGGCAGAACCCTAACAGAACTCGGTAAGAGTTCGGCCAGTGTTCGGCCAGAGTTCGGCCCAGTTGAACATTATGTGAACGTTTGATTTTGAACTTGGTCACCCTTCAGTTGCGGTTTGTTACAAAGAGTTCTATCCGAATTCTGTCCGAATTTTGTCAGAGTTCTGTCTTTGGAAAAACTATAAATAAAGAAGGATTTCGATCATTTCAAATCACCAATTCACTTTCAATCTCTTCTCTTCTAAAACTTACATTTTTTCCAAAGAGTTCTCAAAAGCTTATATTTTCAAATCCTAAGCCAATTACAATCCTCTAGTCGATTTGCTAGTGCGGTGTGGTCTAGAAGTTTCAGAGCGATTGTAATCAGAGGCTTGATTAAAGAAACAACTCTTCACAATTAAAGTTGGTCGAGTTCTTCGTATCAAAGCTCGCGTCTGTAGAAGTTGCAAGGACTTCGTATGAAAACTTACGGGATTTTCCAAGAGTGGATTCAACTGGAAGCTAGAGTTCTACCGACTGGACTAGTCCTCATAAGAGGGAAACCAGTATAAATCTCGGTGTTTGCGTTTGCCTTCTGATCACCTTTCATTTCTGTCATTTATTTTGTGATTATTTTTATATCTGTGATCTAACTGCTAACGAGATTTTTAATTAGCAATATTCCGCTGCCTACTCTATTCACCCCCCTCTAGAGTATTCTGCTTTACGATTTCGTTCCTACAATTGGTATCAGAGCGGTTTATATAGGTAAAGCAAGGTAAAATTGCAGTTATATTCAATTTTTATATAGATAACAACATTATACATGGCAACTGTGAAATTCACAAGTGAAGGCCAAGCCACAAACAGACCTCCACTGTTTGACGACACTAATTACACTTATTAGAAAACACGTATGAGTTTCTTTTTTGAAATCTCTTAATTTTGACTTATGATCTGTAGTTATTAATGGCTATAAAAAGCCCCCTCGTATTAATGTTGATGGTGTTTTAGTTGAAAAATCTCATGACAAATATACAGAGGAGGAAAAAAAAAGACCAGTCTTGACGTACGTGCTATTAACGCTTTATTTTGTGCTTTAGACAGAACTGAATTCAACAGGGTGTCCACTTGCACAACATCAAGCGAAGTGTGGAAACTTTTCGAAGTAACCCACGAAGGAACAACATGTTTGCCATTAAAATTGTTTGATTGAAAACTTTAATACAAACAGAACAGTGTTACAATGTAGGACTTAGATGTAGTCCTAGGAGTACACTTTTGTTTAAGCTGGGTCCTTAGTGCCAATGGAGCGAGTGGTAATGCGTTGACTCTGTTGACGGGCTGACGACGGTTATCGATTCTCTGAAGGTGTGGATTGCTCTGGGTGCTGGAGCTTGCTGAGAGGAGGAAGACGTTGAGTGTCTGTATCTGCCTCTCTGATGACTCCTTGTATGTTCGTTGTGGATTCTGTGTGTGTGTGAAGGAGACGATCCTTCTATTTATAGATTTGCAGGCTGACTGCTCATGCGCACATGTGGGATGCGCTGGTGTGGGGACGCCACGTGGAAGTTGCTGATGGGGGCGCACGGATGATGCGCCCTGATTGGGAGGTTGAACTCTTCATACTGCTGTTGTGAGCCGGCACGTAGCAGAGGAGAAGATCTTTCTGTTGCTGAAATCTTGGATGAGTTGAGTCAAAGGACACGTGTCATCGACCCATGGCTCGAAGATCTCGGATTTGGTGGGGGGAAGTAATCTGGTGAGCTGCGCCTTGATTGGGCGCAGGAGGAGGTTGCGGCTCATAACCTTTAGGGGTTACAAACTGTTTAGAGCGCATGGCTTTTGAGGCGCATGCAGGCGACTTTCCTTCTGTCTTTCGGGATCAGAGATCAGTCTGGGGCGCATGGCTTTTGAGGCGCATGCAAAGCTTCAACTGGAGACTCTTCTTCTGTCTTTAGGGATCAGTGAAGGGTCTGAGGCGCATGGCTTTTGAGGCGCATGCTGGTTTGGACGCATGGCCGTAGAGGCGCATGGCGATTTGGACGCATGGCCGTAGAGGCGCATGCGGATGGCCACGTGGCAGTAGCCGTCGGCATAGAGTCGTGATGATGCTGACGTTGCCGACGCTTCGTTCTCTGAAAAAGCTGTCAACTGTTCAGACTTTGGGAAGCGTGCTGCCAACTCTGGTGTCAGTTCAGCATTTAATGTTTGTGACGTTCGATAGACAGCTGAGTGGGCACATTGGTTGGTGTTCCACTCGGCATGGAGATGTGAGGGGGGGCGCATCCTCTGTGATGCGCCGGGTACTGTAGGGCGCGTCTGTGTGATGCGCCTGATGCTGGAGGGCACGTCCGTGTGATACGCTGTTTGGCTGGCGCATCCGACATGTCCTTAAATGACGTGGCTGTCTCGCTCCTCGAGTGCTATAAATAGCCGTTTGGCTGAATTCGAGGCGTCCGATTCATCCATTTAATGCAAATTCATTGCACAGAATTCGGAGAGTCATCCACTTGGCGCATGGGTTTGATTTGCCCGGCCTATAAATAGTGGCATGGAGAGAAGGTTTGCTCCTCGTTCCCTCTCATAATTCCAACATGAACTTGGATATGCGGGTGCATTCTGTTGACAAAGTGCTCTCGAGGGTGAAGATGAGACGTCGTGTTGTCTTCGATGCACTTAAAGGTGACTGTTACATCCAAAAGACGGAGTCGAGGGCTTCTGAGGCAGGCGGAAGGTGCCTGAAGAGCCGTAGATCGGAATGGTGGTGCTAGGCTCTCTTCCTTCAAAGTGGGTGCCGTCCACTTTGATTGTGTTGAAAGCTCCTTGTGCCATGATTTCGATCACGGTCTTCCTTGGTCTTTGGAGGCTCTTTCGAAGCCTCCCCTGGCCACAGCATTTGCGGTGCTCTTCTCTTCCTTGGTTCCAGCCAGAGGGTTAAATGCTTTGTGTAATCGAAGCACTTATCAGGTGACCCTGGCTGGAAGAGCGGCACATAACTGGGCTCTGCTCGGCCAGGTGAGCCTGGTTGGAAGAGTTGCACATGACTGAGCTGCTGAAGGGATGCACATAACTGAGCTGCTGAAGAGATGGTGGGATGCGCCTGGCTGGAGGCGCATGGCATCTGCTGCGCCTAACTGACAGCGCATGGTGACTGCTGCGCCTATCGGAAGGCGCATGGTCGTTGCTGCGCCTATCTGGAAGGCGCATGGTGGTTGCTGCGCCTATCTGGAAGGCGCATGGTGGCTGTTGGCTGTAGATCTAGGATCCTTCCTTTGTAGAAATTCTCCTTTGTACAACCTTTTCTAGACATGTAATAGACTTTTATATATATAAATAAAAAGTCCTTCTTCGAATGTCTATGGCTTATTTGATTAGCTGTCTGAGTTCTGGCGCATATAATGCCTGGCGCATGGGCTTTCTGGTTGTGAAATTCCATGCTTCTACAAGACCCCCTTCAAAGTTTTCAAAACTTTTGAATAAGTTTTGGAATACTTTGAATAAGAAGCATGGAGGTCAGGGCGCATGATTTTTGGGCGTATGCTTGTTCGGACGCATGCTCCTTTCAGTTGATGATGATGACGCCTTGGTAACCCAAAAGATTAATGATGATCTTTTGGTTGTATTTGTTGTTATCTCCTCACGGAACCCGAAGCGACGGCTGAGATTACACGTCATCGGTTCACGCGTGCGACCAAGCCCTATAAATAGGTAAGGGTTGGAGAGAGAGAGAGAGAGTTCATCTGCTCTGTGCCTTTGCTTTCTTTAGAGTTTTTTCTTCAAAACCCTAACTTTTTCTTCTCTGAGAGAATGGCTCCCAAGACTCCTCGCGGTGGTGCCGGCAAGGGGAAGGAGAAAGCGAAGGAGTTCGTTGATGAGGATGCACCTATCACCCCTGCAACTCCGGCCGACGTTCGTCCTGAGGTGACGGGTGGGTTTCATCTCCTTCACATAAGCTTTTGGGCCAGACTGTGCCCTAACTCAGATTTGCTGACGCGTATGGACTTTTGTCCTGATGATACGCCGAGGTTCTACCCCGCCGACGTGCATAGGTTTACACCTTTATCATGCACCGAGGTTTAATGGCTGACGCGCATGGGTTTCGTACCCTGATGATGCGCCGAAGCCTTCGCTGACGCGCATGAGCTTACGCCCTGATGATGCGCCGAAGCTCTGATGCTGGCGCGCATGGGCTTACGCCCTGATGATTCGCCGAAGCTATTTGACATTTTTGCCTGACTTCCACCTTTGTTGTATCAGTGTCGATGACGATCCCTTTGTTGAATGAGGTCCTTCTGGACGCTTCTCTTTGTCAGATGGAAGTTGATTTTGACGAGGCGGTGATCAATCCTGCGAAGGATGCTATCTTACAGGACCAACCTCGTGAGAGAATGCTACAAATCCAGACCCAGTTGCCTCTTTTCCTCCAGAGTATGATGGAGAGTGGTAAACTGAAGTCTGCTGAATCCGAAGGTGTAACTTTCTTAAAACCTGTCTTTCTGTTTGGCGACCGACTAGTCTCTTCCGAAGCGAAGATACTGAGGATCAGAAAAGACTGGTTCTTTTCTGCCAAAGGCATGGTTTTGTACATGCGGCAGGTTGACCGCCAGTTGCCGCTGACGGCTTTTTATCGTCTAGCTTCGAAGAGAAGGATGGGTTGGGAACTTACTCCCTCTCAAGGAGGGGCCTTGGGAGGTACCCTCTCAATTGACGCCTCCTCGAACCAGCGAGATACTTTGACTGCTTTACGAGCCGGTTCTTCTTTCAGTTACCGAGCCTTGCATCCTGGAAGCATCTACAGTAAGGTCCCAAACGACACGTTTCCCTTCAGTGCCCCGATCTTTGCAAATCGGATGCTGACATCAAAGGTGATGTATCCGACAGGTAGCTTCAGAGTCGAAGGCTGGTGTCACTATATCCCGAAGTGGGACGAGTTGACCACTTGGGTGCTTTCAAGGTTCGAGGTTGAGCTTAAAGAGATCGGGCTGACAGCCGCCATTCAGGCCACGCAGGCAGGCGTGGACCTCAATAAGCCTATGTTCCTTGCGCTCTTGGAGCTTTTCAATGCCCAGACTGGCAGCTTCTTTACTCCGGTGGAGGAGTTGGGATTGGCCCTTCATGAGATGTACGAAGTATCCAAGCTTCCTTAGGGCTCGGAACCGTACGAAGAATATTTTCCATCAAATGAAGAGATCCAAGTTCTGGAGGATAAGGACCCGGAGATGATGGCTGTTTTCAAAGAGGTGACAAGCCATCATTATCTGATGCACTGGAGGGACAAGGGCAAGACCCAGCCTCATGTGACTGCTTGGAGGGACCACGTCTTCACGCAGGATTTGACGGATCCTTCGAGGATTCGGTTTGCGACTCCGCAGGGATTGAAGCCCGCGAAAGTGAGTTCTGAAATAAGCCGGCTGGACGAAAGGACCCCACACTCTAATGAGGGCGGCAAGGCTACGTACAGCTGTTTCTGGCACTGCGGGCACCGGATGTCATCCAAGGCAGTGTTGACGTCCTACTTGATGATATGGCTCCGGGATTGCGTATTTGCAGGTGGATCCGGTGCCGTCGAGAGGGTACATCGGAATCTTATTTTGCCTGCGGTGAAGTTGGCCTGTGGACGACCTTTGGCTCTCCTCCCCGCGATGGTGTGCAACCTGTTGCGCGGTTTGAGGTCCTTTGCCGATGATATGATCCACGAGAGAGGTAATAATGATAACTTTCCCCGGGCCGAGCTGCCTTTCCATTATCTCATGGGGTGGCTGATCTTGCATCATCCGAACGTGATGAGTCCCGGTCCGGAGGAGGACCATGTCGAAGGAGATGCCTTCATTCGTCGCTTCTATAAGAGGAAGTGGTCTTACACTGGCGTCCCCGTTTGCAGGAGAGTCTTATCCTACCTTCAGGGGTGGGAGATTGTCAAGGTTGGCCCGATCTTCAAAGATTTCGAGGCCGACCAAGATTTAGTTGACTCTGGCGAAGATGCGGTCACTCTGCCGAAATGGTGTTTTCGTTGGTTGCAGAGTATCCGGCCTTCTCACCTAGTCTACCGCAACCAGAATAGGTGTTATCTGGAGCCTTATCTGCCAAGCCGATTTGCTCGTCAGTTTGGCTATACCCAGTTAATGTTGCGGAATCCCAGTAGTAGTTTAGGCTTCATCGGGAGTTTGCTGGATGGAGCCCGGGGCTGGCAATATTATAACGCTGGATGTACTAGCGTTAAGTTCACCACGCCAGTTCGCAATCCTCGGCCGCCGATCCTATATCCGGCCGCCAAGCTATATTGCACTATGACTGCTATGTCTCCTTGTTATGACAGGGAGACTAGTTTCATTATTGGAACCCAGCTGGAGGCGACAGCGAATATGTTGATGGCAGCCCGATCATATCGTCCACCAGAGTTGGCGGGGTATCGGGCTGCTGCTGCAGTACCAGTGGAAGACCCGTCTGTCAGAAAAAGGCGTGCTGACACAGAAGCTGGTTCTTCTGTACCGAAAATGTCGAGAAAGGCGCCGACCCCGAAGGTTACGGAAGTGCCACTTATAATGCCAGCAGGATCAATCCCTGCTGAGGTAAGGAATATTTCGTAATTCCAATTCTTTTCGTCATTGTGGCGACTTATGCTCTTCTTCTTGTAGGGATTGAAGAAGAAGTCACGTGTTTCAAAATCGGGCGCTAGTAAACCGAAGGAGGTGGCAGGCTCTTCTGATGAGCGCATTCCACCGATGCTAATGTCTCCCGTGGAGGAAGGTCCCGAAGATGTTCCTGCGGAGGTTTTAATATCTCCTGACTTCGAGGTCGCAACAACTTCTGGGAGAGCACCATCTGCCGTGGAGGCCTTGGATGCTGAGGGTCCTGCGGACTCGAGGCATCCTGATGATGAAGTGGACTGGAGTTCGTCGCCTTCCGAGGACGTTCCTCCGGTCTTGCAAGAATCTGCTGCGGGGACAGCAGATATGGTTGAGACAGAGGAGAGGGTTGAATCCCCTCTTTATCATGATGAGGGGAGGTCGGCTGCATCATTGCCGAGTCCTACCCCGGCTTCAATCGTGAAAGTTGAGGCGGCTACCGCTCAGGAGGTAGCGACAAATTCTGTCCCTGTTGATGATGAGACCCGTCTTCCGGTCGCGACCGTTGAGACGGGTCAAGAGACAAGTGATGATCTCCCTTTTCTGCCAAAGGAGGTATCAACTGTTGATAGGACGTTGGGGGTAGAAGAGGTGGCCGTTGACATCGGTGGTTCCTCCGGGCTTGAGAAGGGTAAGGGTGTAGAACCCTGTGTTGCTCCCTCTACTTAGGGGACCATCTCGAACCCTGTGCCGGCCCCTTCTGTTGCTTCGGCTCCTCGGGCTAGCAGTCCAGCCCCTGTTGATGAAGAGCCCATTGATGCCGAGGTTCAAGCCTCGCTGATTGAGGTTGGCGGATCTTCTTCCGGTCCGCAAACTGTAGTAGCTCCTCCAACTCTCGCGATGACGCCGCAGGTCCTGGCGGATGCAGACGAGTATGTGAAATTCCTCATCGAGGGGGTATACAAAATGCTGCAGAAGGGTGTATCTGCTGTGATGGATGCCAACAGGAGTTTTGCGACGGCAAAAGCTTTGGCAATGCCCTGCATCGAGCTGATTCGTATTCACCAAGGCCACGACCACATGGCCGAAATTCTGGAGGCTTCAGTGATTGAGCTGGATGAGGGGCTCGCGGAACTTCAACGCATCCAGCGAAACGACCTCTCTGTCCTGATAGATGCGGAGAAGGGGAAGCTGATTGCCGGGATCGAGTCTTCATACCAGGCCACCGTGGGTGTTTGGGAGCGCGAGGTGGCTGAGACTGAGGCTGCGGTAGAGCAGTTGTCTCAGTCCATGAAGACGACGGTGGAAACTCGAGCTGCATTGGAAGCTAATATCGCGGATATCGACACCCAGATGCGTCGCCTTGAAGACCAACGGGCCCGACTCCAGTTAGAGGTTGAGCGTGTCCGGGCTGAACATGCAGCATTCAAGAAGGATGAAGCGACTTTCACTCAGCGGACTCTTGCCTTGGCGCAGCAACGACAACAGCTTGATGAGAAGCATGCAAGTGATACTTCTGCTGGGGCCGTTGAATTGATGCACCAGGAAGCAGAGCGACGAGTCCTGGCGACGGTGGAGGCCCGCGCAGTCGACTTAAAGCTTCGAGTCAGGGAGCTCTCAGCCCATCCTGGGGAGATTCAGGGACCATAGCTTTCCCCTTTTTCTTTTGTGTTCTTTTGCAACCCTTACTGGGGGATGATGTAGCTTCTTGTACTCCTTTTTCAGAAGAATAAAGAAGTCTACAACCTTTTTTTGTGATGTGTTCATCTTTTGTTGTCATGAACTTGATGATTTGTGTGGACCTATTATCTTTTGCGCACCTTGGTTTTCAGGTACAGATAATAAGTTTGAAGGAACCATTATGTTTGCTCAGAGGTAATATGGACATGGCAATTATTGGGTTCGAAATGATAGAATCTCCCTACTCAGAGGTATTATGGATGTGGTAGGAATGATCTTGGGGGATACGCTGAACAACTCAGAGGTTATATGGACGTGGAAGTTCCGCGATCAATGTACAATAACGCAGGGGTTGTTTGTACAAGATGTTTACTCAGAGGTAATGTGGACGTGGTAAACATGAAGGGTAGCGTAGGCTTACGAAGTGCAAGATTCTGCTTTGTGGGGTGTAGAGAGACAACTCAGAGGTAATATGGACGTGGTTATCTTTCTACTGGAGGATGCCACGGAACAGCTGGGTTCCGGAAGCGTACGAGTTTGTGGAAAGAGGTTGTTTGGGGAAGTACATGTCTGGAGGATGTCAAGAATAGTACTTCTTTAGGAACTTGCCGTTGATGGGCATCATGAACAAGTCCCCATTGGGTTTGGCAAGGCAGTAAGCACCGTTTGAGTATACCGTATCTATGATGAAAGGTCCTTCCCACTTGGGCTCGAACTTTCCTGGTGTCTTGTGGGTCAACACCATTGGTCTTCTGACTGCTAAAACCAGGTCGCCAACTTGGAAAGTCCTCTTTTTGACCTTCTTGTTGAAAGCCTGTGATATACGGGCTTGGTAGAGCTCGATGCGTTGTTGAGCTAGGAGACGCTTTTCGTCAAGTGCCTCCAGTTCTCGCAGACGACGACGTTGATTGTCCTCTTCTGTGAGTTTGTTTGTGATTGCTACGCGGAGCGAAGGTATCTGTATCTCGAGAGGCAGTACTGCTTCGCTCCCGTAGACCAGGAAGAATGGAGTGTTGCCTGTTGGGGTCCGTACCGTTGTGCGGTAGGCCCAAAGGCATTCGCCAAGCTTTTCGTCCCAGTCGCGTTTGTTGGATGACACGACCTTTTTGAGCAGCCTAACGATAGTTTTGTTGAATGCCTCAGCCAATCCGTTTGCTGCCGGATTGTAGGCGGTTGAGGCCACGTTCTGAATGCGATTCTTGTCACAGAACCTACTGAAAATGTGGCTGATAAACTGAGGACCATTGTCATGGATGATCCGCCGGGGTACTCCGAAACGGTAAATGACATGGTGTTTGATAAAGCTGACCACCCTGGAGCTTTTTACTTCTGCCAGTGGAACTGCTTCCGCCCATTTGGAGAAGTAGTCGGTGATGGCCAGGATGAAACGGTGTCCTCTCGATGAAGGAGGGGTGATTGGCCCTGCAATGTCCATGCCCCAGGCTTCGAAGGGCCAGGAGGCGACTGTAGGATGTAGCGGCTCCGATGGTGTATGTATGAAGTCTGTATGAAGTTGGCACGCGTGGCACTTCTTAGCATATTCGACAGCGTCGGCAGCCATGGTTGGCCAGTAGTAGCCCATACGTCGCAGTCGATCTTGCAACTTAGGACCGGGTTGATGAGCTCCACAAGTTCCGTCATGAGCTTCTTGAAGAGCTTCGGCTGCTTCTTCGTTGGACAGGCATCGAAGGAGGAGCCCATCGAAGGAGCGTCGGTACAACATTTTGGTAGCTGTATCTTAGTAGAATCGAAGAGAGCGTCTCCTGACTGAGACGGCTTCCTTCGGGTCCTCTGGAAGGATTCCGTAGACAGCGAAGTCGATGAACGGGAACCTCCAGTCTCGGACATTAACCCCAGTGTTCGTCGGCATGGCGTGGGCCACTTGCAAGCACAGGTTGTTTCTGGGACAAATCTGGTCTCGGCCGGTCACCGTGACATAGTGTTGAGTCCCAAGGGGCGCTGCCAATGAGGCTGCGAGGCCTGCCAGAGCATCGGCCTCCAAGTTTTGTAAACGGGGAACATGTTCGATGAAGAACCCGGTGAAGGTTGAAATGATGTTCAACGCGACTTCATGATAAGGGATTAAATCTTCATGGCGAACTTCGTATTGTCCCCGAACCTGGTTTACGACGAGTTTTGAGTCGTCGTAAGCTTCCAGATGGTCGACCCCCAGCTGTTGTGCGAGCTGGAGTCCCATGACGAGTGCGTTGTACTCGGCAACGTTGTTGGAGCACGGCTTCGAAAGAGAGTACGCACGCTGGATGACCAGCTGATCGGGGGAGACTAAGACTACCCCCACTCCTGCGATGATTTGGCCTTTGGGGCCTGTTCTCGAAGCGCCGTCGAAGAACATCCGCCAAACGGAGCTTCCTTCGGTGACGTTGGATTCTTGGACCTCATCCGGGATATCTTCATAGAGTTTTGAGGATTCTGGGATGGGGTGTGCAGCTAAAAAGTCAGCCAGAGCTTGACCCTTAACAGCTTTTTGCGGCACAAACACCATGTTCTACGGTGTTAGCAAGATCGCCCATGTAGCCAGCCGGGAGTTCAATGATCCTGGCTTCGTCATGAGGACTCTGAGCGGATTGACTCGGGAAATGACATGAATTGTCTGACCCGAGACATAATAACGAGTCTTCTGGATGGCAAACACCAAAGCCAAGCACTCCTTTTCGACGGGGTTGTACCGATGTTCGGCCCCGATGAGTGTTCGATTGAGGTAGTAGATTGCTTGCTCGAAGCCTGTATCGCTGTTTTGAGCCAGCAGAGCGCCAAGAGAATGATCCATGGCACGAACGTAGAAGAGAAATGGTTTGCCGGCGACTGGCGCTACCAGGACTGGTGGGCTTGTTAAGTAAGCCTTGATGTCGTCGAAAGCCTTTTGGCACTCCTCTGTCCAGACGTAAGAGACTCCCTTCTTCATGAGCTGAGTAAAGGGTTGACATCTACCGGAGAGCTTTGCTATGAACCTCCGGATATATGCCAGACGTCCCTGTAGGCCCCGAAGTTCTCGAAGGTTCTTCGGAGGGTCCATGTTGAGGATGGCTTTGGTCTTCTCAGGATCAACATGAATGCCTTTCGCTGTGATGACAAAGCCCAAGAATTTGCCGCTAGAAACCCCCAGAAAGGATTTAGCGGGGTTCATTTTGAGTTGATGTTCCCGCATGAGATCGAAGACCGTCTTCAGGTCCTGTAGGTGATCTTCTTTGAGGCGGCTCTTGACTGCGATGTCGTCAACATAGCATTCGACCGTCTTGCGAAGATGTTGACGGAAGATGGTGCTCATAGCTCGCTGGTATGTCGTACCAGCGTTCTTCAAGCCGAAGGGCATTACTGTGTAGCAGAAAACACCCTTTGGAGTCCTGAATGACGTGTGTTTTGCGTCATCGGGGAACATCTTGATTTGATTGTAGCCTGAATACCCGTCCATGAAGGATATGCGCTCAAAGCCACATGTGTTTTCGATCATCACATCAGTGATTGGAAGCGGGAATTCGTCCTTCGGGCAAGCAGAGTTGAGATCCCTGAAGTCGATACAGACTCGTATCTTCCCGTTCTTCTTGGTGACAGGAACGACGTTGGCTACCCAATCCGGATGTTGTTCCTCACGGATGAAGCCGCTGGTCAAGAGTTTATCTACCTCCTGATCGATGGCATTCATGATGTCCGGACGGAAGCGTCGCTGCTGTTGTTTGATAGGTTTGGCATCAGGTAAGATGTTCAACCTATGCATTGCGATCTGTGGATCGAGTCCCGGCATGTCTTCATAGCTCCAGGCGAAGACGTCGATATACTCTTTAGCCAGTTGGATTAAAGATTCTCGATCTTCTCCTTCCAGGCTTTTACTGATGAAGATGGGTTTGGAAGAAGACCCCTCCCCGAGGTCGATCTGCTCGACTTCGTCTTCGGTGGGAGGTTCACGAAGCTCAAAACGAGATTCCCATTGTTCCCCTAGGCGTTGGGCCCAGGGTTCTTCTTCGAAGGGTTCTGGCGCTTTGTCTTCGTCTTCACCTTTTTGAGGTTGTGCTGACGTCATGTTAGCTGACAGCACTTTCCTGAAGACTGATCCGATACTGGCATCGGAATCCCAAGTCGATGCTTCGGACGAGTGGGAATGTTCTATGTCTTCTGCATCTGAACTCTCTGGGGTTGATGGCGGCGTGACATAGCCTAACCCTCGTCCAGTCCGATTATAATAGTCCTGTGGCTTTCCATTGGGCATCGAAAGCCGGACAGGGAGATGCCGACCCTTGCCGTAGTTTAAGCCTTTGTTGCTTTTCAGGTCGTAGCCCATCTTTTGGATGATGTGCTTTGCCGTATCCGTGTACCGATAGACTTGTACTCTGCCGGTATCAGGTTCGGGCTCGATTGACGGGAGGTCCCGATGACGCTCGACTTTGCCCGAGATGATGGTGCCTTGGTCTCGGCTCCGTGGAGGGACTATGAAGACTCCTAGAGACGGGACTACTCGATTATGGTAGATGGTCGTTATTTGTGTTTGCAACGACCATAGAGCGTTGTCTAATGTATACATGGCATTCCAGTGTGGAAGACAAGAATAATTAAAAGACACTCTATTATTGATAAAATACGAGATCTTATCCCGTGGGATTACATTGTCAAAGGAGGGTGCCTCTACGTCAGCCGAGATATAATCACCAAGCTCCTCGTCTGTAAGAACTGAGGGCGGACTAGGAGAGTCCAACACAGCTTTGGGGTCTGAGAGGGTTATATGAGCCTTCTCTGATACCTTGGATGACTGCGGCGGCTTGCCCTTGAGACGCACTTTGAGAGGCGCCTCGGCTGCGCCTCCGGTGAGTGGTGACTTCCCTTGTAATTTTGCCACCAGGGGAGCCGATGTTTGTGGTGGCTTTCCCTTGAGGCGTATCTTCAGGGGTGCTTCGCGAGCCGGCGATTTTCCTGATAGCTTGATGCTCATTGGAGGTGCCTTCTGGGATGGTTTCCCCTTCAGTCGGATTTTCAAGGGGGCGTCGGGAGTCGTCTCAGACTCCATGTCCGGCTCTGTTGCTGTCTCTGCCTCATCATCAGCGTCGTTGGCTTCCTCCTCGTCAATGGGTTTGTACAAGTCGGAATCGGTGAAGTAGGCTTCAATCCCTTTGAAAGGATCGATGTCTGCAAACTCCGTCCGGATGACGCCATTAGTGGATACATACTTCATGCACTGGTGGAGCGTGGAGGGCACCACCATGTACTCGTGTAGCCATGGTCGACCGAGCAGGATGTTGTAGTTGACTTCGGCATCTACCACATAACAAGTCACCTCAGTTTTGAGGCTGCCAATGTGGCACTTCAGTCGGATCTTGCCCAGTGGCTCGCTCTTGCTAGCATTGAAGCCACTGATGGTTGTATTGGAGGGCGCCAGCCGGTACATCGGGATCCCCAGCTTAGATAACAGCGCCTTCGGGATGATGCTTAGGGAAGACCCAGGATCGATCTGAATCCGGCTCACCTTGACCGAGCCAATGTACCCTGTGTAATACAGCGGTCGGTTATGTCGGTGATGCTTGAGCAGCATGTCTTGTTGGGTGAAAGTTATGTTTGGGATAACTTCATCCGCGCAATGACAGTGCACACAAGTAGTTGGGAGGTCTTCAGGCTGCTTGACCTGACTGAGAAAGGATTCAGCGTCCTTCAGAGCTTCGCAGAGAGCTTCTCGGGAATCTTTAGAAAGACGCAGGAGCTCGAACAAAGACAGGCGCACAGGTGTACTGGCTAATTGTGCCAGAATGTCGAAGTTGTGAGGCTTGGACAGCCCCGAAGCATTCTCCTTCCGTAGAGGTCTGTCAAAACGGGCCTCCACCTGCTTCTGCTTATTGGCTGCTGAGGGCTTAGATGGACCCTCCTCAGGGATGGTGCTAGGAGGCACCACCTCGGCGGCGGCTTCGCCGGATTGGGAGTTCTGTTGTGCACGTGTTTGCACCGGAAGTGCCTCTTCTGTTGAAGAAGAGACTGTGCGGCAAGACTTGATCTTCCTGCCTTTTGATTTGGAGGTAGGGCGTACCTCCGATTGAGTCACCTCGGAGACGAGGTCGGGGTGAACCCAGAGGACCTCTCCTCGAGATGTGGTGAGCGGGGTGAGTCCACTCACATTGTCACGAGTAGGTGGTAAGTTTACCACCTCCATTGTCGCCTTAGGGATGGGGACGACGCCATCTTGTGTGGTAGTTGGCGGCAAGGTGCCGAACTGAAGCGAAACCACATTGGCCGACACCGTCTTCTCTTCATAGTCGACGGAGATTACATCCGCATTGATCATGCGCTGGATGTAATTCTTGAGGACGTAGCAGTCCTTGGTCGGGTGTCCGACAAACCGATGGTAGTGACAGTACCTTGGGTTGTCCACTTTCCCAACTTCATCGGGCCGCTTTGGGTCTGGTAGCTTGATCTTGTCACCCTGCTTCAGTATCTCGAAAAGTTGCAGGATGTCGTCATCATTGAATGAATAAACCTCCTTGGGTCTCGGTGCCAGTGGAGGCTTCTGAGTAGGCGCAGGTGCGCCTTTGAGGCATTAACAGTCAATGCCTGTTTCCCCTTTGCTTCTCGTCCGGAGCTGTTAGCTGCGAACTTTTTCCCCTTATCGTCAAAGGCGGGGAAGCTGACACCCAGAAGACGTACATTGGCCGCCTTCTTTTCTGCAGCTTCAGCTTCGATGATCAGGGAGCTCCAGTCAGGAGGGGGAGTAGAGTTGAGCCAGAGCTTTACTGCAGGCAACATGTTCATGCTGCAAGCGGAGAGGAGCGCATGTTCTGGCATGCCTGGAGGTAGCCTGAAGCAAGCCTGTCGGAAGCGTTCGATGAACGCCCGAACCGTTTCCTTCTCCTTCTGACGTATCTCTATGAGAGACGCCATCGTCATGTCCTTCCCGCCGTCGTAGAAGCGGTCGAGGAAGAGGCGCGTCAGGTCGTCGAAGGACGATATAGAATTGTCGGGGAGGCTGCAGTACCAGTCATACGCCACTCCTTTCAGGGCCCCGAGAAAGATACTGGTGAGGAGCGCGTCCTCCTTCGGAAGATGCCCTGTCTGTGACTGGAAGTACGTCAGGTACCGTCGCGGAGAGTCCTTCCCGTCGTATGGAGTGAGTGTTTGTGGTTTATACTTCGGGGGATAAACCACCTTGTTCCACTCGAGGGGATAAGGCTGGGGAATGCCCATTTTCTGGCGTTCCTCTTGCCTGTTCTTGGACTCGAAGCGCTCCCGCAGGTCTTTGATCATTTCGACCACATCCTCCGTAGAGCTAGGAGTCGGGGAAGGAGGTACCATCTGGATTGGAGCGTTTGAGGGCTCCGAGGTCCGAGGTGCTTCTTATCTGAGGGCGCCCGTTGGAGGGGCACACTCGACTCCCCATTAGCTCCTGGGTCAGGACCAGTTGAAGGTGTCCTGATCAAGGCTGACCGTATCTCAAACACTGCTTGGGTCAGTGCTTGCATAGAGGCAGAGAGGGTTTTGAGTCCTCCCTCCAATGAGTCTATGCGCTGGACTATGTCCTGTGACGGCGCATCAGACTCAACATCATCCCCAGCCATGTATACTGTCCTGACACGGCCAGGAGTGGATGGATTGGTTGAGGCTTCGCTTTCGGCCTCACTCTCATGCGGGGGAGTCACCTCTCCTGGTGTTGGGCCACCCCCAGCCACATTCTGGAGTTCATCTCCAATAGGCGCATCTGCAAGGGTCTGCTTGCCCTCAGCTCCGTCTTGAAGGACCTCTTCGTTTCCAGAACTACCCCCGGCAGTGTCCTGGAGGACATCCTCATTTTGAGGGGCTTCAGGGAGAGTAATCTCGCCTTGATGATGAAGATCCGCCGCAGCTGTGCTTTGGACATCTTCGTCTTCGGAAGGAGGCTCAACAAGGGTCTGGCTACCCCCAGCTTCCTCCAAGGACTTCTTCCTCAACCGAGTGCCTTCAAACACTCCAGAGGTCGTGACAGCTGCCTTGGTTTTCCTCGGCTGGCTTTTGGATGAAGACGAGGAATTGGCAGTTGTCTTCCGGATTGATGAGGAGTTGGAGACTACGTTGCATGAAGCAACCTTTGGCTCCTCTTCAGCTGACACCTTCGTCCCAAGGCGACGTCGGAGAGGTGTCGATGATTGCAGTCGTTGGAAGACCGACTGTCTTGGTGGAGCTGCCGCCTTGCAACAGCAGTTAATGGTGACCACCGCACAAGTATGCCCCGTAAGAGGCGCATCGTGCTTGTTGGTCGACTCTCCTGACCGGCGCTTGTGAGTGATCACGTTGCGTAGGTCGTTGGAGGAGAGTGGTGCCTTCACACCCCCTTCAGACGTATGGCAAGGCCAAACGCCGGGGTGGTCAGGTGAGTGCTGCGCCCTCTGATCTAATACCAAGCAGGCATCACGATCAGTAGTGGGGGAACCACAACATTTGAAGTGACTTGAACGGACCTCAAACGCACAACCAGAGGAGGCGCGGGAGTTCAAGACCACTGAGTTTGCCTCTCTCGACTTGGTTGTGCACGCAGTAGATGCGCCCAAGCGAGATAAGGACTTTGAAGATCGACTCGTTGTTGGTGCAGAAGCACTTGAGTCAACCTTGTACAGCTTGCCATCGGCAGCGCGCGTGATGACGAGCGCGTGCCTCTGGCCCGCTGCTGGCATAGCACGTTTGTGGCGCATGGCCCGTGCCGCCTTGGATTTCTACGTACCAGTCCGCTGGGGCGCATAGTACTCAGCATCCAAATTCTCCTCGCCATTACAGCGAGTGAGTCTGTCAAAGACAGAGGCTTTTTGTGACGCATCAGAGGTGATGCGCGGGGCATTGGCTACGCCCCTGCTCCGTCGACGTATCTTCCTCGCCTGAGAGGGAGATAGCTGGGGAACGTGGCCGGCCGCACGCTTTCCCAAGAGATGCGCTGCATCGGCGGGCGCACCTTGGTTGCTGAGAACGTCAGCAGGAAGGGAAGGCTGGATTGCTGCATCCCCTTCAGTGGTGGTGCCCGAGGCGTCGACCTTGCGCACCCAGGCCGTGCGGATCTTCTTCGGCTTTGGTAGCCGCTTCGAAGGACTCGCACTTCCTTCAGAAATGAACTCCTCGTACGCCTGTTGATTGAGGCGCACGACCAGTGTCTTGTGGGAGGAGCCCACCTTCACGTCGTCGGCCTGTGACACGACTTTCTCGGAAGAGGAGAAAGAAGTCCCCAGCAGAGTCGCCAGCTTGTTTGCCATTAAAATTGTTTGATTGAAAACTTTAATACAAACAGAACAGTGTTACAATGTAGGACTTAGATGTAGTCCTAGGAGTACACTTTTGTTTAAGCTGGGTCCTTAGTGCCAATGGAGCGAGTGGTAATGCGTTGACTCCGTTGACGGGCTGACGACGGTTATCGGTTCTCTGAAGGTGTGGATTGCTCTGGGTGCTGGAGCTTGCTGAGAGGAGGAAGACGTTGAGTGTCTGTATCTGCCTCTCTGATGACTCCTTGTATGTTCGTTGTGGATTCTGTGTGTGTGTGAAGGAGACGATCCTTCTATTTATAGATTTGCAGGCTGACTGCTCATGCGCTCATGTGGGATGCGCTGGTGTGGGGACGCCACATGGAAGTTGCTGATGGGGGCGCACGGATGATGCGCCCTGATTGGAAGGTTGAACTCTTCATACTGCTGTTGTGAGCCGGCACGTAGCAGAGGAGAAGATCTTTCTGTTGCTGAAATCTTGGACGAGTTGAGTCAAAGGACACGTGTCATCGTGTAGCTTCCCTTCCCGTAAATTTTAAAATATTATTTATTTTTATGGTAATTTTCTGATTTTATAAATAATTAATTATTGGCTTATTGAATTTCGTTATTATTATTAGTATTTTTATTATGGTTATTATTCGAATAAAATTATCTATTAATATTAGTTATTATCATTTTATTGATTATCAAGAGATATATGTGTATGTATAAATATATTTTAGGTATGTGTATGGTTATGCATATACAATATGTTTTATATATGATTGGTAAATGTATATATATATGTATTTATGTAAATAGGCAGCTGTATATAAATATAGATATAGGTGAATACAAATATGGACATATTATATATGTGTATGTGTTTAGATAAATAATATGTAAATATGTATATATGTATGTATATACGTTTCTAGATATATATTAATGTATTAGTGTAAAAAGAAAAAAAGAAAAAAAGAAAAAGAGAAAAAGCAGCAGGGAGCAGTTGCTCCCTCGGCCCAAAGGCCGAACCCCCCCATCATAAGTTCTGTTCAAAACAGAACTGTGAGATTTATATAATGTATTCGTTTTGTTACAGAGAGAAGCAACCAAACCGAGCCAATGTCTTTCCCCCGTGAACCCGAGATAGCCCACCTGGGCTGGGACTTTCCTCCCCAAACAGAGCAAAACCCGAGCAGTCTTAAACCCCCGGTTCGCGTACGGTATTTAATAGAGAGCGAGAGAGTTTCGCATGGAAACCCTAGCAAACTCGCGCAAGCCCGCGCCGCCACCACAGCTCACCCCAGGCGTCACGCACGCCCGCACGACGTCGGTGACCGGCCAGAGCGCCGCCGCGCGCCACCGGTCGCGCGAACCCAGCAGACGCGCGCGCGCACGTGTAGAGATGAGAACGCCGCAGAGCAATAGTTGAGGTAACTTCTCTCTCCCGTTTCTCCCTCGTCTCTCAACGAAATTTCGATCCGAAAGATGTTTTAGAAAGCCTATATGACCCTCTAGAGGCCCCATCAAATAGGTTACAATATAGTCGAGCCTTCGATTCGCAAAATCGAGGCAAACATCGACGAAAAACCCATTCGAAAACTGTGCATACACAGTCCAAATGTCCAAGTTTGAAGATCAATTCTGATCGATCTAATGCCATTTTAGAAATTCTATTTGAACAGAATTTTAGACAACCTATACGAGTTCGAAACCTCTCTTTTACTTTTATTTTTCATCAATTATATCCCTGTTAAAACTGTTTCAAAGTTTCCCAAAAATCTGTTTTTAAAACAATAGAAAAACTAGAAAATCGCTCCACACGACGTCCGTCCCGTCATTCCGGACGACGTGGTCGCGCACCGTAAGCATCGAAAGCTGCGTAACAGCTTCGTGGTCGTGTGGACTTTGACGGAATTCAAATTGGTCGCGTGTGTGCGACGAATTCGACGCGTATCCGTCGGAATCGCCCCGTATCCGTCCAATGCAAATTCAGTCATAACTTCGTGCACGCTCGTCAGATCGAGACGAAACTTACGCCAATAGGACCGTATCATTTTTTGGTCCTGTACGCCAAGTTTGGTCCGATTCTGAGACAGTTGAATCCGACGTCGTTTTGCGGGCCCCACGGTCCCACTCAACGGGCGATTTTGTGCACGGCCCACCGGAATCCAACTTAGGACATACGGTTGGGTTCGTATCGGAAAACTGGATCCGTAGACATGTAGTTTGACGACTTTAGAGATCGTTGACTCTAGCACGCTTTTTGGTGCAAAGTGGGTCCAACGGCGGACACCGTTTTGACCCGAAATTACCGTTTTGTTTCTGTGTCCAGAATTGGACTTAAGGACCGACAATCCTAGCTAATTGGACTATTCTGAGATCATTGGTATTTTCTATTTCAGCATCCGGGGACTGTTGTACGAGTTTTGACTATGGTGGCATTCTGAGTGGTTCAGGTTATTGGTTACACCAGCACAGGATCACATGCGAGTACAGTTTATTGTCTGCATTTCGATATTGATCTTTACTATATTTCATTGATTAGTCATTGGTTATGTGATTTTTATACTCTATTATAAATTGTTGAGTCGGGAATGAGAAGTACCAAGGATGTGTGATCAGACCGTAGACATTGTAGATATCGTAGACATTGTAGATATCGTAGACATTGTAGATATTGTAGACATTGTAGATATCGTAGACATTGTAGATATCGTAGACATTGTAGATATGGTAGACATTGTAGATATCGTAGACATTGTAGATATTGTAGACATTGTTTATTTTATGCAATAGATATCGTAGACAGTGCTTATTTTCTGCAGTAGATATCGTAGACAGTGTTTATATTCTGCAAGTAGATATTGTAGACCGTGCGGTGTAGCACCCCAGACCGATCACATGTCAAAGGTACTTCTAACGGTGGAAAAGTATATTGGTCTATTTATTATTATTGATTTTCCTACGGCTTTACTGTTATTTTCAAAACTCATGATTGATGCCTAACCTTTGTCTTATAGTCATTTTCTTTATTTGAAATTGCATTCAGTGGATTGTGCTCGTTCCATTCCTGACTGGAAACCAACATTTTCAGGTTAGCCGTGGATTCACTTAGCATGGGAGATACGTGGATACTTGCAGCCAGAAGCCTAGAGACTAGCTAGATAGTTGAGTTGTAGTCATTCTATAATTGTACAAGTTTATATTTTTCTACAAAGGTAAAACTTGTGATCTTGTAAATTAAATTAATCTTGTGAATGAGTATTATTTGTGATTTGATCTTCATGGCCGTGACAGCGTTCTACCGTCGACACTGCGACGTAGGCTGGCTTGGACACGTCTTGTATCCGTTTAAAAAAAAATGGGTACGGGTCGTGACAAGTTTTTGTGGTGGCCCATGCAGGTCGGTCTTTGCAAATCATGCGAACTCGTGATAGTACTTAAGTCAGTTGTACTATTGCGAGCCTGCGACAAGAAAATGCTCATTCGCGAATTATGATTAATTTAATTTAAGTGAATGACTAGAGCTAGGATGTCCCCTATACGAATTTACCAATGGGTAGTCTAGGCCATGGAATTTAGATGAGGAGTCATTAATTTTGATAGTTGTTAGGTCCCCTTAGATACACTATTATCTCTCGATATGGCGACACGATCCAAAGTGGATAGATTATTCACTTGGTGAGACATGGCTTCATATAATTTATGATCTAACCTTGATAATTTGGGCAGATCCTTCTCTTTACCTCTCAGATATCATCCTCATATCGTAGTCGAACTGTCTATTTAGTTTCTAATTGCCCTAGGAATTAATATTTTGTATAAACTTTAATTATTGTTATCCCCATACAGACCTCGAGTTAGTTTCGGTTTAAAGTTTTCCTCAGTGTTTGAATACACATGGAATAGACATTAGAATGTTTGTGTATCTTTTTGTCTTCAGTTATTTCCTTCCCGCTTAATCTTTTATTTTAAAGGTTGATAGGGCAAATATTTATGCCTTATTCCATAGTCAACTTGTTTGAATCTCTAGAAGTTCAGGGATTTATTTACAGATATAGTTACGAGAATGTTAGTTAACTTATACTGGCAGGACAGCAGCGCACTGTCGCCATTTATTTAAATTTTGGAGACTAGGGATTCACTGCAGCCAGCAGCGCACTGGCGAGACACAACCCGTAGAGTTGAAATAAGATTAGGAAAATATCGGTTATAGAATTTGCTAGAGATATGACTAGTGGTCCACTCTTGATCGTAGTTATCCTTGAGCCAATATTGGATAGAGTTAAGTAATGTTCGATTTGTATCATAATTGAGTTACGAAACCAAGGATTACCACAGCCCGATTTTACGGGTGAGGCAAAGTCCTCGGTGAAATGACTTCAGACGTGATTACAAATTAAGGATACTATAGAGGATAGGACAGTGCCCTGTGTGTTCCATAAGATCCGAAGCCAATAATGGTGGAAGTTTTGTAAGTTGGATAGCAGTCTCCCGATCTAGCATTCCGTGATCCTTGTGACCTATTGACGAGGTTATCGACTAACACTAATAGGGTTACCTAAAATATAGAATTTAGAATGACCATAACCCATTAGTCAACCAAGTCCTTGTGGATCAGAAGATAGTAGGAAGACTGTATAAGCAATGACACCAGGAAAGGTTTTGATTATCTCAAAATTTGAACCATTTGTGCCTCATTTCAAATCTTACATGATTATATTTTGAACCACTTGACCAATGCTGCTATTACAGCCTAGTTTTTGCAAGCTTACTCTTTTATCGAGCTTGATTCAAGACACATGTTTATTGGGGACGCCCGCTAACATATTGTCTAAATCAGAATCATTGTATTACGGTCTGATCAACCATGATGCTTTTGGTTCGCACTTCATTTAACTATCCTACGTGGATTGAGATATCGAGGTATCTATGATCTCATCCGCGAATGCTTGACAATTCCTCTTGAATTATACGTTCGTCTTTGAATCACGTGATTGTATTCAGTGACATCTTTCTTGAACTCTTTATTGTTTTTGTCTTTCACTGATTTGGAAAGACAGAAGCTCGTAATTGGTAGAGAGATACCGCGTATCCCCATGGCTATGGTAGTTGTATACACAAGTATAGTTATCATCGGCTGGCTATGCGATTGAGTTATGCGTTCTCCTCTTGACCCCAAACTGCTATTGAAACCTTCTAGCCATTCGAATTTGAGAATGATTAGGGTTTTACCCTTAGTCAGAACGCCAACCTAGGAGACTATCTATTCTCAAGAAACCAAATATTGAGAGTCTCTAATTATTTACTGGTAGCTTGCCTTAACTAGCAACCCTTAAGCCTTGAACCAACCCTTCCTCGACCGAAGCCCACAGTTTAGACATGAGATGAATAGACAAGGCTAAGGACAATAATTTACCGTGACTATGGTAGACATTCATCCCGAGATGGATTTCCAACAAGTATTACCCTAGTCACGTAAATTTTATCATTAAAGCCTAACTAGTACGGGAACCCCATAGTCACTAGCTTAGCCAATACCGTAGCTTAAATACCCTGTCATATTATGACCTACCAGTTGTCAACAACAATGCATGATCACTACAACTCATGTATACTGTGGACGAGTAGGTTATTTACTTTATCGACCATGTGCCATTGTATACGCTCATTGAGGAACGATCCTTGATTTGACTTATATACTGTATCCCGTTACGCCGTGCCTTATTCTTCATTTACAAGAGTCGAGGTACAGTATCTGGACTTTGGGAACCCTCTAACCTCAACATCCCTAAGACCATGTCCTATTTTTAAGGTGGGTAGACTGTAAGCCTCCTACAATTTTGGAATATACGAGGATTACCGATTGATTAGAACAATTCCTATTAGGATGACAATTAGTGCCCCATGGACTCCCACTTTTCATTTAGATCATTTTGTGTCCCCGGCCGTGTCATTAATATTCGGAGCACGCGACCAGCTGATACCTTCCAACAAATTTTATATGTAAGATCTAGACGAGTTTACTTTCACCTAGGTATATCATGTCCCACTCAAACCCGTCCCCTTGTACTCTATTTTTGGGGTACGACTTTCAGGTTAGAAGGACTAGTTATAACCTTTACCATAGTACCGGTATACTTCCCAACCTCCAGTAGAGCCTTAACCACGATCCCATTCCTTTGACCCAATATATGGTTGTGATCTACTCGAAGCCCACTATGCACATGCCACTAGTGTCCACCCAATTGAGGCCTCATGTGCTACTTAAACAGAAAAGTCACTGAAGGCACACTTTGAGCTTTAGGGACCTAGCTAACCAACCTGACTAGCAACTAGCTCAATCCCCTGGGTAGAAACCTATTCTAAAATACCCTAATCTAGTAGGAATAGTTTTATCATTGAAATCTTGTCCAGTCCATATAGATTGCAATCCAAGGTTTACCCAACCCACGAGGGATGTCCAAACAGGAAGCCCATTTAGACTCAGTAAAACCATCCATGCGTACCACCATTTTTGGACTGTAAACCGAATTATTTGAAATAGGTCCCTATACCTACTATGTAGTCTCCACCTCTTAGAATGCAATGTCATTCGTAACCCTTATTCCATCTACCTGGAAGTTGCGATACGAACTTGTATTGCACTTTATTCCTTGCTCGTGTGGTTAAATAACCACGGAAAAGATCACAATCTTGATTTCTCCTATTTTCGTTCTATTATGGAATTTAATTTAGAATTTTGAGAACGGAACTCCTGTATTGTACGGTTGGCAAGCTCCTCTAAGAACGAATGGTTCTTTGATCTAGCAAGTGACTGGGCTAGAGTAGCCCACTCTAGCAAATAAGCCAATGGTTCGTAGACTCCCATCCTATCTGCATCATTGGATACCTTCTACCATTCTTGAAACTCATAATTGCCTTCGATTATTCATACTTTTCTCCCTGTCCTTCCTATTTTAGAGCAACGTATGGTCATGCCTATTAGAATTCACCAATATTTCTTAGCCACTTAGTAAAATTTGTTGCTTGTTTAATTTTGTGATTGCTTAAGATTATAGATGTCATGTACAGTAGATACCTATGGGTAGAAATTTTAGCAACCAGTCGAAAGATCATAAAGTTTTTAGCGACAAAGGATTTGATGGAGTAGTGTGACCAAAGGTGTGTAGAAGTGCTCCAGTATTCGGAATTACGACATGGCATAGGAAGAGGTATAAATAATTTTTGAGAAATTAAATTCGAGGATATTGTGGTAATAGTAGATTTATTTCTATTTTATTATATTTTTATGTTTGAATTTTTGGCATGGTTACGAGTTAGAATTTCGAGGACGAAATTATTTTAAGGTGGGTAGATTTGTAGCTTCCCTTCCCGTAAATTTTAAAATATTATTTATTTTTATGGTAATTTTCAGATTTTATAAATAATTAATTATTGGCTTATTGAATTTCGTTATTATTATTAGTATTTTTATTATGGTTATTATTCGAATAAAATTATCTATTAATATTAGTTATTATCATTTTATTGATTATCAAGAGATATATGTGTATGTATAAATATATTTTAGGTATGTGTATGGTTATGCATATACAATATGTTTTATATATGATTGGTAAATGTATATATATATGTATTTATGTAAATAGGCAGCTGTATATAAATATAGATGTAGGTGAATACAAATATGGACATATTATATATGTGTATGTGTTTAGATAAATAATATGTAAATATGTATATATGTATGTATATACGTTTCTAGATATATAATAATGTATTAGTGTAAAAAGAAAAAAGAAAAAAAGAAAAAGAGAAAAAGCAGCAGGGAGCAGTTGCTCCCTCGGCCCAAAGGCCGAACCCCCCCATCATAAGTTCTGTTCAAAACAGAACTGTGAGATTTATATAATGTATTCGTTTTGTTACAGAGAGAAGCAACCAAACCGAGCCAATGTCTTTCCCCCGTGAACCCGAGATAGCCCACCTGGGCTGGGACTTTCCTCCCCAAACCGAGCAAAACCCGAGCAGTCTTAAACCCCCGGTTCGCGTACGGTATTTAATAGAGAGCGAAAGAGCAAGAGAGTTTCGCATGGAAACCCTAGCAAACTCGCGCAAGCCCGCGCCGCCACCACAGCTCGCCCCAGGCGTCGCGCACGCCCGCACGACGTCGGCGACCGGCCAGAGCGCCGCCGCGCGCCACCGGTCGCGCGAACCCAGCAGACGCGCGCGCACGTGTAGAGATGAGAACGCAGTAGAGCAATAGTTGAGGTAACTTCTCTCTCCCGTTTCTCCCTCGTCTCTCAACGAAATTTCGATCCAAAAGATGTTTTAGAAAGCCTATATGACCCTCTAGAGGCCCCATCAAATAGGTTACAATATAGTCGAGCCTTCGATTCGCAAAATCGAGGCAAACATCGACGAAAAACCCATTCGAAAACTGTGCATACACAGTCCAAATGTCCAAGTTTGAAGATCAATTCTGATCGATCTAATGCCATTTTAGAAATTCTATTTGAACAGAATTTTAGACAACCTATACGAGTTCGAAACCTCTCTTTTACTTTTATTTTTCATCAATTATATCCCTGTTAAAACTGTTTCAAAGTTTCCCAAAAATCTGTTTTTAAAACAATAGAAAAACTAGAAAATCGCTCCACACGACGTCCGTCCCGTCATTCCGGGCGACGTGGTCGCGCACCGTAAGCATCGAAAGCTGCGTAACATCTTCGTGGTCGTGTGGACTTTGACGGAATTCAAATTGGTCGCGTGTGTGCGACGAATTCGACGTGTATCCGTCGGAATCGCCCCGTATCCGTCCAATGCAAATTCAGTCATAACTTCGTGCACGCTCGTCAGATCGAGACGAAACTTACGCCAACAGGACCGTATCATTTTTTGGTCCTGTACGCCAAGTTTGGTCCGATTCTGAGACAGTTGAATCCGACGTCGTTTTACGGGCCCCACCGTCCCACTCAACGGGCGATTTTGTGCACGGCCCACCGGAATCCAACTTAGGACATACGGTTGGGTTCGTATCGGAAAACTGGATCCGTAGACATGTAGTTTGACGACTTTAGAGACCGTTGACTCTGGCACGCTTTTCGGTGCAAAGCGGGTCCAACGGCGGACACCGTTTTGATCCGAAATTACCGTTTTGTTCCTGTGTCCAGAATTGGACTTAAGGACCGACAATTCTAGCTAATTGGACTATTCTGAGATCATTGGTATTGTCTATTTCAGCATCCGGGGACTGTTGTACGAGTTTTGACTATGGTGGCATTCTGAGTGGTTCAGGTTATTGGTTACACCAGCACAGGATCACAGGCGAGTACAGTTTATTGTCTGCATTTCGATATTGATCTTTACTATATTTCATTGATTAGTCATTGGTTATGTGATTTTTATACTCTATTATAAATTATTGAGTCGGGAATGAGAAGTACCAAGGATGTGTGATCAGACCGTAGACATTGTAGATATCGTAGACATTGTAGATATCGTAGACATTGTAGATATTGTAGACATTGTAGATATCGTAGACATTGTAGATATCGTAGACATTGTAGATATCGTAGACATTGTAGATATTGTAGACATTGTAGATATTGTAGACATTGTAGATATCGTAGACATTGTAGATATTGTAGACATTGTAGATATCGTAGACATTGTAGATATTGTAGACATTGTTTATTTTATGTAGTAGATATCGTAGACAGTGCTTATTTTCTGCAGTAGACATCGTAGACAGTGTTTATATTCTGCAAGTAGATATTGTAGACTGTGCGGTGTAGCACCCCAGACCGATCACATGTCAAAGGTACTTCTAACGGTGGAAAAGTATATTGGTCTATTTATTATTATTGATTTTCCTACGGCTTTACTGTTATTTTCAAAACTCATGATTGATGCCTAACCTTTGTCTTATAGTCATTTTCTTTATTTGAAATTGCATTCAGTGGATTGTGCTCGTTCCATTCCTGACTGGAAACCAACATTTTCAGGTTAGCCGTGGATTCACTTAGCATGGGAGATACGGGGATACTTGCAGCTAGAAGCCTAGAGACTAGCTAGATAGTTGAGTTGTAGTCATTCTATAATTGTACAAGTTTATATTTTTCTACAAAGGTAAAACTTGTGATCTTGTAAATTAAATTAATCTTGTGAATGAGTATTATTTATGATTTGATCTTCATGGCCGTGACAGCGTTCTACCGCCGACACTGCGACGTAGGCTGGCTTGGACACGTCTCGTATCCGTTTAAAAAAAAATGGGTGCGGGTCATGACACATCGACCCATGGCTCGAAGATCTCGGATTTGGTGGGGGGAAGTAATCTGGTGAGCTGTGCCTTGATTGGGCGCAGGAGGAGGTTGCGGCTCATAACCTTTAGGGGTTACAAACTGTTTAGAGCGCATGGCTTTTGAGGCGCATGCAGGCGACTTTCGTTCTGTCTTTCGGGATCAGAGATCAGTCTGGGGCGCATGGCTTTTGAGGCGCATGCAAAGCTTCAATTGGAGACTCTTCTTCTGTCTTTAGGGATCAGTGAAGGGTCTGAGGCGCATGGCTTTTGAGGCGCATGCTGGTTTGGACGCATGGCCGTAGAGGCGCATGGCGATTTGGACGCATGGCCGTAGAGGCGCATGCGGATGGCCACGTGGCAGTAGCCGTCGGAATAGAGTCATGATGATGCTGACGTTGCCGACGCTTCGTTCTCTGAAAAAGCTGTCAACTGTTCAGACTTTGGGAAGCGTGCTGCCAAATCTGGTGTCAGTTCAGCATTTAATGTTTATGACGTTCGATAGACAGCTGAGTGGGCACATTGGTTGGTGTTCCACTCGGCATGGAGATGTGAGGGGGGGCGCATCCTCTGTGATGCGTCGGGTACTGTAGGGCACGTCTGTGTGATGCGCCTGATGCTGGAGGGCGCGTCCGTGTGATGCGTTGTTTGGCTGGCGCATCCGACATGTCCTTAAATGACGCGGCTGTCTCGCTCCTCGAGTGCTATAAATAGCCGTTTGGCTGAATTCGAGGCGTCCGGTTCATCCATTTAATGCAAATTCATTGCACAGAATTTGGAGAGTCATCCACTTGGCGCATGGGTTTGATTTGCCCGGCCTATAAATAGTGGCATGGAGAGAAGGTTTGCTCCTCGTTCCCTCTCGTAATTCCAACATGAACTTGGATATACGGGTGCATTCTGTTGACGAAATGCTCCCGAGGGTGAAGATGAGACGTCGTGTTGTCTTCGATGCACTTGAAGGTGACTGTTACATCCAAAAGACGGAGTCGAGGGCTTCTGAGGCAGGCGGAAGGTGCCTGAAGAGCCGTAGATCGGAAAGGTGGTGCTAGGCTCTCTCTTCCTTCAAAGTGGGTGCCGCCCACTTTGATTGTGTTGAAAGCTCCTTGTGCCATGATTTCGATCACGGTCTTCCTTGGTCTTTGGAGGCTCTTTCGAAGCCTCCCCTGGCCACAGCATTTGCGGTGCTCTTCTCTTCCTTGGTTCCAGCCAGAGGGTTAAATGCTTTGTGTAATCGAACCACTTATCAGGTAACCCTGGCTGGAAGAGCGGCACATAACTGGGCTCTGCTCGGCCAGGTGAGCCTGGTTGGAAGAGTTGCACATGACTGAGCTGCTGAAGGGATGCACATAACTGAGCTGCTGAAGAGATGGTGCGATGCGCCTGGCTGGAGGCGCATGGCATCTGCTGCGCCTAACTGACAGCGCATGGTGACTGCTGCGCCTATCGGAAGGCGCATGGTGGTTGCTGCGCCTATCTGGAAGGCGCATGGTGGTTGCTGCGCCTATCTGGAAGGCGCATGGTGGTTGCTGCGCCTATCTGGAAGGCGCATGGTGGTTGCTGCGCCTATCTGGAAGGCGTATGGTGGCTGTTGGCTGTAGATCTAGGATCCTTCCTTTGTAGAAATTCTCCTTTGTACAACCTTTTCTAGACATGTAATAGACTTTTATATATATAAATAAAAAGTCCTTCTTCGAATGTCTATGGCTTATTTGATTAGCTGTCTGAGTTCTGGCGCATATAATGCCTGGCGCATGGGCTTTCTGGTTGTGAAATTCCATGCTTCTACACAACACAATTCAAGGAGTCAAAGATCAGCAGACTTACTCAGGAGTACGAGGCATTCAAAATGAAGCCAAGTGAATCAGTCACTCAGATGTTTAGAAGATTCTTGGATATTATAAATCCTTTGTCTTCACTAGGAAAGGATTACAGTAACCATGAGAAGATTCGCAAACTTCTACGAGCTCTTACAAAGAACTGGATTCCAAATGCTACAACAATCATTGAAAGACCTCTCAACAATGTCTCTGGAAACACTCATAGGCAAGCTACTCACTCACGAGTTAGAACTTCAAGACTTTGAAGATGCTACACCAAAGGAGAAGTCAGAGAAGTCGATCGCTCTCAAGGCTCAACATAGAAGAACTGTTGAAGATGACTCTGATGACAGCGACACCGACTCTGAAGATCAAGCTCTTATGGTAAAAAAATTCAAGAAGTTCATGAGATTTAACAGGAGAACAAAAGATAGCAACAACAACAACGAGGAAGATCCTATTTGCTACGGATGCAAGAAAAAAGGACACATGAAGAAAGACTGTCCAACAGCATCATCATCAAAGAAAAGTAGCAAATATGACAAAGGCTACCTGAAGAAATCTACATCAAGGAAGTACGCCAACACAAGCATATGGCATGAAAGTGAATCCAGCGACTCAGAAGATGAATAATCAGATGACGCTGTAAATGTATGCTTGATGGCTTGCGATCAAGTAATCACTAATCCTCTATTTGACCCTTATGATGATTTCACCTTTGAGCAACTATGAGAGGCTTTCAGTGACCTGCTAAATGATTACATAAAACTGTGTAGTAAATATGAAATCTCTAAGAAGATACTCAAAAAGTACAGAGGTGAAATAGGAAGACTTACCGACCTACTAGATCATGTTAGAGATAATGACTCTTCAAATGAGTTTGGTGAGCTTTCTTCTATTAAGTTGTTGTTACACGAGACTGTTAAGCTATCCGAAAAAAAAGACCAAACTATCATCCAGTTAAAGGAAGACCTATCTAAGGAGAGAAAGAGTCTCCAGTGTGCACAGGTCAGATTAGAATCACTCACATCTGACTATACTAGATTATATGACACTTCCAAAAAGTTGAAAATTAGTTTAGAAAAACGGCCTGAAGTTGCCGCTTCCTATTCTAACACGTGTCAATTACCGAATCATCGGAACACGCCCAACACTGTCAGACCAAACCATACCAAAACTATGCCTAAGAAGACAAATAGGCATGCATTCTTCTATACTAGAAAACCAAAACCTACCAATCATGCACCTCACACTACTTTCAACACTCAACATGCTAAATGTCATTATTGTGGCCCACTGGTCATATATCTTCTGCATGTAGAATCAGAAAGTTAATAGATTTAAATGTTTATGCATGGATACCAAAAACTAACCAGTCAGGACCCTATAAGAAATGGGTACTAAAAGTTTCATCTGTAAATTATTTTGTAGGTGGGACGTCCTTCACATGCTAGGAGCAAATGGATTCTCGACAGCGCTTGCTCACGGCACATGACCGGTGACGCTTCATTATTCGTAACACTGTCGAAGAGGAATAAAGAAGGATACGTCTCCTTTGGTAATAATTTAAGAGGGTACATAATCTGTATCGGTAACATTGGTAAGGCTCCCTATCCAGTAATTAAAGATGTTTGTCTAGTTACCGAGTTAAAACATAATCTGTTCAGCATAAGCCATTTAGCTGATCACGGTTACGGTATTAACTTCGTAAAAGATAAATGTACTATAATTGATAGTTCAACTGGTAGTACTATATTTGAAGGTATTAGGGAAGACAACATATATGTTTTCTATTTGTTGGAAGATGCTAACAAAGCAGGTAGATGTTTGATGGCCAAAAGCATTGAGATTCAACTATGGCATATGAGACTCGGTTATGCAAACATGGATACAATTTCAAGACTATCTACAAAGAAGTTGGTACGCGGCTTACCGGATATTTCTTTCAAGAAGGATACGGTATGTAGTGAATGTGAAAAGAACAAAGCTACCAAATTCGCATTCAAATCCAAGAACGCCGTAAGTACCACTAGACCTTTACAACTGTTACATATGGACTTATTTGGATCAAGTACAATTGCTAGTCTAGGTGGTAAGTTATATGTATTTGTCATTGTAGATGATTTTTCTAGATATACATGGGTTTATTTTCTTGCATGCAAGAACGATGCATTATCAGAATTCGTCACCTTTTGCAAGAAAGTACAAAATAAAAAAGGGTTCATGATTACTCGCATTCTTAGTGATGCAAATTTGAGAATGCAAAATTCAAGTAATTTTGTGACATACACGGTTATTTGCATGAATTCTCTTGCCCTAGGACTGCACAACAAAATGGAGTTGTGGAACGTAAGAACAGAACTCTATCTGAAATGGCTAGAGTAATATTAAATCAGTTTAGTATACCTAGATACTTATGGGCTGAAGCTGTCAATACAGCGTGCTATATTCTCAATAGGGTTCTAATTCGACCTATATCGAAGAAGACTCCCTATAAAGTATGGTTTGATAGAACACCAAATGTTTCATATTTCAAGATCTTTGGTTGTAAATGTTTTATTCTTAATACAAAAGATAATTTAAGTAAATTTGATGAAAAGGCCGATGAAGGTATATTTTTAGGTTATGCAGCAAAGAGCAAAGGATACAGAGGCTTCAACAAAAGAACCATGATCATCGAAGAATCTATCAGTGTCAAGTTTGATGAGCTAAATCAACACTTAGACGATGATGACAATGAAGACATAATCACACCAAGTACAGCTACTGCAAAACCTTCACACAAAGATGCAGAACCATCACATCAGGCATCAAATGAACCTCCAAGCATAGAAGCCGGAACTAGCAATCTTGAGACTACACCAAAAGAAATAATATTCTTGGCTAATCATCCAAAGGACTTGGTAATTGGTGAGATTACCAAGGGTGTAAGTACTCGTTCCTCTAATAAAGATATAGCTTCTTGTGTTACTTTTGTTTCGTAGTTTGAATCCAAAAATATTGATGAAGCATGTAGTGATAATTTTTTGTTAAATGCTATGCAAGAGGAATTAAACCAATTCGAACGGAATCAAGTTTGGGAACTTGTTCCCAAGCCCATTGATCATCCGGTCATTGGCACACGATGGGCGAAATAAACTGAACGAGAATGGTTTAGTTACTCGTAATAAGGCTCGACTCGTAGCTCAAGGATACAATCAAGAAGAATGTATCGACTACGATGAGACTTATGCCCCAGTTGCGAGATTAGAATCCATTCGCATGTTATGTGCATTTGCATATTTTAATAATTTTAAGTTATTTCAAATGGATGTGAAAAGCGTATTTTTAAATAATTTTATAAAAGAAGAAGTTTATGTAGCTCAACCTCCTGGTTTTACTGATTTTAAATTTCCTGAATATATTTTCAAGTTGAAAAAAGCCTTATACGGTTTGAAACAAGCCCCTCATTCTTAGTACGATCGTCTAAGCTCTTTTCTACTTGATAACGATTTTTTAAAGGGAAAGGTTGACACTACTTTGTTTATAAAATCTTTGAATAACAATATTCTTTTGATTCAAGTCTATGTAGATGATATTATTTTTGGATCTACTGATGAATCTCTTTGTCAAAATTTTCAAAGTGTATGCAGAATGAGTTTGAGATGAGCATGATGGAAGAGCTAAAATTCTTTCTCAGACTGTAAATCAAACAAACCAACAATGTGACGTTCATAAATCAAACAAAGTACACAAATGATCTATTAAAGAAGTTTGACATGGAAGCAGTCAAGCCACTTAGCACTCTAATGGCGACTTCAACCAAGCTTGATATTGATGAACAAGGCAAACCTGTCGACATACGTAAGTATCGAGGTATGATCGGTAGCTTACTGTATTTAACTGCTAGTCGACTAGACATTATGTTTAGTGTTTGTCTATGTGCACGATTTCAAGCTAATCCTAAGGAATCACATCTATGCGCAGTTAAGCGTGTCTTCCGTTACCTTAAAGGCACTTCTTCTGTCGGCTTATGGTATCCCAAAACTACGTCGTTTGACCTGACCGATTATTCTGATGCTGATTTTGCCGGATGCAAAGTAGATAGAAAAAGTACTAGCGGCATATGTCATTTTCTAAGAAAATCTTTAGTCTCTTGGTTTAGTAAGAAGCAAAATTCTGTTGCATTATCAACAACCGAGGCTGAGTATATCGCCGCAGGACGTTGTTGTACACAAATTTTGTGGATGAAACAAACTTTAGAAGACTATGGATTGTATTTTACACACATACCCATTTTATGTTACAACACTAGTTCTATTAATTTGACTAAGAATCTAGTATGTCACTCTCGTACTAAACATATCGAGATTAGACATCACTTTCTTAGAGATCATCAACAAAATGGAGATATTAGACCTTGTATACATAGACACAGAATCAATTAGCTGACATACTCACAAAACCTCTAGCGGAAGATCGTTTCAATTATTTACGTCGAGAATTAGGAATTTTAGATATCAATAATATTAATTAATTTTGTTTTATTAATTAATTTATTCGATACTCAATATTTGTTTTCGAGACAAGCCTAAAAAGAGTCTGTTTGTCACCACGACTACGGTCAAAGCGAAGCGGTACTTAAGAGTTCCCCGGTGAACCTCCGTTAGCTGGGACAGTACTCCTACATCTAATATGAGACGGATGTTGAGTAAAGAATATTAATTTATAAAATAATATTAATTATATTATTTTGAGACTTAAAATTACTAAAATCTGAATTAAACATTTGAAACGAATTAATGAAAAAGATGTGGCCTATTGTTATTTTTTTTTTACACATATATAGCCAGGCAACCCTTGGCGAATTCGGTCCGAGTTCGGTCCGAATTTGGCCAGAGTTCGACTGGGTATATATATGTACCAGCCAGAACCCGAGGCCCCCATCTTCTTTATTCTTCCAAACTACATCAAACAGCAGTAGCAGCGCCCCAAAAACCCTAGCTCTTCTCCACCTTTGTTCTTCCAATCCGCTTGGAGATCTTCGTCCAAACTTTGGATTCGTGCGGAGAATTTCGTCCTCTACATCATATCCAACTCTCGGAAGGTATAATTCCTTCTCTCCTCCACTTTTTAATTATTAGGGTTTCTAGATTTTGGGATAGAATGCCTAAGGGATTCAATCCTTTCAAGAGGAAGAAGACTAATGCCAGTGAAGAGGCATCGTCTTCGGATCCGCATACGGATTCCTTCTTTTCTCCGGTCAAATCGGATGACGGTGCATCGGACGAGTTTTACTTCAAAACTTCCGACCAAGCCCTATTGTGGTATTCTGATTTTATTATACGTACTATTTGTACCGGATCTTCGATCAAGTAGACTGTCTTTCCCGACCATCGTCCTTACTTTGAGGCATTAGGGTTACAACCCTTTGTTTCTTAAAATTTTCTATAGCTACTATTGCCATTAGATTATTTTACTATAATTTCGTGTTAGATACTTTTACCGTGAGAACACGTGTCGGAGGGATAGATATCGAGTTTACTGATGAAATGTTAGCGGAAATCCTTGGTATTCCAAACGAAGGTGCCCCGCTCGATGACATCACTGATTTCGATTTTCCTTATGGTACGACTCTCGTTAGTTTCAAGAATGAGCTTTGTGCGTCCGCACGTGCTCGTCCTGGAAAGTTCAAGGCCAATAACTTGAACTTGTTTAACTACGAATTACATCGCATCATCTATTCCACTTTACTTCAAAAATCTACTTCCAAAGATGACGTCACTGCACTTGAGCTTTCTACTCTATATCACATTCTTAAGGGGATTCCTTTTTCTGCCCCTAAGACTATCATTCAGATGATGGGTAGATGTCGCGGAAGAGACCGCAACCTCTCTTATGCGATGATCATCCCACGCATCTTTCAGAGATTTGACATTGACCTATCCACTTGTGTTGTTGATCCTGAGCCTAAGTTCCTCAAACTCTTTCGTCGCAGCATTGCTACTGTTCCTCCACCTACTACACCTGCTCCTCCTGTACCTACTCCTATAGCACCTGGTCCTCCTCTGTCCTAACCTATGACATTTGAGGGTATTCATCAGCATCTATCAGATCTGCAGTCATTCTATGTTGACACTTCCAGGAAACATGAGTTCCGTGACGTGACTCGGTTCCAGGCTATTGCCAACTCCTTCGCCGATCTGAGATTTGCGCAGACGGGTCACTTAGCTAGCTCTCTACATCGAGACCCTTCTGTTTCTGGCTACCGCATTGATGATGAGGCGGTCCACTCTCTGTTCCAGCCAGGGAACACTTACGATTGGTATCGTACTTCTGGTGACACTCCTCATACTTCTGGAGCTGGTCCATCTGGACATGCTGGGGCTGCAGCCGATGACGATGATGATGAGAATGATGATTTTTGAGATGTTATATATTGAGACTGATATTTTTGTCGTATGTTTATTTGGAAATGCTCCGACATTCCAAGATATTATCAGCACTCTTTATTTTAGTTATTATCTGTGACTCTTTATAGACACATGTTTTTTTATTATGCCTCAGTTTGGCATATGTTTCATTTAGTTCACTTATTCAGCTCAGCATTTTATTTGTTTCAACTTTATTATTTCAGCTCAGTTTGGTGTATATTTATTTTATGCTTCCATATAAACTGCTTGTGACAAATACCATGCCTGTGTTGTTTATACAATTTTTTTAACTGTTTATATCATGCCTGTGATGAATGTTTTATATATATTTCTTGTGTTTCTTCACTGTTTTTTACTTACGCATTTATTGCAGGGAAGCTTTCTCTTTTGCAATTATTTTGCCAAGTGACGACGGGGGAGAAATCGTATCTAACATCTTCATGAATGCAGGTTATGAACAATTTTTGTTTTCTCTGGTATTACACATTTTTGAATTAATCCATACTTAGATGTTATATCGGCAAGGTTTGTCAATTATTAAAATGGGGGAGATTGTTGGCCCATTAGTCATGGTCAAACCTGATTTTAATAATTGATCAAACTATGTTTCGATATAAATGCAAGGCAATTCAGATGTTTACCTACAACATTTTGGACACTGCTTAACAATGGATATTTACTATGTTCAAGACCGAAGCTGTTTTCCATTCATAATGTATTTCCTTCAAAGCAATGTAGTTTTTCATTTTATTGAGTCTAGGAATACATTGTACACCAATTCGTACTGGCAAATAGGCTGTCCGGAATCGTTTTTTAAAATCACCCTATCCTTTTAAAAATGACCTATATTTTTGAAAAACATCCTTTTACAAAAAGCTTTTGAAGGACTTTTCAAAAAGCCAAAATGATTTTTTCTCAAAATTAACTGGAAGAACCCTAGCAGAACTCAGCCAGAGTTCGGCCAGAGTTCGGCCAAGTTGAACATTATGTGAACATTTGATTTTGAACTTGGTCACCCTTCAGTTGCGGTTTGTTACAAAGAGTTCTGTCCGAATTCTGCCCGAATTCTATCAGAGTTGTCTTTGGAAAAACTATAATAGAGAAAGATTTTGATCATTTCAAATCACCAATTCGCTTTCAATCTCTTCTCTTCTAAAGCTTACATTTTCTCCAAAGAGTTCTCAAAAGCTTACATTTTCAAATCCTAAGCCGATTACAATCCTCTAGTCGATTTGCCAGTGCGGTACGGTCTAGAAGTTTCAGAGCGATTGTAATCAGAGGCTTGATTGAAGAAACAACTCTTCACAATTGAAGTTGGTCGAGTTTTTGTATCAAAGCTCGCGTCTGTAGTAGTTGCAAGGACTTCGTATGAAAATTTGTAGGATTTTTCAATAGTGGATTCAACTGGAAGCTAGAGTTCTTCCGACTGGACTAGTCCTCACAAGAGGAAAACCAGTATAAATCTCTGTGTTTGCATTTGCCTTCTGATCACTTTTCATTTCTGTCATTTATTTTGTGATTATTTTATATCTGTGATCTAACTGCTAACGAGATTTTTAATTAGCAATATTCCGCTGCCTACTCTATTCACCCCCTCTAGATTATTCTGCTTTACGATTTCGTTCCTACAGGATGGACATGTTCTGTGGAACAAAGCACGTCTAGTAGCACAAGGTTATAATAAAAAAAATTGATTATGATGAGACTTATGCTCATGTTGCTAGACTAGGATCTATTCGTATATTTTGTGCATTCACATGTTTTCATAATTTCAAACTCTTTCAAATGGATGTTAAGAGTACATTTTTAAATTGGTTTATAAAAGAAGATGTTTTTATGAAGCAACCCCCTGGTTTTGAGATTTTTAAAAACCTGATCACATTTTCAAGTTAAGAAAGCATTTATGGACTCAAACAAGCAGCTCGTGCTTGGTATGTACGCCTAAGAACTTTCCTACTTGAAAATGGTTTTCAACAGGAAGGATTGATACAACTTTGTTTATTAAAACATCAGATGATAGTATTTTACTTATGCAAATATATGTTGATGACATAATATTTTGTTCTACTAACGAAAAACTTTGTCTAGATTTTGCTAAGTATATGCAGAGTGAGTTTGAGATGAGTATGATTGGAAAGCTCAACTACTTCCTAGGACTTCAGATCAAATAACACTCGTAGGGAACCTTCATCAATCAAGCCAAGTACATGAAGGACTTACTAAAGAAGTTTGACTTCAACAACGCAAAGCCTATCGGCACGCCAATGGCTACATCAACTCGACTTGACCTTGATGAAAGTGGCAAACTAGTCGATCGGCGTAATATCGAGATATGATTGGTAGTTTACTGTATTTAACTTCTAGTCGACCTGATATCATGTTTAGTGTTTGCATCTGTGAACGATATCAAGCTAACCCTAAGGAATCACACATATGTGCCGTTAAACATATCTTTCAATAACTTAAAGGAACTTCTACTGTCGGCTTATGGTATCCTAAAACTACATCGTTTGACCTAATCAGTTACTCGGATGCTGATTTTGTTGGATACAAAGTAGACTATAAAAGTACCAGTGGTACGTGTCATCTCCTAGGTACGGCTTTCGTCTCTTGGTTTAGCAAGAAACAAAATTATGTGGCATTATCGACAGCTAAGACTGAGTATATGTAATGCTCCAGTCCCAATATACGTAGGAGTAGGAATACGTACATGCCAACTGTATACATATGAAGAATAATCTAATATATGGAATCCTCGAACGTATACGTAAGCTGTAAGAAATATAAATCACAGGTCAAATAATATAATAACATGTAACGCCCCAGTCCTAAAATACATAGGACCGAGTACGTGAATATGCCAGCTGTACACATACGAAGAATACTCCAATATATGGAATCCTCATATATGCACATAAGCTGTAAATAAAAATAATCATAGGCCAGAATAACATATCTAATCTCATCACAGCTCAACACAGAAGATAAAAAGTCCAAATGAATAAAGCAGAGAATCAAAAGATAGCCAGGTGAACATACTCACTCCAAACAGCTATGAAAAATAGTCTCAAAAGATCGGAGTCCAACCTCCGCAAAGTAGAAAGAAAGAGATGTAAAATAATATCCACTAATGTCTCAAATATAGAATAGACTAGAAATCAGTAGTGACTGCCTCGTCATCAATGTAGGATAGCTCCAATGCCGCTCCGTACTCCTGTAGAATATCGTCTAGACCTGGAGAGATAACCAGGTCCTCAGGGGACATAGCAAGATACAAGAAAACACCATGCCATATAAACTGTGATAATATAATAAGAGAAAAGGTATGCATGCAATCGGGTTCCTGACCATTCTACTATGAATATGCAGTTGAGATACAATCCTTCGACGCATGAGCCCTAGCTGTAAATGGGATCGGCATAGTTCCCATAAAGGGTACCAGGGGCCTACATCCATATATAACGCTCGGGAAGCGTCAGAGGGCACCATGTGCAAGGGCTACGTCCATAACGCTCTGGGAAGCGTCAGAGGGCGCCTGGAGCCTGCGTCTCCGGAGGAGCGCACATGTAATCATGTAAGTGTAAAGAAGCCCATACGTCAGGTATTGTTCTCTCCACCCAATGCCTAGTACCATCATCTCCATGGCTGATATGAACCTCTAGTAACCGCCAAGTCTTCTAACATGCAATACTATTGGCAGTTACTCCTATCCGTCGCACGCTCCATACGTATCGGTGGCCAGCTGACTACGCGAAAACATGTCCTACATGTGACTCACATCACGTGATACAACAAGTGTCAAGGCTATATGAGATATACCAATACCTCAACATCAATGGGTGGTCAATAAGCTAAGTCAATGCAAGAGAATAAATAGAGCAAGAAAACGACCAATAGAGTCGCTTGCACCCAAGTGTGACTTGGACGCACAGTTTAAATATCACGAAAAAATGCTAAAAATAACAACTGAAAATAAGAACATAATAATCACAGAGTAAGGTGACAAGGTATCTTGCCTGATGGTGCAAAGTGGCAAGTACAAGTAATCATAATGTCAGCCAAGAAACGTCACAATCTCCAAACAACTCTGGACGCTGAAACAAACATCAAAAATTTTCTCGATGAAGAAGATATACCTAGGAAACGCCTGTCCAAAAGTCAAATTCTAAAACAGGGGCAAAACCGTAATTTCGGGTCAAAACGATGTCCGCCGTTGGACTCGCTTTGCACCGAAATGCGTGCCAAAGTCTACGGTCTCTAAATTCGTCAAACTACATGTCTACGATTTTAGTTTGAGGAGAGGAACTCAACGGTATGTCCAGTTTTGGATTCCGAGGAGCCGTGTACAAAATCGCCCGTTTGAGTGGGTCGCGGGCTCTGCCAAAAATGGGTTCCGATTCGACCTTCTCAGAATCGAACCAAACTTGGTACACAGGACCAGAATTTCGATCCGGACCTGTTGGCGCAAGTTTTGCCTCGAATCGACGAATGTACACGAAGTTATGGGCAAGTTTGCAAAATGTCGATACGGGGGTATCTCGACGGATACGCGTTGATTTCGTCGCGCACACGCAACGAAACTGAGTTCCGTCAGTTCCCACATGTCGATAACATCCATACGCGCCTTTTGATGCGTATAGCATACGACCACGTTGCCCGGTTTGTCGGGGCGTACGTCGTATCGGAGGAAATTTTCTAAAATCTACTATTTTAAAAACAGTTTTTCTCTCAAGTTCAACACTGATTTATTTCTCACACAGAAATCGAAATATAGATCTACAAGTTGCATTTCAATCGCGGTTATGTTGTCTTCACACGTGTTCAATTAGTTTCTAAAAAATCTCGACCCACGGTTCGAAATCTGGCTTCCAAGTTGAGGTTTGGGACTGCCCAAAAACTGTTCTGTTCCGATAGTTTTTCGGGAATTTGGTTTCGAAATACCGAGCGATATATGGGGCTTCGCTCGATTCTATCAGAAGGGTTTTTGAAGAGGGTTATGTCTACTATGCATAGCATTCGATAGATCAAACTTTCGATGGATAGAATCAAAAATATTTGGAATTGAAATCGGGTACCTGGGTTCTTCGAAAACAGAGTGTTCCCTGTTTTCTGTCGACTCCGAGCGGTTGGACGGCGAACCGGACGTCGGCGATGGCGGACAGGAGATCGACGGTGAGCGCGGGGTGTGGGGGAAGGTTGGCGGCCTTGGGTCGAGAGGCTTTTTGATTATGAGAGGGGGTTAGGGTTCGGCTTTGAGCGGATGCAATATATACTGCCGCTGATCCTATTTCGAATAGGACTAAGCTAAGGGGGGCTCGGGTTATTACTCTTAGCAGCAGTAGCTGCTATGCCATCTATTTGGTGGGGTCGGGTTTTGCCAATACCAGCTATAGCTACAAAGTTAAGCTTTGCTTAACAGAGGGGGGCCGGGTGAGGTGGACCGGCCCCACGTGGGTTGGTCCCCTCCCCATACATTTGTTTTTTTAATATATATATATATATATATATATATATATATATATATATATATATATATATATATATATATATAAGTATATATATATATATATTTATATCAAATATAAATATATATACATATATATTTTAAGCAAGCAATAAACTCCTAAAATTTACCAATAAATTCCTAAAAATTCTAGAACTTACTATATACCTTATTTAATAGAAATATTAACAGCACACATATAATATATACACACATGCATTTCTATTTACATGGATATACCAAATAAATAAAAAATAACTTTTAAGGCACTAAAATAATTTAGAAAATATTGGGGGTTTACATAACTACATCTCATCTACAGAACATAAAAAATCACATAAGTCCATATAGAATAAAATAAATGAGTCAACGATATAGCCTGGTGGAAACAGGTCCACGACCAAACAGCTATGAAAAATAGTCTCAGATACTCGAGTGCGACCTTCTAAAATAAAATAAACAATAAAAAGATGCCCACTACAAGTCTCCAATCATTACTAAAGAACTAGATCTCGG
>JANAVB010034417.1:41514877-41697377 GCA_029216955.1 Iris pallida | reverse complement strand
GCAGGTTGTCAAGCCGATGGGCATTGCATCTCCGGGCGGTGTCGAGGGCATTGTTTCAATTGCCGAGGGGATGTTGGGTTCCCTGATACCAATCGGCCCCTCTTGTGAGGAAGGTACGCTTCTTCTATCTCCAGTGTGCCCGACAGTACGCTTGAGTTGGGAGAGTTACAGGAGAGTAAAGAACTATAGGCGTCAATTATCTCACAGGACTATGATCCTTAGATCAAACTCCAAGTCGAAGGCTTCGAATTGGGGAATCGAGGATAGTATGTTTCTTTTTTAGGATGATTAGCTGAAGATTTCAAGGGATTTGTTATCAGTATTCTGTAGCCCGTTGTTGGCTTTAGTTGGCGCTTAGGATGTTCAAGTGGACACAGTTTAATGTAGCTATGTTGTTTTCATTTCAATAAAATTGTTTTTCTCCAACAAAAAAAATAAAATAGAATTATATATATATATATATATATATATATATATATATATATATATATATATTGGAAATATATATATATATATATATATATTTTATATTGGAATATATATATATATATATATATATATATATATATATATATATATATATATATATATATATATTGGAAAATACGAACTTTATTGATGTATCAGACGCAAAATGCCGAAGCCTATACAAGTAAGCGCGCCAAGCGCCAAAAGACAAAAAACAACTCATGCAAAGAAGGCCAGGAGCCATACATGCTCACTAGACCGGACCATGGGTTACGACAACGCCCTCCAGAAACTGTCCGAGAGGTGATGGTAGCGCCTGCTGACCTTGGATATCTACCTGAGGACCTTCTTGTTTAGAGAGTTGGAGTTGTATAGTCGCCCTTCGTACCTGAATTTGTTTCGGTTCTTCCAAAGGACCCAAATGCCAGCGGTTGCGACGAACTGATGCCCGTGAGACCTTCCCCAGTTGGCGAGAAGATTGTTGAAGCCCCCGGCCGGATGAGCTTGTTTGCATTTGCTTGAAAGACGGGTCCATATCTACGAGGCAAGGTCCGTGGAGAGCAGGATGTGTTCAGCTGTTTCGAACTAGTGAGATGCGCAGAAGTGGCAACGCGAAGCCAGGCTGAAGCCAATGGAGGTAATAGAGCCGTCGGTGGGGTTCTTTCGACGTTGCGCTCTCTAAATTAGAACTGACCATTTGTTAGGGATGCAAGACTGCCAGAAGGGGGCGGTGAATGGGGTCGGAGTGTCAATGCCTCTGGAGACAAACCTGGCGAAAGCCAGTGACAATACTCTACCAGAGTTGGAGGACAAACTCAGAGTGTCTGGGCCATCGCTGATCTGCACATCTGCGGCCGCCAGGCCGTTGGCTGCCTCTGGACTAAGCCATTCCGCCACCCTATCCCATCTCTAGCCAGAGTCGCTGTCCCATAATTTACGGATTATGCAGTTGGGAGGAGGTCAAGGTTGGCATCCCTAAGCCACCGTTCATGGCTCATCGACGAGCTTCTGTTGCCGAGCTGCAGGCGGATTAGGGGTTCTGCGAGGAGACAACCGCGAAGAATGCGTCGCCAGGTCGCGGAGGATCTGGTATTGGCGACGACAATCGTGGGGTGGGAGAATCGGTAGTATCTGGCCTTCATAAAATAATTCTAGAGCGAGTTGCCCGAGCGTAGTTTCCACCATAGCTTCATGGAGTGGGCGTCAACTATGTGATGTAGTCGGCTAAATCCCAGCCCTCTCTTCTCGATCGGCTTGGCCATCGAGTCCCAACTGGTCCAGTGGTGCTTGTCCTTTCCTTTATTGTGTCCCCAAAAGAAATTGGAGAGGAGGGACTCTGATAAGGATAGCACCTTCTTAGGGGGTCGCAAACTGCCAGGGTGTAGATGGGTATGAAGGAGAGGACGTGCTTGATGAGGATCATCTTCCCTTCCGGAGATAGGGTTGTGTTATGCCAACCTGCGATCTTTTTTCTGATTTTGCTCACAATGCCTTCGAAGATACCCGAATTAGATTTCCCGTACACCAGCGGGCATCCTAAATAGTTGAACGGCGGGTATACGATGGAGAAGGAGGTCAGGTTGGAGAGAGTAGCCGAGTGGATCATGTTTGCTTTATGGTGGGTGTATATTACGCTTTTGGAGGTGTTGGCTCGTTGACCTGAGCATCTGGTATATCTCTCAAGCGTTCTGTGGACCACCTCCTTAGAACCGATGTCACCAGAGGAGAAGATGAGGATGTTATTACCGTAGGTGAGGTGAGTAATTAAAGGGCATCAGGTGGTGGTGTGAAAGTGGTTGAATCCGGGCGTGTTCGGCACATAGTTGAGGTTTTTGCTAAGCGCTTCGGCCGCGATGATGAAGATGGTGGAGGATAGAGGGTCTCCCTGTCTGACACCGCGACTGGAGTTGAAGAACCCCTCCTCTTGCCCGTTGATGACTTTGGAGAACCATGAGTTGCTAATGGATCGGAAGATGTTGTCGATCCAAGTCTCAGAGAAGCCGAAGGCCCTGAACACCCAGAATATGAATTGCCAGCCCAGACGGTCATAGGCTTTCTCCATGTCCAGTTTGATGACGACGTTCCTGCCTTTGGATATGAATTTCATGCATGTGATCATTTCTTGCGCAAGGAGGATGTTGTCTGTGATGTTCCGCCCTGGGACAAAGCCGCTTTGCTCCACGGAGATGATCTTGGGGAGGAAAGTATACATGCGGCTAGCGATGATCTTTGATATAATTTTATTGGTGAAGGTGCATAAGCTGATCGATGGAAGTCTTTGAAGGTCTCCAGGTTGTCTTTTTTGGGGATGAGGATGAGGTTGGCGTAGAAGATGGATTTAGGGTACCTCGCCTCCCGGAAGAAGGCGAACACAGCCTCGTGGAGGTTAGATTCGATGATATCCCAACAAGATCGAAGAAGACGCTGGAGAAACCATCTGGCCTGGGGGCACTGTGTTCGTCGAGTGCCCAAACAGCAGACTTGGCTTCCTCCGCGGAAGGGGGTGATAGTAGCTGTTCGTTCTCTTTATCGTTGATCAAGCTGGGGATCTTGGCGAGGAGCTCAACATCCTTGACGATGACTTCTTTGGAGAAAAGTTTGGAATAGAAGTTCTCCACGGCCACATGGATGCCTCGTTGATCTTTGATGACAAGGCCGTGTTCGTTGGAGATTTGGTGCAGATGGAGCTGTTGTCTGCGGCTATTGACACAGGAGTGGAAGAAGCTTGAGTTCTTGTCTCCTTCGACGTCCCAGGTCAGCCTGGCTTTTTGCTTCCAGAATTCTGTCTCCACCTTAATCCAGGATTTGAGGAGAGCTCTAGTGAGGTTGAGCACCGCTCGGGCCTCCGGCGATCTGTCTGTGGATATATATATATATATATATATATATATATATATATATATATATATATATATATATATAGACACAGACACACACAGACACATAAATACCTATCACCTATAGGATGCAAAAAAATTGAAATAAATTTCTATAAAATTTCCAACACTTAAGCAAATAGCTTATTAATATTTTGGTAAAAATAGATTGTGCAAAATACTTAAAATAATATCTATTAGTAGGAAGTCCTATAATTTTATTACTAAGATTTTTTAATAAAAATATAAATGCTAAAAATATTTATTAAAATATAATAAGAATTTTTATAAAATTAGGGGGGTTTACATCCTACTAAACTTATAAAAATTTTGTCCTCAAAATTAAAACAAACAATACGGGTATGCAATGTAATGCGAAGGAACAAGGAAATTAACATGTGGAAGTCATACCTTAGATTTCGAACAAATGAAGGTAACGATTGCGGATGTCGTCCTCGCGCTCCCAAGTAGACTATCCTGGCGAGTTATGCTTCCATGCTACGCGAACCAATGGGATGGATTGATTTTGCAACACCTTCACTCGACGATCAATGATACCTACTGATTGCTCTTGGTATGACAAGCTCGGACCAACTATGATTTCAGAGTGATTAAGCACATGACTGTTGTCTGCCACGTATCTCCTCAGCTGTAACCTATGGAATATGAAATGCACTCCCTCTAGTGACGGTGGCAATGCCAATCTGTAGGCAACTTCTTCTACACGTTCTAAGACATCCAAAGGACCGATGTATCTTGGACTCAGCTTTCCACGTCCTCCGATTCGACCTCTAGTGGGTGATATCTTCAAGAAAACATGGTCGTCTTCCTTGACCCACAAGGGTCGACGATGGTGATCTGCCCATTTCTTCTGTCTATCCTGCGCTGCTCACAGGTAGCCTTGTATCTTCTTCACCTTCTCTATTATGCTCTCGACCAATTCGTAGCCCAATATCTGTCGTGCCCCTACATCACTCCAACAAATAGAAGATCGATACTTTCTACCATACAATGCTTCAAACGGAGCCGTTTAGATGCTCACTTGATAGCTATGTTGGAAGAAAACTCCACAAGATGCAGGTGGTCTTCCAATGATCCGCAAAAGTAAGCGTATACGCTATCAACATGTCTTCTAGCATTTGAATAGTATGCTCTGACTATCTGTCTGTCTTCGGGTGATAAGCCATGCTAAACTTCAGATGGGTGTCCAAGTTTTCTTGAAGGCTTCTCCAAAAATATGAGGTTAATCTCGAGTCTCGGTCCGACACGATGCTAATTGGCAAACCGTGTAGCTTCACTATTTGCTTCATGTATATGTCAGCCAAGACTTCCGTGGACTGGCCCACTCTAAAATGTAAGAAGTGGGCTGATTTAGTAAGTCTATCCACTATCACCCATATAGCGTCTCGTCCACTAGGACTTCGAGGAAATTCTGTGACGAAATCCATGGTGATGTGTTTCCACTTCCACTCGAAAATGGGAAGCAGCTGCAATAATCTAGCAGGCCTCTAGTGCTCCTGTAGCTCCCCTTCCCGAAAATTTGAAATATTTTATTATTATTTATTTTATTTAAATGGTGATTTTTAGATCTTATAAATAATTAATTAGTTAATTATTACGGTAGATGACTTTATCCATGGTTGAGTTTTGAAGTGCCAGATGACTAGAAATCGTAGCACAGATAGTACAATGACGTGCCTTGACTAATGTATTAGCCATGTCAGGGCAGGCCGAGCCATAGTAATGTCCTAACTAGGAAAACCAGGCTAAGTTGTGACATGACCATTATAAATAGTTTATTTAATTATTAATTATATTATTGAGTTTTAGGGAACCCGGTTGTACCGAACTAGCCTGGACTGGACCGAACCAAGCCAAGCCCATATAGTCATGCGGGACGTTCAATGACATTCGTGTTGATGTATTTTGGTATGATGGTGTTGTATTCCGTTTTAATGATCTAATGAATATTTTCTAAGTATTTTAATTAAATATTATAAATACCATTATTAGTTGATATTCAATGATAATTGTATAAATAGGTCCTTGTACATTTTGGGAATACTAGACTGTACATAATGGTATATACACCATTATTGGTTTGTTGAATTTCGTTATTATTATTATTATTATTATTATCATTATTATTTTTATTGAGAATATTATTATATAATAATAATAATATTATTGGTTATATTATTTCTGTCAAATAAATGTTATAATATATATATTCAATTTTATATAAATAGGTCCTACACTAGAAAACGGGTATTTAGGAATTTAGAATTTTATTGGAATATTTATGTATGCATAGATATGAATATATAAACATATATATATATATATATATATATATATATATATATATATATATATATATGTATATATATATATATATATGTATATATATATATATATATATATATATATATATATATATATATATATATATATATGTGTACAAGTGTTTGTATATACAAATATATTATATATATAGGTGTAAATGTGAATATATTATATATAAAGGTGTATATGTGCTTGTATATATATAAATATATATAAGTGTATAATGTATATAAATATATGTGTGTATGTGTATATGTAAATATACGTATGTATACATATATGTGTATATATATAAATATAATATATATATTATATATATATATATATATTTTTATATAATATATATATTATATATATATATATATATATATATATAAATATAATATATATATATATATATATATATATATATATATTATATTATATATATATATATATATATATATATATATATATATATATATATATATATATATATATATATATATATATATATATATATATACAGAAAGCTTCTCCTACGGGAATAACTTATGGGACAAACTTACGGGATGAGAAAATATACGTATGCTTCTCTTCTTTATTTCTTTCACTTTAAAAATGTTAGATCTCTCTTTTAAAAAAGGAACATATCTCTATCTTAAAGATAAGTCTATTTATTTTTTAAATAGTGAAAGATTTATTTATTTATTCAAAAAATAGAGATATAAAAGTTAATTTTATAATTTTTTTTAAATAGAGATGGATTGTTTAAAAAAAATCTTTAAATGTAAATATATTTTTAAAATGTTATTCAAAAATATACTTAATATTAATGTTAATTTTAATATTATTTCTCATGTTAATTTTTGGTGCTAACTTTATTATTGATATTAATTTTAATTTTAATTTCAACATTAACATTGAGTTTAATTTAACATTAACATTAATATTAATATTAACATTAACATTAATATTAACATTAACATTAAAATCTAATATTAATATTAATATTAACATTAACATTAACATTAATATTAACATTAACATTAATATTAACATTAATATTAATATTAACATTAGCATTAACATTAACATTAACATTAAAATTTAAATTAATGTAAAAATAAAAAATTAAAATAATATCAACATTAATATTAACATTAACATTAAAATTAATATTTTAAATATAATTTTTTAAAGGTATATTTATTTATAAGGATAGATTCTTTTTAAAAAAAATTATCTCTATTTTAAAAAATAAATGGAATAATATATCTATCTCTATTTTTAAAAATAAATAAATTCCACTGTGTTTAAAAATAAATTGATAGATAAGCCTTATTTTTGAAGATAGAGATATGTTTGTTTTTAAGAGTGGAGATTTAAATATTAAAGAGAAATAAATTCAGAAGAGAAATATATGTACATTTCGGGATATTTTGAGTTGCTTCTCTCTGTAAGAAATTGGTCTATTCCGTAAACTTTTCCCGTAAACTTATCCCGTATAAGAAGAGGACTGTATATATATATATATATATATATATATATATATATATATATATATATATATTTATTTATATATATAAAAGAATATATATATATATATATATATATATACACAACAGTTGCATAATAATAAAAAGAAAAAAAAAGAAAACAAAACTCACCAAGCATTCCAGCCCGGCCCGACCACCCAGGCCCAAGCCGAAGCAGTAAACCCCCCCTCTCCCTCCGATTCTGTTCAGAATAGAGCGTACAAATACGCTCGAGAGAAAGAAGTAAACCCTAACTATACCCACACCTACGCGTGCCCTCCCCTGCGTACGCTGCCACACGTCGCCGACGGCAAGCCGAGCACATCTGCGGAGGCAGCGCGCGCACACGCGCGGACAGTGGAACAGCCGCAACAGCCCCTGGCCGACCCAACTTTGCGATCCAAGATCTCCGTCCTCGATCGACGAAACTTTATCCCGATTGCTCAGGTGCAATTACAATATAACCGTATTCAAACTCCAGTAGTTAGGTTTTGATATAATCGTACGACCGATCCAAGAAATCGACCCGAAGTCGATCAAAAATTTGTCCCGAAACAGGACCAATAACAGTCCAATCATCCACGTTTGAAGATCGATTCCGATCGATCTAGTGCCAAAGTATGAATTCTACTTAAACACAATTATAGACAACATATAGGACTTCATGGCCCTTTTTGTGGATTTGGAAATCATCGACTACATGTCGAGAAATCGAATCCCGAAGTTTACCGAAAATTTGTTTTTGAAACATTAAAAATCTTCGATACGGGGTGCGTCCCGCCAATCCGGGAGACGTGATCGCGAACCGAAAGCATCGAAAGGTGCGTATCGGCTTCGCGGACGTGTGGGCTTTGACGGATTTCAAATTGGCCGCGCGTGTGCGACGAATTTGATGCGTATTCGTCGAAATTCACCGTATCGGCCTCTGTATAAATTTTCTAATTACTTTGTGCACGTTCGTCAGGTCGAGACGAAACTTATGCCAACATGACCGTATTATTTTTTTGGTCCTGTATGCCAAGTTTGGTCCGATTCTGAGACAGTTGATCGGATCGTCGTTTTGCGGGCCCCATGATCCGATTCAACGGGCAATTTTGTGCACGGCCCGCCGGAATCCAACTTTGGACATACGGTTGAGTTCGTATTGGAAAACCAGATCTGTTGACATATAGTTTGACAACTTTAGAGACCATAGACTTTGGCACGCTTTTCGGTACAAAGAGGGTCCAACGACGGACACCGTTTTGATCTAAAATTACCATTTTGCCCCTGTGTCCAGAATTGGACTTAAGGACAGGCAATTCTTGCTAATTTGACTATTCTAAAAATATTGGTAATTTTTATTTCAGCATCCGGAGACTTTTGCATGTGTTGACTGATTGTGACTCATTGAGTGTTATAGTGTTATCGGTTTCACCAGCACAGGACCTCAGGAGAGTATATCTCTGAGAGTTTTCGTATTTGATTATCTCTATACTTGTTATATTTAATATTGTTTTACATTAATATCATATTGATTCTTGACACGCTTGTCACACGAGATAGTAGTTATGGATTCTTGCATGTTGTTCACGACCAATATATTTTTGTGTTCGTGACCTGTTTGAATCCATGGGTACTAGCCGGGCGGGGAAGTACATTAGTAGACATGTAAACATATCCAAAAATATCTCTAAAATATCTATTCTTGCCTGATAGCAGTCGCACAACTCACGTACAGGGTGCCAGATTTACCCCTTAGTCGTTTACATGTCGAAAGTGTATTTCAAATCACTTGTTAGATATAGTCTTGCTGTATTACAGTTCTTGTCGTTGCTTGCCTTGTGTACCATGTCTCCCTATTTTACTCGCATAATTTTCTGCCATGATTTCCTGTTTATTCCTTATCATGTATCTCAATATTATTACAGATTAATGGATTTCGTCATTTATTGATTCTGTTGTGAGATTGTACTCGTTCCATTCCTGACTGGAAACCAACATTTTTCAGGTTTAGCCACGATCACTCTTAGCACTGAGAAGGCATGAGTATGCTGAGGTCAACCTAGAAATAGATAGCCATTGTATCTTTTTTATTAATTGTGAGAACTTTGTATTCTCTTTAATTTTAAATATTGTAAATGTTGTAATAAATTTAGAAATGTGAATGAGCAATAAAGTTTATTTTTGAGCATTTATTTTCTTGCGGGCTTGAAAGCGTTCTACCGTCGACTCTGCGGCGTAGGCTGGCTTGGACACATCTCGTATCCGAAAAAGCGGGTGCAGGTTGTGACAAGTTTTTGTGGTAGCCCATGCAGGTCAGATTTTGTAAAATATGCGAACTCGTAATGGTACTTAAGTTAGTCGTACCATTGCGAGCCTGCGACTAGAAATGGTCATTCGCAATTAGGATTGAAATGATTTAGGAGGATAACTAGGATAAGGGTCCCTTATTAATTGGGTAGTTAAGATTGTCTGATAGGCCATGCAATTTGGATACGGAGTTGTTAAATTTAGATTGCTTGCCAGATCTTTATAGATACACTATTACTTTTGATATAACAATATGGTCCATCGTAGGTATTCTACTTACTTGGTTGGTTAGACTTTCCCAGAATTAAGGCTATAATCTTGATAACCTGTTCAATTTCCTTTTGCTCTATTTAAATGTAAACCTTATATCATAAATTAGAATTGCCTATTTTAAATTCTATTTTGCTGTAAGGAACTGGTTTATAATTTCTGATTCTTCTATTCATATACTACAAATCTCGAGGTAGACTTGATTCAAAGTTTTCCCTCAAACATTTGAAATACATATGAAATAAAGATTAGGATGTTCTTACTTCCCTTGTCTTCAGTTATTTTCCCTCCAATCTATCTTTTACTTCAAGTATTGAGACGTATAGGTAGATGTTTACGCTTTCTATCATAGTCAATTAGTTTGAATCTTTAGCAGCTCAAGTTCTTAGGAATATAATTAGAGTAATTTTAACGACTGCGATGGCCAGCCAGCAGCGCTCTGGCGAGGCACGACCTATAGAGTTGAAATTATTTCAGAGGAATCGTAGGTTATGGAACATTGCTATAAGTTGACCTTTTTAGACCTTGTGTCAATATATGGTAGAGTATCTGGTAGCATATCACACCTGAATCACAGATCCAAGGGTTTGCCACAACCAGAGTATACGGGCGAGGCATAATTCTCGATGAAATAACTTCAGACGTGATTACAAGTTTAGGATACTATAGATAATAGAAAGATGCCCTGTGTGTCCCATAAGATCCAAGGCCAATACTAGTGAAAGTTATGCAGTTGAGTAACATGTCTCCTAACCTATCATTCCATGGTCCTTGTGATCTATTAACGAGGTAACCGACTGACACTAATAGGTTTACCTAAAATATAGAATTTAGAGGTCCATAACCCATTCATCGACCAAGGCCTTATGGATAAGAAGATATTAGGATGGCTGTATAGGCAAGAACACCAGGTAAGGTTTTCATTCTCTCAAAACTCGAACTTCCTGGGTCTATTTTCAAAAATCTTGTATAAATGTATTTTGACTATCTTGACCAATGCTGCTATTACATCCTAGTTTTGCAAGCTTACTCTTTTACCGAGCTTGATTCAAGACATGTTTTTAGGGACGCCTACTAACATATTGTCTAATCAGAGTCGATGTACTACGGTCTGATCAACCTTAGTGCACTCGGTTCGCTCTTCCTCAAATTAACCCACGTGGATTGAGATATCGAGGTATTTAGTATCTCATCTGCGACTGCATTGACAATTCCTCTTGTAATATACATTCGCCTTTGAATCATGTAATTGTATTCAGTGACATTCTTCTTGAACTCTTCATTGTTTTGGTCTTTCACTGATTTGGAAAGACGAAAGCTCGTAATTGGTAGATAGATACAGAGTATCCCCATGGCTATGATAGTTGTATACATAAGTGTAGCTATCATCGGCTAGCCATGTGACTAGAATCTTGCCTTTAGTTACTCGTTCTCCTCTCGACCCTCAAACTACTATTGGGACCCTCTAGTCATCTGAATTTGAGAATGATTAGGGCTTTACCCATAGTCAAAACGCCAACCTAGGAGACTATTTATTCTCAAGAAACCAATGGTTGTGAGTCTCTACTTATTTGTTTGGAGCTTGCTTTAGCTTGAAACACTTAAGCTTTAACCCAACCCTTCTTCGACCAAAGCCCATAGTTCAGACACGAGATGAATAGGCAAAGGTAAGGACAATCATTTACCATGACTATGGTAGACACCCATCCCGAGATTAGTTTCCAACAAATATTACCCTAGTTATGTAAATTTTATTATTAAGGCCTAACTAATATGGGAATACCACAGTCACTAGTTTAGCCAATACCATAGCTTAAATAACCTGTCATATTATGATATACCAGTTATCAACAACAATACGTGATCACTACACCCCCATACTGTAAACCCCCTAAATTTCTACAACAATTTTAATTTTTTTATGGTTATTTATTGATATTTAAATTTTACTTTGTATTTGTACTTCTCGACGTCGTACTGTACGTCGCGCGCAAAATTTTGTTTTTCGTACTTACTCGTCGAGTGCGAATATGTGCGAGGTACATATTTTAGAAAAAAATAGTTTGGATTTATTTATCAAAAATAGTTTCAAAGTATATATATATATAGAATTTCGAGTTTATTATTTATTTATAAAAGCCTTACATGTTTGCAGTAAAATAATAAATATGATTATTATAAAATGGTATATTAGAAAAGCAAGTTTTATATTTTAAAATTATTATCAGTATATATATGTAATTTTCGAAATTAACTAATAACATATTTTAATAGATGTGAAAAAGATATTTTTAATCTTGTTTAATTCAATAGTTTATTAATTTGGATAATTTAAATTGGAAAAGGTTTTGTTTTAAATACACTTTTAAATATAGGAGATATCCATATTTGATTTGGATTCGTTCCAATTATTTTTTAAAACTATCTAAATATAATAAAATACTATCTATTGGGGTTTTAAACCAATTATAGTCCTATCCATCTGGGATTCCTACCTCCTATAAAAGGAGAGGTACTTGCCCACTTTATTTTCATGAAATTCTCCACAAGTGCCTCGTGTCGGTGTTCCATCTCCGCCGTGATCGGCCTCGGGTCCGACCCCGATGTCTTTCCAGTATATAAAATATTTTTACAAATATATTTGTCTTGTCCGACATTCCCGGACACCCAACCTTGTCGTGTCGGACACCCCCGACACGACGCATCCCAAATTCCTAACCCAAACCCGACATCTTCGTGACCGTCGCCACCGTCCCCGACACCACTACCACACCCAAACGGCCACCATCACCAACGTCAGCCACCATATTCACCGCCACCCAACTCCACCCGGCCACCGCTACCACCCACAACACCACTCCAGAACCACCACCACCTGTTCCCTGCCATCGCCACCCTCCGCAATACCACCACCACCATCTCCAACATCACCACCGCCAAACCCAGCCACCACCAAACTCGTCTCCGACCGACCACCACCATCACCGCCACCCATCACAGCCTACAGTAGAAAAAGAAGTAGAAAAAAAAGTGAGAACCCTCACCTGGCCGCCGCCGAAGCCGCGACCTCCGCTGACCGCTGCCTCCTCCGCGTGTGGGCACCCGACCGTCGCCTTCCGCCTTCCGTCGCCAGGCCGAGACGCCGCTGCTCCGCTCCCTCCGTGGCTACCCGGCTCCCCGCGTCGGCCGACGTACGGTCCGACCAGCCCCTCCAGATCGGCGTCTCCCACCACAACGCCGGAGCTCCGCCCTCCGACGGTCGCGCTGTCCTCCTCCTCCTCCGTCCGCCTCGTACTCTCTCCGACCCTCCGTCGAGCTCGGCACAACACCGTACCTCACTCCAGCTCCCAACGCCCAGCCGCCGTGCTCCGTTGGTCGAACCACCGGGTGAGCTGCCTCTTCGTCCATCTCCACTTCCTCCACGCCGGCAGACCACACCGATCACGCCCTGGCCTCCGCGGTCTCCGCCCAGCCCGGCCGACTCCGCCGACTCCCTTAGGTAAGACCCTCTCTCACTTCGTTACTAACCCTTTTTTTCTCTTTCTTTAATCCCTCTTCTCTCTCTGTATCATTGAAGTGGCCCAAGTGGGGGAAGGATTATAACTAATAAGTTATTATTATTATTATTATTATTATTATCATTATTATTGTTATTATTATAACTATTATTGTTATTAGTACTAATTATTAAGATTAGTATTACTGTTATTATTTAGTAATCTATTATTCATATTATTATTATTATTATTATTATTATTATTATTATTGTTGTTGTTATTAGTATTATTAATATTATTTTATCATTAGTATTATTTTAAAACTTTTGTTATGATTATGAATTTATTTTTAGGAGTATTAATATTATATTAATCTATTTTATTAAATAAATACGCAATATTTTCTAAAAATTTATTAAAGTATTTTGACTAAGAAAAGGTTAGCCTTTCTACAAAATTTGTATATTTTATAACTTACAAATTTACCCTGAGATGATTTCCAAATATTACAAATATTTATTACTTTTAACTGCTAGTTTTCTCTCTATAAATTATTTTTTACAAAATATGGTATTTGCTTAAAAAGGAGTTTTCATTTTCTAAGTATTGGTCCAAAAACCTAATTTTATTAATAAGGTTAGTTTCTGGTATTATAAATATTTTTCTAAAAATATAGTACGTAACTTTCTACACTGATTCTTCTCGACTACCACCATTAATCGTGACTAAATCATGCTTCCTATTTTCTTGTGGATTCGTACCTTTACTCATTAATCGTAGCTATTGGACAACCCAGGACTTGTCGGATCGCTCAACCACATCAGGCGACCCACCAGGCAAGACACCTTGCCTTTACTGTTTAAATTTCCTGCTCAATATCATGCATGTTGTGTTTATTTTCAAGTTATTTCTTTCTAAATTATATGTAGATGCAAATTACTATATTTTATACAATTGGCTTAGAGTTAAGGGACTACCGCCAAATTTAGTGTGTCTTATTGACTTGCCACGATTGTACACGAGTTGTGTGTGAGAGTTGTGAGTATCATATAGAGGTCACTTGCGTGTGGGCTGATCCCCCGTGCGCATGCGTAGGAATAACTGTCAATAGATGCATGATTAGAAGACTTGACAGTTATCTATATGAAAATAGTATGGTGGAAATGACACGTGTTTGTGTGTCATGGTTACGACACACGTATAGTATCATTGGGGGGAGGGGACAACTACTAGCGTAGGGGCTACTTTTATTTTACACACATTTGGAAGATAGTGTCTCGGATGAGCGCTACGTGTTACCCGGCCGATAGCGTCTCGGATGAGCGCTACTTGTTGGCCACTCTTTATTACTTGCTTGTGACAACCCTTGCGTAGAACGTTGTCCTCTAAATTACAATCCACATAGAATGGTTAGGAACCTTTACCCATACAAACTTTTCTATTGAGCTTTATTATTCAGTTTATTGACATGATATTATGTGTCTTGTTACGTCCCTCTGAGGACCTGGTGATCTCTCCAGGTGTGTATTTCGTAATTTCTTGCAGGTGCTTTAGCTAAGGCCATTCCTTCCTACGTGATGATTGTTCTTGGACTCGTCACTTGCTCTCGCTTGCTAAATTCTTTCCTTTTATATTTTTCCATATTTAAATTGGTTGGTAGTGGACTTTGTCTCCGTCCAACTATTGTATACATGACAAGCTCAAAGTTGCTTTATATCATTAATTATCTTTGTGGATGAGATTTAGTGTCTTGGCTTTCTACATTTACAGCTTATGTATATATACGATTCGTATATTTACTCGTATGTATACAGCTGGCATGATACGTTTCTAGTCCTACTATTTTAGGACTGGGGCGTTACATGTTTTAGTGGTGGCCCATGCAGGTCCAGTTTGTCACTTCGGTTACGTAATTGTACCGATGTGAGCCTGCAATATAGGATTAGAATATAGGAATATCATCCACCTACTTGAAATCCTTTCTTGACTTCAAATTTTGATCTTTCGTTTGCCCTCCTTGATTTGTATCTTGTTTGACTCCTTCTACAGTAAATTCTTATTTTCGTGCTTAGTGACAATTAGAAAGATGACTACACTCGTATATGTTCATAGGTCAAACACATGGCTAGAAGGATTACCTTGACAATTAGTACGCATTTAGGTCTTATTTGTGTATAAAAATATTATATTTCCTAGAAATTTGATCTTAAGGATTAGTTTATTCCAAGTTGGATAGTAGTATATTACCGCCATCCAAAGGATAGTTTAAATTTTATTTTAAATTTACAAGGTGGTATACACAAGCGGATAACTAGATCGAGAAAACAAAATTTTTATGAATTTTGAAATTGTGAAATAGTTATGATTTATTAGGGATATAAAATCAATTTGAGAAATATCTTGAGTTTTTATATTGTGACACTTGATTTACGGTTAACTTTAAGTTTGGATATCTCAAGATTTTAAAGAGTTTAAATTACGATTTTGTAGATGACTAGAGAGACGAAAGTTTAGAAGGGAGAAAACTTGAGGTTTTAAATTGCGCGTACGATTTATAAGTTTATTAAATTTTGAAGAGATGATGGAAAAAAAAATTTGTTTAAAATTTTTGGAAGATATCGACTTTGAAGGAAAAAAAAATTCAAAATTTAAATTTTGTCCTATGATCTATGATTTATAGAGTTATTTAAATTTCGAGTTTAAGGCCTTTTATTATGGATATTTAAATTTTGGTAAAAAGCATGTTCATTTTGCGATATACAAGGACTATTTCGAGATTGATTAGAGAGTTTAATTAAATTGACAGTCTAAGATAATTGGTAATGGTGGCGGAGTATCTTGAAAATTTTATTGAGAACTTCGAGGAACTTAAAATTTAGATTAGATCATATTGGTAGAGGACCAAGAAGCATGAAAGGTCACCCTAGAGAGATAGAAGTATTCTACATTACATTGTCATGCCACCTATGATTATGATATTGCATATACACAAGTATAGTTAGTCATTGACCAAACCGATGAACATATCTTTTGACTTACTCGACCTTCCCTCAATTCTAGATCTTTTGTCATGATCAACTAATTATTTGAAACTTGAGAAATGATTAGATTGTTCCTTAATTATACTCCATCTAAGTGGCTATCATATCCCTAGAAATTGTATTCCTAACTTATTTTATCTTGATCTACTAGAAAACGAATTATCTTTATTTCATGCTTTAACTTGGTCATTTATTTTTAATCATTATCTCATGAACTCCCACTTTCTGTTTAAATTCTTTTGTGTGTCCTTTATCGTGACTTGACTTCGGGTCATAAGAGACTAAACTATAACCTTTACCATGAAACCAATATACTTTCTAACTATAGATGAGACTCGACATCGACTCAATTCTTTCGACCCGATATATGAGTTTGTTCTACTTAATTCCTTACATGCTTAACCTTGCATTTTATCTTGACTGCTGGACCTATCACACCATTAGTTTAATTCTTGTAAGTTGGGTATAATACCTCACGGCCTAACCAACATTTTGTGGACCACATTGATAGGTTCACTTGGACCATATAATTCAGTGGACCCTAACTTATCTAGTCAACCAAGCTGGCTGTATAGGCCCAAACCTTGGGCAAGACTGATTTTAAAGAATCTAGGACTATTTAATTCTCCTTTATCATGGTTCCTTACTTATACTTTGACTATTTTTAATGCTAACTTAGCATAAATTTTGCAAGCTTATTTTCTTATCAAGCTTGATCATGACGTATCTTATTGGGTCGTTCCCACTAACATACTGTCTAATCAGAATCGGTGCATGAGGGTCTGATCAACCTATTGCACTTTGGTTCGCTTTTTCGTATATCATTCTATGTAGATGGAGACATAGTTGAACTTGCCCCTAGAGTCTCATCTACGACAACCTTGACAACTCTACTTGAAATTATTCCATCGTCATTGAACCATAAATTAGTATTCGAAACATATTCTTGAACTCTTGTAGGCTTCATATTTCACCTATCTTAAGTTCCTCATCCTTCTCTCGACCCAAGATTCAACTTTCGCGACCTCCTTGGAACTTGAGATTAATTTAACTCTAAACCTAGGCGACTATATCCTCTAAAAATTTGCTTGCTCTACTCGATTCTATATCTCTTTATTCGTGTCTTATCACCATTCAAATCAACCGTTAAATCTTCCTTATTTCTTAGTGTTAACTAGCCACCCTCTTTCAAAACCCTATCCTTGAGTTAATTCCATAGATTCAAAACCCAAGACATTCTAATTGCATGATCGTCGTTCGTCACATTGTTCACTATTTAATCACAAACTTTTTTCTATCCTTCGACTCTTGATCGTGATCTCTAATCATTTGAAATTTAGAAATGACTAGAATTATTTCCTTAACCACCCCTAAACCTAGACGCATAACTTCACTCTAAGGGACCATGTGCCCTTGCTCTCTAATTACTTTACCTTCATTACCTAACCCTTAAATCCTTCTCTATCTTGCATTAGCTAGCGACCCTCATCCATTACCATATTCGTGCATTATTTTCGTATTATCTAAATCACGATTCCCTAATGCATATTTGTGTTAAATGTTGTTTTCTTGCCTCGTCCAACGATTTGATCGTACCCTTGTATCTTCTCACCCCCTACTTATTCTTAATTTCGAGGACGAAATTCTTTTAAGTTGGGTAGGATGTAAACCCCCTAAATTTCTACTACAATTTTAATTTTTTTATGGTTATTTATTGATATTTAAATTTTACTTTGTATTTGTACTTCTCGGCGTCGTACTGTACGTCGCGCGCAAAATTTTGTTTTTCGTACTTACTCGTCGAGTGCGAATATGTGCGAGGTACATATTTTAGAAAAATAGTTTGGATTTATTTATCAAAAATAGTTTCAAAGTGTATATATAGAATTTTGAGTTTATTATTTATTTATAAAAAGCCTTACATGTTTGCAGTAAAATAATAAATATGATTATTATAAAATGGTATATTAGAAAAGCAAGTTTTATATTTTAAAATTATTTATCAGTATATATGTGTAATTTTCGAAATTAACTAATAGCATATTTTAATAGATGTGAAAAAGATATTTTTAATCTTGTTTAATTTAATAGTTTATTAATTTGGATAATTTAAATTGGAAAAGATTTTGTTTTAAATACACTTTTAAATATATGAGATATCCATATTTGATTTGGATTCGTTCCAATTATTTTTTTTAAACTATTTAAATATAATAAAATACTATCTATTGGGGTTTTAAACCAATTATAGTCATATCCATCTGGGATTCCCACCTCCTATAAAAGGAGAGGTACTTGCCCACTTTATTTTCATGAAATTCTCCACAAGTGTATCGTGTCGGTGTTCCATCTCTGCCGTGATCGGCCTCGGGTCCGACCCCGGTGTCTTTCCAGTATATAAAATATTTTTACAAATATATTTGTCCTGTCCGACATTCCCGGACACCCAACCTTGTCGTGTCGGATACCCCCGACACGACGTATCCCAAATTCCTAACCCAAATTCGACATCTTCATGACCGCCGCCACCGTCCCCGACACCACTGCCACACCCAAACGGCCACCATCACCACCTTCAGCCACCACATTCACCGCCACCAAACTCCACCCGGCCACCGCTACCACCCACAACACCACTCCAGAACCACCACCACCTGTTCCCTGCCATCGCCACCCTCCGCAATACCACCACCACCATCTCCAACATCACCACCGCCAAACCCAGCCACCACCAAACTCGTCTCCGACCGACCACCACCATCACCGCCACCCATCACAGCCCACAGTAGAAAAAGAAGTAGAAAAAGAAGTGAGAACCCTCACCTGGCCGCCGCCGAAGCCGCGACCTCCGCTGACCGCTGCCTCCTCCGCGTGTGGGCACCCGACCGTCACCTTCCGCTTTCCGCCGCCAGGCCGAGACGTCGCCGCTCAGCTCCCTCCGTGGCCACCCGGCTCTCCGCGTCGGCCGACGCACGGTCCGACCAGCTCCTCCAGATCGGCGTCTCCCGCCACAATGCCGGAGCTCCGCCCTCTGACGGCCGCGCTGTCCTCCTCCTCCTCCTCCGTCCGTCTCGTACTCTCTCCGAGCCTCCGCCGAGCTCGGCACAACACCGCGCCTCACTCCAGCACCCAACGCCCAGCCGCCGTGCTCCGTTGGTCGAACCACCGGGTGAGCTGCCTCTCCGTCCATCTCCACTTCCTCCACGCCGGCAGACCATGCCGATCGCGCCGTGGCCTCCGCGGTCTCCGCCCAGCCCGACCGACTCCGCCGACCCCCTTTCTCCGTAAGACCCTCTCTCACTTCGTTACTAACCCTTTTTTTTCTCTTTCTTTAATCCCTCTTCTCTCTCTATATCATTGAAGTGGCCCAAGTGGGGGAAGGATTATAACTAATAAGTTATTTTTATTATTATTATTATTATTATCATTATTATTGTTATTATTATAACTATTGTTGTTATTAGTACTAATTATTAAGATTAGTATTACTGTTATTATTTAGTAATCTATTATTCATATTATTATTCATATTCATATTCATATTCATATTCATATTCATATTCATATTATTATTATTATTATTATTATTATTGTTGTTAGTATTATTAATATTATTATATCATTAGTATTATTTTAAAACTTTTGTTATGATTATGAATTTATTTTTAGGAGTATTAATATTATATTAATTTGTTTTATTAAATAAATATGCAATATTTTCTAAAAATTTATTAAAGTATTTTGACTAAGAAAAGGTTAGCCTTTCTACAAAATTTGTATATTTTACAACTTACAAATTTACCCTGAGGCGATTTCCAAATATTACAAATATTTATTACTTTTAACTGCTAGTTTTCTCACTATAAATTATTTTTTACAAAATATGATATTTGCTTAAAAAGGAGTTTTCATTTTCTAAGTATTGGTCCAAAAACCTAATTTTACTAATAAGGTTAGTTTCTGGTATTATAAATATTTTTCTAAAAATATAGTACGTAACTTTCTACACCGATTCTTATCGACTACCACCATTAATCGTGACTAAATCATGCTTCCTATTTTCTTGTGGATTCGTACCTTTACTCATTAATCGTAGCTATTGGACAACCCAGGACTTGTCGGATCGCTGCACCACATCAGGCGACCCACCAGGCAAGACACCTTGCCTTTACTGTTTAAATTTCCTGCTCAATATCATGCATGTTGTGTTTATTTTCAAGTTATTTATTTCTAAATTATATGTAGATACAAATTACTATATTTTATACAATTGGCTTAGAGTTAAGGGACAACCGTCAAATTTAGTGTGTCTCATTGACTTGCCACGATTGTACACGAGTTGTGTGTGAAAGTTGTGAGTATCATATAGAGGTCACTTGCGTGTGGGCTGATCTTTCGTGCGCATGCGTAGGAATAACTGTCAATAGATGCATGATTAGAAGACTTGACAGTTATCTATATTAAAACAGTGTGGTGGAAATAACACGTGTTTGTGTGTCATGGTTACGACACACGTATAGTATCATTGGGGGGAGGGGACAGCTACTAGCGTAGGGGCTACTTTTATTTTACACACATTTGGGAGATAGTGTCTCGGATGAGCGCTACGTGTTACCCGACCGATAGCGTCTCGGATGAGCGCTACTTGTTGGCCACTCTTTATTACTTGCTTGTGACAGCCCTTGCGTAGAACGTTGTCCTCTAAATTACAATCCACATAGAATGGTTAGGAACCTTTACCCATGCAAACTTTTCTGTTGAGCTTTATTATTCAATTTATTGGCATGATATTATGTGTCTTGTTACGTCCCTCTGAGGACCTGGTGATCTCTCCAGGTGTGTGTTTCATAATTTCTTGCAGGTGCTTTAGCTAAGGCCATTCCTTCCTCCGTGATGATTGTTCTTGGACTCGTCACTTGCTCTCGCTTGCTAAATTCTTTCCTTGTATATTTTTCTATATTTAAATTGGTTGGTAGTGGATTTTGTCTCCGCCCAACTATTGTATACATGACAAGCTCAAAGTTGCTTTATATCATTAATTATCTTTGTGGTTGAGATTTAGTGTCTTGGCTTTCTACATTTATAGCTTATGTATATATACGAGTCGTATATTTAGTCGTATGTATACAGCTGGCATGATACGTTTCTAGTCCTACTATTTTGGGACTGGGGCGTTACACATACCACTAGAACCTTTGTGAGACTAGTCTGGCAGACTTGACACACATAGAAATTCACGACCCAGTTGTCAGAAACCTTTTCATATGATATGCCTTAGAGCTGGTTACCCCGTCGATAACTCTTGTACACTATGGACGGGTAGATCATTCTATTTTATCAACCATGTGTCATATTACACACTCGTTTTCCATTTAGTAAGAAACGACCCTTGACTTGACTTATATCAACCGTATCCCGTACGCCGTGCCTTATTCTTTATTAGCAAGAGTTGAGGTACAATATCCGGACTTAGAAATTCTTTTAACCTTATTTCTAAGGTGGGTAGATTGTAAGCCTTAAAATTTTGGGATATATGAAGATTATCGATTGATCGGAATAATTTCCATTAGGATGATAATTAGTTCCCCATGGACTTCCACTTTCTATTTAGATCATTTTGTGCCCCCGGCCGTGTCATTAATATCGGAGCATGAGACCAGCTGTTATCTTTCAACAAATTTCATATGCAAGATCTAGACGAATCCACCTTCACCTAGGTATATCATATCCCACTCAAACCCATCCCCTTGTACTCTATTTTGAGGTACGACTTTCAGGTCAAAAGGACTAGCTATAACCCTTACCGTAATACCGGTATACTTCCCGACTTCCATTAGAGCCTCAACCTCGACTCAATTCCTTCGACCCAATATATAGTTGTGATCTACTCGAAGTCCACTACGCACATGCCACTAGTGTGCCACCCAATTGAGGCCTCATGTGCTACTTAAACTCAAAAGTCACTGAAGGCGCATTTTGGGCTTGAAGGACCTAGCTGACCAACCCGACAGGCAACTAGCTCAACCCCTTGGGTAGAAATGTCACGCCCCAGTACCGAAATACGGAGACAGACTAGGCCAGCTACACCATATGAGGTACGTAATGTCATACGACGATCGTGGCTGTCGAGAGACTAGGGGGTACATGCTACAATCAAGTCTCCTATGGTCCCACAGAGTTCTATGTCTCAATCAATCGAATCACATCAGCAAATAAATGAACATTAAAGATAAAGCAGTAAGGCGTCCCCGACGCTTTATCAAAATGATCATGAGAGACTATCTTTATAATTTAGCTATCTCGGAGAGTCAGGAGTACAAAATTATACACAGCTGCAGTCTGTTTAATTACAATTATGTACTGACACAAAGTATCAAGTAATCCGGCTAACAGGTGCCGGTGGCTAAACGCCGCAAAAGTATAAGCAGGAGTGGTGGAAAAGAAACCCACTCGAGTCCCCGAACTGCCATGCTCCTAGTATGCACCATGGATGTCAGGGAGGAAGATAGTGTCCTCTGGCTCTGCTACGAGATCTGGCCAAACAAAACCAGCGGGGTCAGCCCCGAATAGCAAGTACCGCCAAAGGGGCACAAGAGTTAAGACTAAAAACCCAGTTAATAGAATGATTGATAATAGTAATACTTATGCTACTATTATAGGGTAGCGCAACATCCTCGAACCCATATGGCACCCTTACAACCAAACAAGGACAAAAGGTGCCGTATGGAGTCGGGACGTGTCGTACTCTATAACTTTCACATAAGTTAAAAGGTATAAACAATAAAATCTCCTGATCGTGACTTCGGTCGATAGCCTATCGCAGCACAATAACCAACCCAACAATCAAACAAGAACATGGGTTGGATCATGTACCATGATAGACCATGTTCCTCAGTCATTCCCAGAAGTAGCACTCCATAATCAGAATAAGTCTTCCGTTCATAACTTCGGTCCACAGCCTGTCATAGTACGATAACCAACCCAACAATCAAACAAGAACATTGGTTGGATCACGTACCATGACAGTCCGCTTCCCTCAGTTACTCGCGGAAGGTAATAGGATACAAGCAAGTCATTTTCACGGCCAATCAAGTCTACGAGTTTCTAGTGGGATGAGGTTATCCTCGCATCATGTTATGTAGAAATCCTCAGATCGTATCTTTCCAGCAAGGCTAGCCAATCCAGGGGTTCGCGTAGACAGGTATGATTGAGCACAGGTCCCTCGCAAGACCACCTTGCTAAAACATATAATATATAGCAGGAATTAATCGGATACAGTCATCCACTCGTTGCAGATGACACAGTATCCGTGGAGACCAGCCGGCGCGTCAAGACAGTATCTCAAGGCGGCTGGTGTAACACGATCTCGGGATTCTTGCCCTCCCCATGTATCTAGTATGTTTAGTTGCCTAGTTTAACCCTAGGTGTAATCTTGGACTCACATGCTGTGGCCTGCATGATTATCCTCCTAAAGTCGTACTTTAGTACGAGTACCCCAAAGAGGATCCATGTCAATCAGTATGTCAACATGTTCTACCCTCCTTAGTGTAATGCATCATTGCAAATACGCCATGTGGAGTTACGAGTCATTTGTCGAGCATGAACAAGAACAGGGACATTCAGGTACATGTATCAAGGAGGAACACTTTGTTCTCCGGGGTCACATTAGTGCTCATATCATGCTCGGGACAAAAGGCGTAAGGATATAAAATGGGCATATAATATATATATATAATAATAATAATAATAATAAGGTAACAATATAGGGCACAAAAGTCCATGCGGCCCAAGGGGAGTGAGTCCATGCGGCCGGGTCAATACTGGTTCATGCGGCTGGGACTACACGCTCATGCGGCTCAAGGAGCCCCAAGGCGCATGCGGCTGGAAGGACGGGTTCATGCGGACGAAGGGGTGTCAGCGTATGCGGCTGGTGTGGGCGATACATATGCGGCTGGATGATGGATGGGCCTTATGCGGCCCAAAAACAGTAGCGCATATGCGGCTGGGTACAAAAGAACTCATGCGGCTCGAAGGCTAGCCGCATGAAGTCCATGCGACTCAAGATAACAGGGGCTCATGCGGCTGAGTCTGAACAAGGCTATGCGGCTCAATTACTTGCCGCATGAAGATTCATGCGGTCAAGTACTCAAGCAAGTCTTATGCGGCTAGGAAGGACCTTCCATACGGCTGAGCTCGAACGAGTCTCATGCGACTGGAAAGGCCATACGGCCAGAGACTTGCCGCATGAAGATTCATGCGGTCAAGTACTGCTCTTCTTCTCCACTTGTCCGAGAAGAGGAGCCAAGCAACCATGGCTTCCAAACTACACAAAAACTTCATCCGGAGCCCAAATCGGAACTTCCTTAGGTCAAAATGGGGTAGAACAAAATTTTCTACAACATGGAACCATCAAAACTTGAAAATAATAAAGTTTGCTAGATCAAAACCAAGAAGATCCGAAAATGGTTAAAACCTAGATCTACAAAAATTAAAGCTTCAAAATGGAAAACTTCAAGTTCTAAACTAGTATAGAATAAGGAGAAGAACATATTTTGACAAATAATTTTGTAAGAAAACATCAACAACATTTATGGATCCATCTCTTGAGCAAGTTGGTACTTGCCTTGGTTGGTGGAGGAAATAAATGAGAGGAAGTAAATGAGAGGAGAGAGAATGAGTTATATATATAGATCTTGGACCCATGGGTTCATGATGAACCATTGGTGAACCAAAAAGAGGTTACCCAAATGAGCCAAAACTGTAGGCCCAAATGCAGAAAATAAATTAGAAAATAATATTTTGTCGAATAATTCTGGGAATGCATGAAGAAATACAGCATAATAAATATAGTAAAAATACAAGGTAAATACAATTTATCAGTTTACGTATTAAAATACGTATTCCAGGATCGGGGAGTGACATCTCTACCCTTCTTAGAAAAATTCCGTCCTCGGAATTTCAGCCAAGACAGGATAGTGAAATCAGGGCAAGCGAGGCACAATCATATATAAGTTAACTATCATAGCAGTTATTATCATACATCACAAAGTACAGAACAAGCAGGTGCAGATAAGCATGGAATCGTGTCAATAAGGTGCAAAAATATACCTTATCAGTCAAACAAATGCGGATACCGAGATCTGATCTCGTCATCGCGCTCCCAGGTTGACTCTTTCGGAGAGTGATGGTTCCAAGAAACACGGACAAGGCTTATCGTCCGATTCTTGAGTACCTTCTCTCGCCGGTCTAAAATAGATACGGGTTGTTCCTCGTAAGTTAGGTCGGTACCAACGACTAACTCAGAATGATCGAGGACATGACTCGGATCCGGGACATACCCACATAATTGGGACACATGAAACACATCATGTATGCCAGTTAACGAAGGCGGAAGGGCAAGTCGATAAGCCACGTCGCCTACCCAAGCAAGAATCTTAAAAGAACCAACGTATCTTGGACTAAGCTTTCCTCGGGTTCCAAATCTGATGATACCCCGAGTAGGCAAAATCTGCAGAAACACTTGGTCGCCAACTCTGAACTCTAGAGGCCTACGATGCTGATCTGCCCAATGACGATGTCGGTCCTGCGCAACTCGAAGGCGTTCTCTGACCAACTTAACTATCTCCACAGTCTGCGTGATCATCTCTGGCCCCAACAACTTCCGTTCTCCGACATCGTCCCATGCCAAAGGGGACCTGCACTTCGTTCCGTACAATGCTTCGAACGGGGCCATCTGAATGCTAGCCTGATAGCTGTTGTTATAGGAGAACTCCACTAGATGAAGGGGATCCTCCCAAGATCTGCCAAAATCCAAGGTACACGCCCGTAGCATATCTTCTAACGTCTGAATGGTTCTTTCTGATTGCCCGTCAGTTTGTGGATGATAAGCAGTACTGAATCTTAACTTGGTTCCCAAACTTTGGTGTAAGCTCCGCCAAAAATGGGAAGTAAACCGCGTATTCCGATCTGATACTATACTAACTGGAACACCGTGCTACCTTACTATCTGCTTCATGTACATTTCTGCTAACTGCACAGTAGTCTGTCCAACTCGAAAGGGAAGGAAATAAGCGACCTTCGTGAGTCGATCTACTATTACCCAGACTGTATTCTTGCCAGCCGGGGATCTAGGTAGACCGGTCACGAAATCCATCGTGATGTGCTTCCATTTCCATTCTGGGATAGGAAGCGGCTGAAGCAACCCTGCTGGTCTCTGCTGCTCGGCTTTCACCTGCAGACATACCAGACACTTGGATACAAATCTCGCTCTCTCTCTTTTCATGCCATTCCACCAAAAGTACTGCCTGATATCTCGATACATCTTCGTTCCTCCTGGATGAATGGAGTAAATAGAACTATGAGCTTCGAACATAACTTCTTGCCGAAGGTCTCCACTCGGTACACAGAGTCTGTTTCCAAACCTGAGCGTACCATCTTCATGAATCACTAACTCCTTCCTACGGCCTGATTCACACTCCGATCGCAACTTCTGAATCTGTGGGCCTCCTGCTTGTGCTGCCCTTATCCTCTCTACTAAGGTTGACTGAATCTGCATACTGGTCATTCTTCCTATATCCCTTGGCAAAACTACTTCGATTTCCATACTCTGAAGGTCTTCTAAAATATGCTTCTGCGAGGTCAAGATAAAGGCACTGTCTCTCCTACTCAGTGCATCTGCAACTATATTCGCCTTGCCTGGATGATACTGAAGATCCAAGTCAAAATCCTTCAGCAGTTCTAACCATCTTCTTTGCCTCATGTTCAAATCTCGCTGCGTGAACACGTATTTCAAACTCTTATGATCAGTATAGATCTCTACCCGATATCCGTATAAATAGTGCCTCCACAACTTGAGTGAAAACACCACGGCTGCTAACTCCAAATCGTGAGTCGGGTAATTCTTCTCATGGTCTCGAAGCTGTCGAGACGCATATGCTATCACCTTTCCATGCTGCATCAATACACATCCAAGACCCTTCCCTGATGCGTCACAATATACTGTAAAGCCTCCCGCTCCTACTGGAAGCGTCAAGATCGGGGCTGAGATCAATCTCTTCTTCAATTCTTCAAATGATGCCTGACAGCTAGCTGACCAAACAAACTCCATGTCCTTGTGCGTCAAACGCATTAAGGGCGCAGAGATCTTGGCAAAGTCTGCCACGAACCTTCTGTAGTAACCAGCTAATCCCAAAAAACTTCGCACTTCTGCAACCGTTCTCGGGACTGGCCAATGCTCTACGGCCTCAATCTTCTTCGGATCCACTGACACTCCTGCCCCAGAAATTACATGCCCCAGGAACGAAATATGATCTAACCAGAATTCACACTTGTCGATCTTCGCATAAAGTTGATGCTCCCTCAATGTCTGCAAGACAGTCCTAAGATGTTTCTCATGCTCCTCTTCACTGCTGGAATAGACAAGAATGTCATCTATGAACACCACCATAAATTTATCCAAGTACGGCAGAAAGATACGGTTCATTAAATCCATGAATACTGCGGGGGCGTTGGTTAGTCCAAAGGGCATTACTAAAAACTCATAATGCCCTTATCTAGATCTGAATGCTGTCTTCGGTATGTCTTGCTCCCGGACTCTTACTTGATAGTATCCCGACCGAAGATCGATCTTGGAAAATACACTGGCCTTGCTCAACTGGTCAAACAGGTCATCAATCCTTGGTAGCGGGTACTTATTCTTCACTGTTACTGCATTCAGCTTACGGTAGTCGATGCACATCCTCGTCGACCCATCCTTCTTGGAAACTAGAATCACTGGCGCGGCCTAGGGCGATTTACTGTCTCGGATGAATCACTTAGACTTCAACTCTTCTTCATGTTGATACAACTTATCCTGTTCTGACGGCGACATTCTGTAAACTCTGTCTGCAATAGGCCTCGTTCCAGGGTTCAACTCAATGCTAAATTTTACCTCTCTGACTGGGGGTATCCCTGGGAGCTCATCAGGAAAGACGTCGAGAAAATCTTCGACTACTCTCGGAATCTGTCCTGGCTCTGACACTGCTGCTGAGATGACGCCTCCAGCCTGATTCTTCAAGGTTCGAGTAAAGATGAACTGCTCCATCCCAGGAACGCTGAATATGACCCTACCTCCTCTACAATCAATTGTCGTATGACTGTCTCTCAACCAGTCCATGCCAAGAACAACATTAAAATTCTCCATAGGGAATTCAATCAATGATACGGGCAATAAATTCTCGCACACCTCTACCGGACATGAAAAGCACACCCTGCTAACTTCTACGAGCCCATTGCCGGTGAGTATATCCATCCTCTCCGGCAATGTCTCAAACTCTAATCCAATCCGTGTAGCATATTGTGCAGAGATGAATGAATGAGTAGCGCCTGAATCAAACATTGCTACAGCGGGAAATGAGGTGACGATAATTTTACCTGCCACCACGTCACTAGACGCTAGAGCCTCTTCCAAGGTCAATGTGAGAGCCTGGCCCCACGGAGCCCCTTGTTGCGGCCTTCCTCGACCATGCTGTTGCTGCCTCTGAGAGCCTTCGGCTTCCTGTGCCTGGCAGAACATCTGAGCCTGCGTTGGTAGTCGCTGGGCTAGGGGCCTCACTGCTAATACTGGCCCTCCACTCGGGGATGCCACTGGAGCTGGCAATGCTGGAAACTGCTGAGCTGGCCCTCCTGGCCTCTGTATCATAGGACAAGTGGAAATACGGTGGTCTGAACTACCACACCTCAAGCATAAGCCATTCGCTGACTGGCACACCTCCCTCGTGTGCCCTGCCTTCCCACAGAATATACAGCCCTGGGGTGCTCCCTGACGCTGTTGCTGGTTTCTCGGCTGTTGATGCCGAACTGGCGCTGTTGGTTAGTGACAAGAAACCCCCGGATGATCTCCAGGAGTGCTACGGCGTCTGGTACTGCCGTCGCTGCTGGTGCTGCAGGAGTTTCAATAACCTGCGGCTGCACTGCCTCTGGTTCCATTTCTGCTCGTGCCTGCACTGGAGAAGGTTCTCTCCCCTGTTGCTGCCCAGTTGAGCCATGCTCTTGCTGCTCTTCCTCATGGGCCTCATCCGCTACTGAGAATGAAGCACCCCTATAGAGAAGAATATAAGATTATCAAGTCCGGACGAGAAAGATTTCGAGGATACAAGTCAGGTTAGAGATCAAGGCAAGGACAGAGAATTCGAAACAGAATTTCAAGGGGAACAAGTTTTGATTGAGACTCCTAATAATTCGCAATACCCCACAAGTCTGAAAACCAGACCTGCATGGGCCACCACTAAAACCTTGTCACGCCCCAGTACCGAAATACGGAGACGGACTAGGCCAGCTACACCATATGAGGTACGTAACGTCATACGGCGATCGTGGCTGTCGAGAGACTAGGGGGTACATGCTACAATCAAGTCTCCTATGGTCCCACAGAGTTCTATGTCTCAATCAATCGAATCACATCAGCAAATAAATGAACTTTAAAGATAAAGCAGAAAGGCGTCCCCGACGCTTTATCAAAATGATCATGAGAGACTAGCTTTATAATTTAGCTATCTCGGAGAGTCAGGAGTACAAAATTATACACAGCTGCAGTCTGTTTAATTACAATTATGTACTGACACAAAGTATCAAGTAATCCGGCTAACAGGTGCCGGTGGCTAAACACCGCAAAAGTATAAGCAGGAGTGGTGGAGAAGAAACCCACTCGAGTCCCCGAACTGCCATGCTCCTAGTATACACCATGGATGTCAGGGAGGAAGATAGTGTCCTCTGGCTCTGCTACGAGATCAGGCCAAACAAAACCAGCGGGGTCAGCCCCGAATAGCAAGTACCGCCAAAGGGGCACAAGAGTTAAGACTAAAAACCCAGTTAATAGAATGATTGATAATAGTAATACTTATGCTACTATTATAGGGTAGCACAACATCCTCGAACCCATATGGCACCCTTACAACCAAACAAGGACAAAAGGTGCCGCATGGAGTCGGGACGTGTCGTACTCTATAACTTTCACATAAGTTAAAAGGTATAAACAATAAAATCTCCTGATCGTGACTTCGGTCGATAGCCTATCGCAGCACAATAACCAACCCAACAATCAAACAAGAACATGGGTTGGATCATGTACCATGATAGACCATATTCCTCAGTCATTCCCAGAAGTAGCACTCCATAATCAGAATAAGTCTTCCGTTCATAACTTCGGTCCACAGTCTGTCATAGTACGATAACCAACCCAACAATCAAACAAGAACATGGGTTGGATCACGTACCATGACAGTCCGCTTCCCTCAGTTACTCGCGGAAGGTAATAGGATACAAGCAAGTCGTTTTCACGGCCAATCAAGTCTACGAGTTTCTAGTAGGACGAGGTTATCCTCGCATCATGTTATATAGAAATCCTCAGATTATAACTTTCCAGCAAGGCTAGCCAACCCAGGGGTTCGCGTAGACAGATATGATTGAGCACAGGTCCCTCGCAAGGCCACCTTGCTAAAACATATAATATATAGCAGGAATTAATCGGATACAGTCATCCACTCGTTGCAGATGACACAGTATCCGTGGAGACCAGCCGGCGCGTCAAGACAGTATCTCAAGGCGGCTTGTGTAACACGATCTCGGGATTCTTGCCCTCCCCATGTATCTAGTATGTTTAGTTGCCTAGTTTAACCCTAGGTGTAATCTTGGACTCACATGCTGTGGCCTGCATGATTATCCTCCTAAAGTCGTACTTTAGTACGAGTACCCCAAAGAGGATCCATGTCAATCAGTATGTCAACATGTTCTACCCTCCTTAGTGTAATGCATCATTGGAAATACGCCACGTGGAGTTACGAGTCATTTGTCGAGCATGAACAAGAACTGGGACATTCAGGTACATGTATCAAAGAGGAACACTTTGTTCTCCGGGGTCACATTAGTGCTCATATCATGCTCGGGACAAAAGGCGTAAGGATATAAAATGGGCATATAATATATATATAATAATAATAATAATAATAATAAGGTAACAATATAGGGTACAAAAGTCCATGCGGCCCAAGGGGAGTGAGTCCATGCGGCCGGGTCAATACTGGTTCATGCGGCTGGGACTACACGCTCATGCGGCTCAAGGAGCCCCAAGACGCATGCGGCTGGAAGGGCGGGTTCATGCGAACGAAGGGGTGTCAGCGTATGCGGCTGGTGTGGGCGATACATATGCGGCTGGATGATGGATGGGCCTTATGCGGCCCAAAAATAGTAGCGCATATGCGGCTGGGTACAAAAGAACTCATGCGGCTCGAAGGCTAGCCGCATAAAGTCCATGCGACTCAAGATAACAGGGGCTCATGCAGCTGAGTCTGAACAAGGCTATGCGGCTCAATTACTTGCCGCATAAAGATTCATGCGGTCAAGTACTCAAGCAAGTCTTATGCGGCTAGGAAGGACCATCCATGCGGCTGAGCTCGAACGAATCTCATGCGGCTGGAAAGGCCATACGGCCAGAGACTTGCCGCATGAAGATTTATGCGGTCAAGTACTGCTCTTCTTCTCCACTTGTCCGAGAAGAGGAGCCAAGCAACCATGGCTTCCAAACTACACAAAAACTTCATCCGGAGCCCAAATCGGAACTTCCTTAGGTCAAAATGGGGTAGAACAAAATTCTCTACAACATGGAACCATCAAAACTTGAAAATAATAAAGTTTGCTAGATCAAAACCAAGAAGATCCGAAAATGGTTAAAACCTAGATCTACAAAAATTAAAGCTTCAAAATGGAAAACTTCAAGTTCTAAACTAGTATAGAATAAGGAGAAGAACATATTTTGACAAATAATTTTGTAAGAAAACATCAACAACATTTATGGATCCATCTCTTGAGCAAGTTGGTACTTGCCTTGGTTGGTGGAGGAAATAAATGAGAGGAAGTAAATGAGAGGAGAGAGAATGAGTTATATATATAGATCTTGGACCCATGGGTTCATGATGAACCATTGGTGAACCAAGAAGAGGTTACCCAAATGAGCCAAAACTATAGGCCCAAATGCAAAAAATAAATTAGGAAATAACATTTTGTCGAATATTTCTGGGAATGCATGAAGAAATACAGCATAATAAATATAGTAAAAATATAAGGTAAATACAATTTATCGGTTTACGTATTAAAATACGTATTCCAGGATCGGAGAGTGACAAGAAACCTATTCTACGTTACCCTAATCTAGTAGGAATAGTTTTACCTTGGGATCTTGTCCAGTCAATATAGATTGAAATTGAAGGTTCATCCAACCAACGAGTGATGTCCAATCCGGGAGCCCTTTAAGACCCAGTAAAGCCCATCCAGACATACCACCATAATTGGACTATAAATCGAACTATTTAGAACAGGTCCCCATACCTATTATGTAGTCTCCACCTCTTAGAATGTGAAGTCATTTGTAAACCTTATTCCATCTACCTGGAAGTTGCGATATGATCTTGTATTGCATTTACATCCCTTGCTCGCGTGTTTAAATAACCACGAAAAAGATCACAAATCTGGTTTTCTTAAATTTTGTTCTATTATGGAACCTTGTTTAGGATTTTGAGAATGGAACTTCTGTATTGCACAGATTGCAAGCCCTCCTAAAGAACGAATGATTCTTAGATTTAGCCAGTGACTAGACTAGAGTAACCCAATCCAGCAAATAAGTCAATGGTTCATAAACTACCTTTCTATCTGCATCATTAGATACTCTCTACCGCTTTTGAAACTACATAATTGCTCTTGATTACTTTTCTTATTTCCCCTGTCCTTCCTATTTCAGAGCGACGAATGGTCATTAGAATTTATCAATATTTCTTAGCTACTTGTGTAAATTTGTTGCTTGTTAAATTTTGGGTTGCTTGATAGGTAAGAGAGGAGTGTAGATGCCATATGCAGTAGATATCTATTGGTAGCAATTTTAGCGATTAGTTGGAAGATTATAAAGTTTTAGCGACAGGAGGTTTGATGGAGTAGTGTAACCAAAGGTGGGTAGAAGTCCTCAAGTATTCGGAGTTATAAAATGGCTAGAGAAGGTTATAAAATATTTTGAGGAATTAAATTGAGGGGATTAAAGTAATGGTAGACTTTGAATTTTAAGGAATAGTTATGGATTAGAATTTTGAGGACGAAATTATTTTAAGGTGGGTAGATTTGCAGCTCCCCTTCCCAAAAATTTAAAATATTTTATTATTATTTATTTTATTTAAATAGTGATTTTTAGATCTTTATAAATAATTAATTAGTTAATTATTACGGTACATGACTTTAGCCATGGTTGAGTTTTGAAGTACCAGGTGACTAGAAATCGTGGCACGGATAGTACAATGGCGTGCTTTGACTATTGTATTAGCCATGCCAGGGAAGGTCGAGCCATAGTAATGTCCTAACTAAAAAAACCAGGCTAAGTTGTGACATGACCATTATAAATATTTTAATTAATTATTAATTATATTATTGAGTTTTAGGGAACCCGGTTGTACCGAACTAGCCTGGACTTGACCCGAACCAAGCCAAGCCTATGTAGTCATGCGGGACATCCAATGACATTCGTGTTGATGTATTTTGGTATGATGGTGTTGTATTCCGTTTTAATGATCTAATGAATATTTTCTAAGTATTTTAATTAAATATTATAAATACCATTATTAGTTGATATTCAATGATAGTTGTATAAATAGGTCCTTGTACGTTTTTGGGCTACTAGGCTGTACATAATGGTATATACACCATTATTGGTTTGTTGAATTTCGTTATTATTATCATTATTATAATTATCATTATTATTTTTATTGAGAATATTATTATATAATAATAATATTATTATTGGTTATATTATTTCTGTCAAATAAATGTTATAATATATAATCATATTTATATAAATAGGTCCTACACTAGAAAATGGGTATTTAGGAATTTAGAATTTTATTGGAATCTTTATGTATGCATAGATATGAATATATAAACATATATATATATATATATATATATATATATATATATATATATATATATATATATATATATATATATATATATATATATATATATATATATATATATAAAATATATATATATATATATTTTTTTTATATTAAAATATATATATATATATATTTTATATATATATATATATATATATATATAAAATATATATATATATATTTTATATATATATATATATATATATATATATATATATATATATATATATATATATTTTATATATATATATATATATATATATATATATATATATATATATATATATATAAAATATATATATATATATATATATATATATATATATATATATTTATATATATATATATATATATTATAATATATATATATATCATGTGTATGTATATACATTTATATTATATATATAGGTGTAAATGTGAATATATTATATATAAAGGTGTATATGTGCTTGTATATATATATATATATATATATATATATATATATATATATATATATAAAATATATATATATATATATATATATATATATATATATATATATATATAAATATATATATATATATATATATATTTATATATATATATATATATATATATATATACACCCACGCGCGCCCTCCCCTGCGCCCGTGTCGCCGCACGTCGCCGGTGGCAGGCCGAGCACAACCGCCGAGGCAGCGCGCGCATGTGCGCGCGGACAGTGGAACAGCTGCAACAGCCCCTGGCCGACCGAACTTTACGATCCATGATCTCCCTTCTCGGTCGATGAAACTTTGTCCCGATTGCTTAGTGCGATTACAACATAACCGTCTTCAAACCCCAGTAGTTAGCTTTTGATATAATCATGCGACCGATCCAAGAAATCGACACGAAGTCGATCAAAAATCTGTCCCAAAACAGGACCAATAATAGTCGAATCATCCACGTTTGAAGATTGATTTCGATCGATCTAGTGCCAAAGTAGAAATTCTACTTGAATACAGTTATAGACAACATATAGGACTTCACGACACTTTTTGTGGATTTGGAAATCATCGACTACGTGTTGAGAAATCGAATCCCGAAGTTTAATGAAAATCTATTTTTGAAACATTAAAAATCTTCGATACGGAGTACGTCCCGCCAATCCGGGCGACGTGGTTGCGAACCGAAAGCATCGAAAGGGCGTATCGGCTTCATGGACGTGTGGGCTTTGACAAAATTTAAATTGGTCGCGTGTGCGCGACGAATTTGTTGTGTATCCATCAAAATTCACCGTATTGGCCTCTGTGAAAATTTTCTAATTACTTTGTGCACGTTCGTCAGATCGAGACAAAACTTGTGCCAACAAGACTGAATCATTTTTCTGATCCTGTATGCCAAGTTTGGTCCGCTTCTGAGACAGTTGATCGGATCGTCATTTTACGGGCCCCACGATCCGATTCAACGGGCGATTTTGTGCACAGCCAGCCGGAATCCAACTTTGGACATACGGTTGGGTTTGTATCAGAAAACCGGACTTGTTGACATATAGTTTGACAACTTTAGAGACCATAGACTTTGGTACGCTTTTCGGTGCAAAGCGGTTCCAACGGCGGACACCGTTTTAACCCGAAATTATCGTTTTATCCCTGTGTCCAGAATTGGACTTAAGGACATGCAAATGTAGGTAATTTGACTATTCTAAAAATGTTGGTAATGTTTATTTCAGCATTCGGAGACTTCTGCATGTGTTGACTGATTGTGGCTCATTGAGTGGTATAGTGTTATCGGTTTCACCAGCACAGGACCTCGGGCGAGTACATCTCTGATAGTTTTCGTATTTGATTATCTCTATACTTCTTGTATTTAATATTGTTTTACACTGATATTATGTTGATTCTTGACACGCTTTTCACACGAGATATAGTCATGGATTCTTGCATGTTATTCGTGACCAATATATTTTCATGTTCGTGACCTGTTTGAATCCATGGGTACTAACCGGGTGGGGAAGTACATTAGTAGACATATAAACATACCCAGAAATATCCCCAAAATATCTATTTTTCCTGATATCAGTCGCACAACTCACGTGCGGGGGGCCGTATTTATTCCTTAGCCGTTTACATGTCGAAAGTGTATTTCAAATCACTTGTTAGATATAGTCTTGTTGCATTACAGTTCTTGTCGTTGCTTGCCTTGTGTACCATGTCTCCCTGCTTTTACTCGCATGATTTCCTGCCATGATTTCCTGTTTATTTCTTATCATGTATCTCAGTATTATTACAGATTTATGGATTTCGTCATTTATTGATTCTGTTGTGAGATTGTACTCGTTCCATTCCTGACTGGAAACCAACATTTTCAGGTTTATCCGCGATCACTCTTAGCACTGGAAAGGCATGGGTATGCTGAGGTCAACCTAGAAATAGATCGCCATTGTATCTTTTTCATTAATTGTGAGAACTTTGTATTCTCTTTAATTTTAAATATTGTAAATATTGTAATAAATTTAGAAATTTGAATGAGCAATAAAGTTTATTTTTGAGCATTTATTTTCTTGCGGGCTTGACAGCGTTCTACCGCCGACTCTGCGACGTAGGCTGGCTTGGACACGTCTCGTATCCGAAAAAGCGGGTGCGGGTCGTGATATCTCCGCCTTCACTTGTTGGCGTACCAAACACTTGGGCACGAAACGAGCAATCTTCCGCTTCATCTCGTGCTACCAATAGTGCTGTCATAAGTTCTGGTACACCTTAGTTCCTCCGGGGTATATGGAGTAGATCTATGTGCTTCGACCATCAATTCTTGTTATATCTCTCTGTTTGGAACATACAGATGATCACCACATCGTAATGTCAAATCAAGATGAATTCTCAATCCCGTCTGCTCTCCTACTTCGTTCCTCTCTCTAAGTCATCAAAATCTAGCGTCTATGGATAATGCTACCTTGATCCTCTCTACCAACGATGATTGCACTAGAAGATTGGCTAGTATGCCATCAGCTCCTGGCAACACTTCAATACCAAGCTTTTGCAAGTCTTCTAACAACTCCTGCTGCGTGGTCAAGAAATGAGCCATTGGCTTACGGTTTAATGCATCTACCACAATATTAGCCTTACCCGGATGGTAATGCAGCTTGATCTCATAATCCTTCATTAGCTCCAACCAACAACATTTTCGCATGTTCAACTCTTTTTGCGTGAAAACATACTTGAGGCTCTTATGATCTGTATAAATGTCTACCTTCTCGCCATATAATTAATGTCACCAAAGTTTCAAAGCGAAGATGACTGCTGCGAGGTTTAGATTGTGGGTTGGATATTTTTTTGTGCACCCTCAATTTCCTCGATGCATATGCTACTACACGGCCATGCTGCATCAAGACGCATTCCAATTCCTTTCCGGATGCATCACTATATATCACGAATCCTCCAGGGCCTGATGGAAGTACTAAGATGGGTGCAGCAGTCAAGTGCTTCTTCAAATCATCAAAAGCCGCTCGATACTCGTCCGTCCATATGAACTCTTGGTCTTTGCAAGTCAACCGAGTCATAGGCCCCACTATCCTTAAAAAATCTTTCATGAGCCTTCGATAATAACCCTCAAGTCTAAGAAAACTTCTCACCTCGGAGGATGATGTGGGAGTGGGCCATGCCTTGACTGCTGAGATTTTCTTCGGATCTACCGATATGCCATCTTTCGTGACAATATGCCCAAGAAACAAAACCTCCTTGAGAAAGAAGTCACACATGCTAAGCTTCACAAAAGCTGTTTATTCCTCAAGGTCCTCATGACTATCTGTAAATGCTGCTCATGCTCCTCGTGGCTCTTTGAGTATATCAAGATATCATCTATAAAGACGACGACAAATTTGTCCAAGTAATGATGGAAAATCTTATTCATAAAGACTGCTAGAGCATTGGTCAAACTGAAGGACATGACCAAAAATTCGTAGTGCCTATATCTTGATCGAAATACAGTCTTCGAAATATCTTCCTTCCAAACCTTCAACTGATGATAGCCCGATCGCAAGTCGATCTTAGAGAAAACCTTGGATCCACTCAATTGATCGAATAGGTTATCTATGCGTGGCAAGGTGTACTTGTTTTTCACCATCACTGTGTTCAAGTCTCCATAATCTATGCACATGTCCACCATCCCATCCTTTTTTGGCACGAACAAGACGGGTGCTCCCCGTGGTGACGCATTGGCACAGATAAAGCCTTTATCTAGTTGTTCGTCTATCTGCGTCCTCATCTCCACCAACTCCTTGGGTGCAAGACGATATACTCGAGATAAGATAGGCTCGGCTCCCGAAATAAGCTCTATGGAAAGCTCGATGTCTCAGTTGGTTGGCAGTCCTAGCAACTCTTCGAAAAATACATCTTGGTATAGGATCGATGGCACCTCTAGGGGTGAATAGAGTGCAGCAAAAAATATTTACCAATTTAAAAACTAACCAGGTAAAGCAAATACAAAAATAAACTTAAATGCAATGAAGTAAAACAATATGTAAGTGGAGGCAAGAAAACAATATACAAACACCAAGATTTATACTGGTTTCCCTCTGAGAGGACTAGTCCAATTCGCGAGAACTCGTGCTCGCTATAATCCACTATTTTAAATAGAGATTACGCCGCGTGCTTCACTCCAAAGAATATGTCAATTTCAACACCGTCATATTTTTATCCGAAGCCCACGATCAAACTTCAAAATACCTTTCTGAGAAAAGATTTTATACGCCATGCTTGTACAACTCAAATACTCTTAATCCAAAACCACCGACACTAGAAGAATGGGTGTCGTCTTGGAGATTTGAAGATTTATACTTTGTAAAGTAGATAGAACGCTTAGGAATAGATAAAGAAGATGAAGATTGAATGAGTGAGTATAAATGGGAAATTCTTCTCTTTTTATAGGATTTTCGAAGACAAAGTTTGGGTGAAACTCGGTAGGCTAACGTTCATAAATTTGAACGTTGTAGATCCAAAAGAATAAGAAAATGCAGCTAACAAGGAGTGATCCTAGGGGACCGAGTTCGGGCAGAACTCTGGCCGAGTTTGTGTTAGGGTTTCAACGTTATTTGATTTGGTTTGGCTTTTGATATTGGTTTGGCTAGGGATCAAAAGATAGGTATTTTTTTGTTCAGGATAGTACTTCTAAATGCCAGTGATCCCGACGCACAATTTTTTAGATTCAATAAAAGAAAAATATAGAATAAAGTGTAAAATATAGTTGAGACAAAATCTGCGATCTTCTGTTTCTTTTCGTATCAAGCTCGGAGTTTTAAGTCCATTATCGAAATCGGTTTGACCATGGAGCCAACAATCTCCCCCATTTTGATAATTTGACAAAACTATGATTGATACTTAAGAAGTTATTCAGCTCGGTTTGGAAGAAGACTTGATGCGGTACAGAAGGTACATAAGTAGTTTTTGGCTTTGAATATTGGTACAATATATTTGCTCCCCCGTAATGTACGGTCAAGTCTTGTTACTCCCCCATAACAAAACATATCGTATGAATATCTGAAAAAGTCTAGAAAGACAAGAACTCCAAAAATAATTAAGAGCTTAACTTCAAAATTCTTAGTCATATAGCATGATAACTGATAAATTAAGAACATAATCAATTTAAGTATCTATCATAATAATTCCCCATTTTGTCACATAAGCAAAATGACATAACAATTAAATAACAGTACTCAGCATAACTTAGAGTAGAGCAGAATATTAACATTAAATATGAAATAATGCAAAGTGCTGAAGTAGGAAATGTTGATATAGACTGAAGTAGATAGAGTTCTTACAACTAGTCAAATAAACTGAAATTGATAATGCTTGAAAGAAGCATTTATCACTAATACATAGTAAAAAAACTAGCAATGGTCTATCACGAGGAAACATATCCTCAATCATCACCCTCATCATCATCATCAGCAGCACCCGCCGTCCTGGAGGGACCGGTCTCAGCAGAATGGTTGGGATCATAACGGGCAACAACAAGGTCAAAGTATCGCTGAGCCTCTGGATCATCAATGCGATAACCAAGTCTAGTGGGATCACGAACCATAGGAATATGACCTCTAGGGTTGTGAGCAAGACTGTATGAAACATCCCACACATAGTTGGATATGGCTTGAAGCTGAAGGGTGGTACGAAAGTCCTTAGCTCAAAACTGATCCAACATCAGAGCCTAAAGGGACTCAAGATTAACACCATCGGAAGGATGATTATGATGGGTGTTAGCAGCTGATAGGTCAACTGGAGGTGGAGGAGGAGCCTGAACTGCAGGAACATGAGCAGTACAACGATGCTCATGAAGATAAGCAGAAGCACTCCTAAAGCATAACCTCAAAGAACTGAAATATGTAAGGCAAATACATCGCATAGAGAAGTCGTCATGGTTTCTTGCAACAACTTTCCATAGCGGCGATGATAGCCTTATGTAGCCTGAAGGGGACGTGGAAATGGATATGACAGATAGCAGAAAGCTCTAAATATGAAATCTCATAAGTGGTGGTATTCTTTGGAATAATGTAGAGAATACCATTCTATAAAGGTCATAGAAGTAGTTGTTCAAGTGTTTAGGGCGAAGAGTACCTTGAGGTCGAGGGTTAGGTGCACATAACGAGTCACGAAATAAATTAAAAGTTTTCCAGTCGGGAAATTGTACTGAGGTGATATCAACTAAAGCTTCCCGAATATTGGGAATGTTTAGCATAATTGATAAATCATCTGCATCAAAATTAATGTCAATTCTGCCAACTTTTGATTTCACAGTGCCGTTAGTGACCGATAAATTGCAATAGAAACATGCGAATTGCATTTGAATATATTGGAAAACTAGATTGAACTAAATCTACCAACGCAAAGTGTTCAAAAATGTTTACGTGATCATAAAATAATGTGAAGTTATTAGAACCCAAACAAAACCTTCTTTGATAAAAGTCGCTAAACCATTCATTGCATGCATCTTGTGACAAAAATGAAATCATCAAAGAAGTCACCATCCGGTTTGGAAGGACTGAATAGTGAGAAGGAGGTCATCTCATAAGGAGTAGAGGACGAACCTTCATCAACTTTCTTTTTTTTTTGGAAGAAGTAGGAAATTTAGGAGCCATATGAAACTGAAAAGGATGAAAAGAGTAAAAAAAATATGCCAAAATTGATGTAGACAGTCGAAGAGAACTTCAAGAGAGCTCTGATTCAAAGTTTTGAAAGGTTGAGAAGTTTGGAGGAAGGAGAACTAGGAAGTTAGGGTTTCAGTTTTTGGTAGAGTTTTTGGAGGTTTTTGGTGAAGAAGATAATGATATGAGGGTTTAAATAAAGAGGATACTCAATTGTCCAGCTTCTATTCGGATTCACCCAGATCGAGTTCGGTCCGAGTACGGCCAAAACTCGGACCGAGTTCAGTCCCTGGGTGATCAGGACAGACTTTGGAAAGTGTGTGATAGAGTTTTAACAGAAATGTGAAATTAATTAGAAATAGTTGTGTTGATGAAAATAATCAATATTAATGAATTAAAATACATAAATCATATAAAATATTTTGGGTTAGCTGTAGGGGCCTGATCCTAGCTAGCGTAGTCCGAAGACTAGTATACAATATCGCTTCAGGCTATTTACACCTATGTTACAGAAGGGCCCTTTCGACTTATAACCAAAATAATTTCAACGAATTTATGAGTCTTAATCAAATAATATTTGATTATATTACTTTAACATCCAAAATTCCTAATTCTCTTCGTATAAAGTTAAAACAATCTTCATCCAAGGGCTTAGTGAAGATGTCAGCTAGTTGATGTTCAGTGTCAACAAATTCTAAATTAATATCTTCCTGTAAAATATGATCTCTAAGAAAGTGATGTCTAATTTCTATATATTTAGTGCGAGAATGACATATAGGATTCTTCGTGAGATTAATGGAACAAGTGTAATCGTAGTAAATAGGGATGTGGTTAAACGATAACTGATAGTCTTCCAAAGTTTGCTTCATTCACAAAATTTGAGCACAATAACACCCTGCGGCTTTATATTCAGCCTCGGTTGTTGATAATGCAATATAATTTTATTTCTTAGAAAACTAGAAGATTAATGACTTTCCTAGAAAATGATATATGCTACTGGTACTTTTATGATCAACTTTACATCCGGTAAAATCTGCATCCGAGTAACCTATTAGGTCAAACGAATCAATTTTGGGATACCAAAGACCAATCGTAAAATTTTCTTTAAGGTATCGTAGGATATGCTTAACGGATCTCACATGTGATTCTTTAGGACAAGCCTGATATCTAGCACATAAGCATACAGAAATCATAACGTTAGATCGACTAGCAGTTAAGTATAGTAAACTACCAATCATAATGTGCTGATAGGTTTGACGTTATCCATGTCAAATTTCTTTAGCAAGTCTTTTATACATTTTGCTTGATTGATGAATATTCCTTGAAAACTTTGCTTGATTTATAGCCTGAAGAAGAATGTTAGTTCTCCTATCATGCTCATTTCGAATTCACTTTGCATACACTTAGCCAACTCATTACATAATATCTCATTAGTTGATCCAAAAATTATGTCATCTATATATATCTGCACTAATAAAATATTTATATCCAAATATTTTATAAAGAGAGTAGAATCAACCTTCCCTTTTGAAAAGTCGTGTTCAAGAAAGACGGAACTAAGGCACTCATACCATTCACGAGGTGCTTGTTTGAGACCGTAGAGAGCCTTACGAAGCTTGAATACGTGATCAGGATTTTTGAAATCTTTAAAGCCAGGAGGTTGTTTTATAAAAACTTCTTTTTTTATAAAACCATTTAGAAAAGCACTTTTGACATCCATTTAAAAGAGTTTGAAACCATAAAACTTACAAAAGCATAAAGTATACGAATGGACTCTAGTCTAGTAATTGAAGCATGTCTCATCATAGTCAATACCTTCTTCTTGATTATAGCCTTGAGCTACTAGACGTGCATTGTTGTGTATGACTGAACCATTCTCATCTAATTTATTTTGGAACACCCACTTGGTACCAATGATCGGATGATCAATAGGTCTAGGAATGAGTTCCCAAACTTGATTTTGTTCAAATTGGTTTAGTTCCTCTTGCATTACAGAAATCCAAAATTCATCATTAAAAGATTCTAAAATATTTTTAGGTTCTATTTTGGAAATAAATGGAACATTAGCAACTGTCTCTCTTGTGCTTGAGTGAGTACTTACACCTCTTGATACATCACCTATTATTAGTTCTTTCGGACGGTCTGGCATAAACCGCAAACGTTTCGACAGACTTTCCAGGTAGGACGAGGTTGGTACATCTTCTGATGTTCTGTTGGAGGGAGTTTTCTCTTTTTCATTGTCACAATCGTCATTGCGTTGACTATTCAGCTCATCGAATGTAACATTTATTAACTCTTCAACAACAAGTGATCTCTTACTGAATACCCTGTATTCCTTGCTTTTTGTCGCATATCCCAAGAATATGCCAACATCATCTTTTTTATTGAATTTTCCCAAGTTGTCTTTTATATTTAAAATGAAACATCAGTAACCAAAGACCTTAAAAGAGCTGATTTTAGGAGTTCTATTAAACCAAAATTTATAGGGAGTCTTTTTAGAGATAGGTCTAATAAGAACTCTATTCAAAACATGGAATGATGTATAGACAGCTTCTGCCCAAAAATATTTTGGAAGATTATGATGGTTAAGTATAACTCTGGCTATATCGCTAAGAGTTCTATTCTTCCTCTCCACAATGCTAATCTGTTGAGGAGTTCTGGGACAAGAGAATTCATGTTCTAGCCCATTTGAATCACAAAAGGATTTAAACTCATGGTTATCAAATTCTCCTCCATGATTACTTCGTATCCGAGAAATCATGAATCCTTTTTATTTTGTACTTTTTTACAAAATGATACAAATTTTGAAAAGACCTCATTTTTATTTGTAAGAAAGTAATCCCAAGTATATCATGAATAGTCATTAACTATCACGTATGCATATAGCTTACCGCCAAGACTGGCAACTCTACTTGGTCCAAACAAGTCCATATGTAATAATTGTAGAGGGCTAGAGGTACTTACAGCAATTATTAATTTAAAAGATGATCTAGATATCTTGTTCTTTTCACATTCAGCACAAATTATATCTTTTTTGAAATAATATCAGGTAAGCCTCTTACCAATTTTTTGGTGGACAATCTTGCAATAGTGTCCATGTTCGTATGTCCAAGACGCATATGCCATACCCAGCTTTCGTCTTGAGTTGTGAACAAACACTTCCCTGTACTGATATAGTACATATATGTTATCCTCTCTTATTCTCTCAAAAGAAATTATTCCAGAAGTTTTATTATGAACAAACATTTATTCTTAACAAAATTAATTCTATAACCACGATCAGTCAGTTGAGTAATACTTAGCAGGTTATATTTTAATTTTGTTACTTAGCATATATATTTAATAATGGGTGAGAGAGAAGTACCTATGTCGCCAATTCCAATAATGTCCTTTCAGGTTGTTCCTAAAGGAGACATAGCCTTCTTTATTCATCAATAGAGTTGCAAACAATGTGTTATCACCTGTCATATGCTTGGAGCAACCACTATCAAGAATCCACTTGCTTTTAGTAGGAGAAGGAAGGTCCACCTACAACACAAGTTGAAGATGTAACCTTTGGTACCCACTTTCTTGAGGGTCCTGATATATTACTTTTTAGAACCCATACATATACATTCAGATCTACTAGCTTTCAATCTTACACTGGTGTGATACATGCCCTTTTATACCATAATAGTGACATATAGCAGAAGTGTTAGTGCACGGTATAGTTCGAAGATCATGTATATACGTTTTTGAAGATGTGTGTGTTTTTTATTGTGTGAAAAGGTATACATATATGCATGGCTTCTGGCAGTTCTAGCAGTGTTGGTCGTATTGTGTTTGTGCTTGGCCTTGTGACTTGTGTTCACCTGAGCTATCGGTTTGACAACCTGTTTGCCCAGCTTAATCTCTAACTTTTTAGAGACATCACAAGCTTTATTGTATTTGGCCGTGATTGCATCTATTCTCTGAGCAGCAACATTGTACTTTTTTTTTCTCTAGTTCATAGATATCGTTAAGTTTTACATTCTATTGATTAGGTTTCTCAAGCTTTTTAAGAGTATAATGTAAGCTTAACTTTAAAGAAGTAATCTCATTTGTGTCACTAGAAGAATCTCTAATATCTTTTAGAATTTGAGATTGCTTTGAAAACTCAGTTTGTACAAATTTTAGCTTTTTCTTAGCACTTTTGTACAAATCCATCATTTTCCTCTGATCTTCTAACAGATCAGTGAAAGCTTCAGACAGTTCATCGAAAGTAAATTTTTTATAGAGAGGGTTCAATATTACCATAGCATCTATACCCACAAAGTGTAGGTTCACTGTGTTGCGAGGCTTCTCTTCTTCTTCAGAGTCACTAGCTTCGCTTTCATACTAGATGCTAGTGTTGGCATAGTTTCTAGTCGAAGACCTTCTCTTGTTCGTTTGATCATGCCTATTTCCCTTTATTATAATAGGACAATCCTTCTTGATGTGACCTATTCTTTTACAGCTGAAGCAGCTCGGTTCTTTATCGTCTCTGGAATCTTTTTTTTCGGCTTGATTTCTCATATCTAAGGAATTTTCTGAAGTTTCTTGTCATAAGGGCCATCTGCTCGTTGTCTGAGCTGTCTATCTCACTTTCATCTTCGGAGGCTGTCTTGTGGTTAGTTCTAAATGCTATTGCCTTTTCTTTTGGGGCTAACTCTTCGAAATCGTTAAGGTCTAGCTCATGCGTCATAAGCTTTCTCATAAGGATTTCAAGAGTCATTGTTGTGAGATTATTTCTTTCAATAATGGTCGTTACTTTAGGATTCTAGTTCATAGTTAGCCCGTGAAGCACCTTCCGAATCTTCTCATGATTGTTGTATTCTTTTCCAAACCAAGGGAAGATAGAGGATTAACAATATCTAGAAACCGAATAAACATATTTGTTATAGTCTTGTTAGGCTTCATTTTGAAGGCCTCATACTCGTGTTAGTCGTGAGAGTTTGGACTCCTTCACTTGTGAAGTGCCTTCATGAGTGACCTCAAGAAGTTTCTAATCCTCGTGAGACATGACACATGTTGAAACTCTATTAAACTCAGTTCTATCTACAGCACCGAATAAAGCATTAATAGCTTTTGTATCAATACTAGCTTGTTTTTTTTGTTGGTATATCTGTCAAATGGTTTTTCAACTAATTCACCCTCTACCACAGTAGGTAGTAGTTTCTTATAACCATTCATGACAATCGGCCCTAAATCAAAATCAAGAGACTTGAGGTAAAAGCTCATACGTGTCTTCTAGTACGTGTAGTTTGTGCCATCAAATAGGGGTGGCCTATTTATTGATTGGCCTTCTCCATTTCTTGGATATAAGGATGTCATATCTCAAAGAGTTTTAATACAACTAGATATAAACTGTGATATGATACCAATTGTAGGTTCGATGTCACCTCTAGGGGGTAAATAGAGTGTAGTGGAAAATATTTACCAATTTAAAAACTAAGCATGTGAAACAAATATATAAATAAACTCAAATGCAATGAAGTAAAGCAATAAGTAAGTGGAGGCAAGAAAGCAATGCGCAAACACTAAGGTTTATACTGGTTTCTCTCTGAAAGGACTAGTCCAGTTCGCGAGAACTCATGCTCACTATAATCCACTATTTTGAATAGAGATTAAACCGCGTACTTTACTCCGAAGAACATGCCAACTTCAACACCATTGTATTTTTATCCGAAGCCCACGATAAGCTTCAAAACACCTTTCTGAGAAAAGAATTTATACGCCAAGCTTGTACAACTCAAATACTCTTAATCGAAAACCATCGGCACTAGAAGAATGGGAGTTGTCTTAGAGACTTGAAGATTTAAGCTTTGTAAAGTAGATAGAAAGCTTAAGAATAGATAGAGAATATGAAGATTGAATGAGTGAGTAGAAATGGGAAATTTTTCTCTTTTATAGGATTTTCTAGGACAGAGTTCGGGCAGAACTCGGTAGGCTAACGTTCATAAATTTGAATATTGCAGATCCAAAAGAATAGAAAAATACAGTTGACCAGGAGTGATCCTAGGGGACCGAGTTCGGTCCGATTTTGGACAGAACTCTGGCCAAGTTCGGTTGCTAGGGTTTCAGGGTCATTTGATTTAGTTTGGCTTTTGGATATTGGTTTGGCTAGGCATCAAAAGATAGGTTTGTTTTTTGTTCAGGATTGTACTTCTAAATGTCCGTGATCCTGACGCACAATTTTCTAGACCCAATAAAACAAATACAGAATAAAGTATAAAATACTTTTGAGACAAAATATGCGATCTTCTGTTTCTTTTCATATCGAGCTCGGAGTTTTAAGTCAAATATCAAAATCGGTTTGACTATGGAGCCAACACTTGGAAATCAGTGATGATAGGATGCTGAGTTTTGTTATCCATCATCATGTGAGTCCCTAATGTAGGTGGATCGCTTCTCTCTTTCGCTCCCCTGGTGAACTCGAACTCCATCTTATTTGGTAGTCTAAAGACAATACTACTCCTATGATAGTCGAGGGATGCATAGTGCTAGCTCAACCAGTCCATCCCAAGAACTACATTGAAAGTTGGCATAAAAAAAACTAGAAATCGTGCCTTCATTTATCTAGCACATATCACACAGGACAAAGTCTACAAATGCTACTGACAGGTACTATTCCTCCTCCAGTGAGGATTTTAATATTTTTAGATAATGGTGTGGTAGGAATACTGTGTCTAGTGGCAAAGCTAGTGCATATAAATGATTGTGTGGCTCCAGTATCAAATAAGGTAATCGTAGGAAATGTAACAACTAAAACTATACCTACTATGACCTCCGCTTTTGCTTCTGTATCCTCAACTGCTAACGAGAAGGCCTGTCCATACTTCTGTCCGGGGCCCAGATCTCTGGCCCCATCGAACTGCACTAACGGGGGTGGTAGTGGCGAGCGAGGTGCTCCTGCTATTGGTGCCATAAGCCTCGGCACCTGCTATCCTGGTCGGGGTACTGGAAGTGCTGGAGCTGTCGGCCTCGGGGTCTGTCGAGCATATACTATCGCATGCTGCTCCGGTAATCCTTGACCATATGTTTGGTTGATCTACACATCAAGCACAATCCATGATGAATCCGACAATCATTCAAGATATGTCCTTGCTTCCCACAGCAATGGCAAACAGGCTTTTGATAGGGTATGGGTCTCTGCTGCTGTACCGTGGGCCTCCTGATAGGTCCACCCTGGGTCACTCTAGCTAGTGCAACTGCTGGTGCGGGGTGCCTCTATGACTGTTGTATCTCCTTGCGAAGAAGCTCCTGGCTACGTGCTTCCTCCAAAATAGCTGCATTAGAGACTGAGACTATGTGGTAGTATAAGTCTTGAGCTCTGGTGCTAGCCCCTGGTGGAATCTCTTCAATCTTTCAAAATCAATGTCGAACCGAATCTGCTCATGCGGTTGAACTCTGCGTCGTACTCGTCTACCGATATATTTCCTTGCTTAAGATGGAGGAACTAGTCGTAGAGAGTTTCTCGAACGTGGATATGGAAGAATCTCTCACAGAAGAGGTCGTAGAACTCCATCCATGTCTGCTCAGTGCCTAGTCGTCTTTCTTTAGACTTCCACTAGTGGTAAGCATTGTCCTCTAAAAGTAAGTCCACTGCTATCATCCAATAGTTTGTTTGCAACTGGGACGCCTTCAGTAGCTTCTCCATGATGATAAGCCACGGAGACCTCTAATAGTTTTTTGGTACCTTTGAAGGGCTTGGGGTTCATCTCTATGAATTTCTTGATAGAGCCCTCATAAGGATGTAAAGCTGGTGCTGGTACCAGTACCGAAGGTGAAGATGGGGGTCTAGTCAGGGCTGCCATCATGCTCTGCCTCATCAATCAGTCTCCTGCCACTGAGCTTGCATCATAGCGTACATAAATTGGGTAGTGCAGTTTCCATCAGCCGATGGCGGAGGCATCTTCGGTCCGGGCCGAGGTAGAAATTGCTGAGGGAATGGTGGTGGGGATGGTGGTACATTCCCTACCGGTAGCACAATAGTAGTCTATCCAGTCTGGTTGACTGGTGGTACATGGGTCTTCTGATGTACCGTCGATAGGGTAGTGGTAGCCTGCTACTGTCCAAGCTGGTATGAGGTCACCGGAGTCATTGGTGTGATCTGTTCCTCTTGGGTGGCTGCATCACCAGATGTGATGGCCAAGGTAGGAACGTGTCCGCTTCGAAGGTTCATATTGCTGGCACGAAAGTAAGAATACGTTATAACAGATTCAAGCAAGAGGCAATTCAAGCAATCAAAAGATAGTTCGAGAGAGGTTGGAGTCAATAGAGTCAGTAAGTTGTGGATGAGATACTATTCATAATTCCTAGATACAGGCTTGTTGGATATATCTATATAACCTAACAATATCTTCTGCATGGGCCACCACACATGTAATGTCCAATCCTAATATATGTTGGACTGGAAATACGTACATGCCAGCTACATATATACAAAGAATATTCCAATATATGAAATCCCCGTATGCATACATAAGCTGTAAGAAATATAAATCACAGGCCAAATCACAAAATCTACATCTCATCTACACAACACAAGAGATCACAGAAGTCCATATAGAATAAATAAATGAGTCAAAAGATGTAGCCGGATGGAAACAGATCCATTACCAAACAACTATGAGAAATAATCTCAGATAATGGAGTCTGCTCTCCTAAAATAAAATAACAGAAATAATAAAAAGATGTCCACTACAAGTCTCAAATCATGAGTAAAGAACTATATCTCGGAAGGCGAGACCTCATCGTCTGCGGAAGATTGATCTAGTGCAGAACCGTACTCCTGGGGGAAGTCCTGATAATCTAAGCCTGGAGAATTAACCAGGTCTCAGTAGGACGTAACAAGATACAAGAAACAACATGCCATATAAACTGAAAAGTAAAGTAAAGATGCATGAAATAGGGTGCCCAACCGTTCTGCAGTGATTATACAATTTAGAAAAAAAACCCAACGCATGGGCACTCTGGCTATACGGGATTGTCATCGTCCCTTTTCTTTGGGCACCAAGTGTCTATGTCTATAACGCTCCATAAACGTTAGATGGAATCAGTAACAGTACTACGTCCGTAATATTCCATGAATGTCAGAAGGAATTAGCAATAGTAGGGTGAACCTGCATCTTCGGCGGAGCTCCCAGGTTACAATGGTAAATGCAGTTACAATAGAAAGTGCATACGTCTCCCATACGTCAAGGAACTGTTCTTTCTACCCAATGCCTATCAATGTCATCTCCATAACAAACATGAACCTCTAATAACTTCCAAGTCTACTAGTCATGCAATTCTATTGGCAGTTATTCCCTAACCGTCGCACATCTCATACGTATCAGTGGCCAGCCAACTACGCAAGTTTGTGTCCTATATGCGACTCACAACTCATGGTAAAGCATGTGTCGAGGCCATATGAGATATACCAATACCTCACATCAATCGGTAGTCATCTATTACTAGGTCAATACAAAATAATAAAATAAAAACACTAAAACGACTAATGCAGTCGCTCGCACCCAAGTATGACTTGGACGCACAGGGTGATAGAAATAGGTTGTATATAATAAAACTGAATAGGAATAGTAGGAATAAAATAGAAGTAAAAACAGAATATAATGGCAAGGTATCTTGCCTGGAGGTGTGTATAGAGAATAAAAAGTTCAGTCACTCAGATCGTCAGAATCAATAGCGATGAAAAGTCAAAACCTACAAACGCCCTCGGATGCAGAAATAAACATCATGAACATTCTCAGTATAAAATAAATGTCTAAAAATTTCTACCCAAAATTCCAATTCTGGACACGAACAAAATCTTAATTTTGGTCAAAACGATGTCCGTCGTTGGAACCGCTTTGCACCAAAAAGTGTTCCAGTACCAACGATCTCTAAAGTCATCAAATTATATGTCTACATGTCCAGTTTGATGATAATAACCCAACTGTATGTCCAAAGTTGGATTTCGGTGGGCCGTGTACAAATTTGCTCGTTGGATCGAATTACGGGCTCGCCAAAATAGCGTTCTGGTAGACCTTCTCAGAATAGGACTAAACTTGGTTCACAGGACCAAAAAATTTATACGATCCCAGTGGCACAAGATTCGTCTCGTGATGACGAATGTACACCAAGTTATGGACTAGTTTGCAAAGGGACCGATACGGGGTATCTCGACCAATATGTCTCAATTTTGTCACGCAACAACATGAAATCGAGTTCCGTCGAATCTCACACATCCGCAAAGTAGATACATACCTTTCTATGCTTTCGGTTCACGACCACATCACCCAGTTTGTCGGAGCACAAGGCGTATCAGAAAATTTTTCTAAAATTTCTACAGTTTTGAAAACAGTTTTCGTCAATTTTGGGAAATTGATTTCTCGATGCATAGTCGATGAAATCCAATTATGTAAAAATGGTTTCAAAGCCCTATGGGTTGTTTAGTATTGTCTTCAGGTAAATTTTCGTAATTCCAAGTATCTGGTTTAGAAATTTCCTTCTAAATTAGGGGTTTGGGCTGTCTTCGTGTTCTGTTTTTGAACAGATTTTGCTTGACTTTGTATCGAATTTTTGAGGACTCCAGACTAGTATATCTAAATCTATTTGAATGGGGTTGAAGCTAATCATGTGGGCTACGTGTAGGACAAACTAGATCAATATTTGATCAAGCATTCAAAGAGAGAATCGCTTACGAAAATCGTACCTGACTACGATTTCAAGAACAGGGTCTCATCTGTTCTTGGGTCGTTTTGGCTATGTTGGTGTGCGGCGGTAGCGCTCCGACGTCACGCGGTGTAGGCAGACTGTTGGGGATGCACAAGGATGTCGCACGATCGATGTGGAAGGGTTACAGGGGTTCGCAAGTTGTGGCATCATGTTGCCAACCCTATATATATATATATATATAAATATTTTATATATATATATATATATATATATATATAAATAAATATATATATATATATATATATATATCGAGCCGACGCACACCCCCACCATCTCCGCTTTCTGGCAGACGTACATCCCGAAGAAGTCATCTTTCCTCATGTGGAGAGCTCTGCGCAATATTCTTCCAACCGACGACACCTTCAACACTATCGGATTCAGCCTTGTGTCCGCATGCACTTGTTGCTCTGATCGTCAGCCAAAAAATGCCAACGACATCCTCTATCATGGGGACCTCCCTTATAAGGTTTGGAGAGTTTTATCCCAGCAATGCGGAATGGCTCTTAGGGGCGACAACTTCTCCGAGCTTGTCGTGGGCTGGGCCACCAGGTCCCATGGCACCAAATTGTAGTTGCTGCCGCTACATGGGTTATCTGAAAAAATTGCAACAAGGCGAGATACGAAGGCCACCAGTACAACGTAGACCAGCTCATTTGGGAGACTGTTCGGCAATGCCGCAAGCGTGCAGCTCTCTGCAAGCACTGCCTCTTGGGATTCTGGAGCTCTGTTGCTTCCCCTGCCTAGCCGTTTTGCTCTATGTTTTCTCTTTTTGTTAGTATTTGTGTATAGGCTACGACATTTTGCGCCTACTGGTATACTTGTACAGTTCAACCTTTCATGGCTTTCTTGAATAAAATGGTTGTGTTTCCCTATATATATATATTTTATTTATTTATTTATATATATATATATATATATAAATAAAATATATATATATATATACCGAGTTTCAGAATCTTATTCTGATTCAATTACTTTGTAATTAAACCAAATCTTTAGGTAAATCCAATCCTATCTGTTAGAGAATTAGACATGATTTTAGTTTAGAGAAGATTTAGATCAGTTAGATTGAGATTTAAGGGATTTTGAATCGACCAATTTTGATTCAAAAATCTCCTTTATACAGAGTTGGGGCAGCAGAAGATTTCAAGGGGCCATATCGCAAGAAATTGGTTCAATTTCTCGCGAGGCTGATTTCTTTTTTCTTTTTCTTGAAATAAGCATATATATATACATATATATTGTAGGACCATTGAGCACCTCTAGAGGGGGGGTGATTAAAGTGTGTGCGTGTGCAGCAGAAATAATCACCACTTAAAATATAGCAGTTATAAACTATGGCAGAAAAAAGACAATAAATAAAATATAGTAAAGTATGATATCAGAGAATAAAACTCAGTGACACGACGATGTATACTGGTCTCCCTCTGAGAGGACTACTCCAGTCTTGAGTACTCTTGCTCGATATTAATCCACTATTTACAAGCTAAATGAGTGCTTGTAGTCTCTTAAGACACCGTGCTTGGTGACGAGCATACGACCGACTCCATAAAGTAATTTCAAAAATTGGAACGTTGCTGGAAGAGCCTCTGATACAACTCTTCAGTACCAAAACTTTAGATTGAACAAAACTGTACAACTTTGGCTAAGAGTGGTATAGGCTTGATTTGAAAGCTTAGATCTTTGAAAACACTTAATAACATAGAGAAGATAGAATGAATGACTTGATGATTGATTTGGAATGGTGAAAATCCATCTCTATTTATAGTATTTTTGCTTACCAAATTCGAGCAGAGTTCGGATACATGAATCTCTCAAACAAACGTTATATGCGTTCATATTTTTGCGGACCAAACTCGGGCAGAGTTCAGTCAGAGTTCTGTCAGGTCAGAACAGTATGAATGGTTCACATTTGCATAGGTTTTGGGCTTTTGGATTTGTAGACTTTTGGGATTAAAAAGGTAGGCTTATTTGGATATGTGGACTGATGAAAAACCTAAGCCAGTATCAATTCTGATCAATCTCACAACATATTTCCTAGACTCAATAAATTAAAAAAATATAGAAGAAAATATAAAAATCTTAATCATGATTCTAGTGCGATATTGTTCTTGATGACAATGCGATGTCTGAACTTTGAAGTAGAAGGATGTAGTTGCAGTAGGCGTTCTTCTTCTTTGAAACCTGCAAACATGTAGCAGTTTATATATTTTGCGTATCGACCAAAGTTGACATTGATTATTAAAATCCGGTGTGATCATTAACTAATGGGCCAACAATCTCCCCTATTTTCATAATTGACAAAATTTGAGTCTATACCAAAATATAACAAAAATATATAACTTTAAAATATATACCTAACTTACTATTCTGATTCGCAAATTTTTTTAGTCATATATACTATTTCTCCCCCTTTGTCATGTACTCAAAATGTAGCTCCCTCGCAATTTGTGAAGCCAACAATAACAAAAAAAAGGCAAAGTAATATCCCCAAAATATATGATTAAACCAAGTCAACGTCTCAAGAGATATCACCAGCAATAGCAGTTAGTAAAATATGAATAATATAAACTAAATAACACAAACCAACTACTACTAAAAATAAGTTTAAAAGTGCATAAAACTGAAACAGTGCAATACTACAAATAGTCCAAAATAAGAGTATCACTACATGAAGATCATCATCATAGAGTATCTTCACTAAATACTAAGCCTAACAGACTAAATCAAATATCAAAATTACCACCAAGAGGATCAGTAGGAGGATGGGGATCAACATAAGCTGTCGTCGGATCAAAAAAATATGAAGGTAGGATGATCCTCAAGTCTCAGTCCATCGAAGCGGGAATAACGGAGGATAGGAGCTAGAGCAGTGGGATGATGCGCCGAAGTCCATTAAATGTTCGTCATGCCATTTCTCAAGACCTAGGCCTGATAAATATGACGATACTGAACATCGGTAAAATGAGTCATGTAGGTCTTGTTCCTCTATCCCTGGAGGGTGATAAACGCATCGAACCTCTGGAAAAACTTGTTGAAGTGGCCTGGAGCGGAAAGAGCAAAAGCATCAGCTGGGGCTGGGGCTGCGGCTGGATCATAGGCTGGAACAGCACCATATAAAAGTGGAGGCTGAGGGTACTTTCTAAATCTAGTCAGCTCAGAAGACGACCCAAAAATAAGACAGATATGTAAGTTAATTTTAAATATCTAAAAGATCATCACAATATGCATAAGGTAAAGGAGGTTGCGACCTGTCCTTCGACAACTGATCATGTTAGCGATAATGATCTTTGAAACAGAAAAAGTGACTCCAAAGTGAATATGGTACATGGTCGATATATAAGAAGGTGACCTAATCAGTAGATCACGTCTTAGGTAGCAAGGCCGAATAAATAATGAGATGGATTTCATAAAAATGTTGGTTCATGTGCTTTGCGAACAACCGAGACCATAAGACTAAACCCAGATAACACATAGCTGCCTTGAATGACTCAAGGGTCACATCAGAAGGAAATTAAATTTTGTTAATCTCGACTAGAGCTTCGCCGTTGTCAGGCATATGGAAGTACTCACTCAAGCCAGTCTAGTTAAACTCAAGTTCTTTTCCACCGATACAAGAATAAATATTGTCGTCTGCCTCTTGCATATTGTAATAAAACATCCGAACAACATTATCATAAATATTACTAGAAGTTTCAAAGAAATCTCAGAGTCCTAAGTTTTCAAAAGTGGATGCAAACTCTAAAAAGATAGTAAAATTTATCGATTGACCGGGGCAAATATTTTCGTAACGAAATTGGATAAACCAAGAGTTCAAAATTTTTGAAGATAAAAATAAGTTAGTATCAAAATCATAGAAATAGGTTAGTGTCTAAATTCTTCGTTGTCACGACAAGCATGACTAAACACTTTAACGGGTTCATACTCCAAAGTGGAAGATGATGCTGTGGTATCACTCTTCTTTCTTTAGAAAAGCTTGGGAGCCATAGTAATTAAAATAATAAATGAGAGAGTTATACCTCAAAATAGATTGAAAATAAAGTAGAGAATGCTTTCCTAAATCCGATAGATCCAAATAGAAGAAGATTTGAGGCTTGAAAATAGGTTATCAAAATCTAGGGTTTGGAATGGAAGCTCTCGATTGGCTGTGAGGAAGAGAAAGATGATGAAAGAGGATAAAGTAGGGCCGACTGAAATACTGTTGTCTTTTAAAAAAACCCAAATCGAGTTCGACCTGAACTCGATCAGAACTCGGTCCGAGTTCTGTCCAAGTTCGACTAACATGAATTTATATTCATTTTATGTGTAATAAATAATAAAAATACTTAATAACTATTATTTTTTGATTTAATTAAAATCCACCACTTTGGGTTAGTTGTAGGGGCCGGATCCCAGCTGACGGTAGTATAAAGATTAATGTACCGTGTCGCTTCAGACTATTTACGTCCGTATGAAAGGATGGTCCTTTTGGCTTGTACCCAAAATAACTTCGATTAATAAATCTTGAAATATCAAGTTTTTAAGTATTTTTATTAATCATAACGCATTATGACTCTAAAAATTCAAGTATGTCTAACTCGTGACGCAGACAATTGAAACGGTCTTAAGCTAGCAGTTTTGTGAAAATGTTTGCTAATTGATGATCCGTTTCAATAAATCCTAAGCATATATCCCTGTATTGTTGGTGATCATGCAAGAAATGATGACAAATTTCTATGTGCTTTGTGGATGAGTGACATACTGGATTCTTAGTCAAGTTAATCGTGCTAGTGTTGTCACAATAAATGAGAATTTTTATGTAGTGCAGGTTGTAGTCTTCTAGAGTTTGCTTCATCCACAAAATCTGAGCTTAACATCGTCATGCGTGACATACTCAGTCTCAGTTGTTGATAGCACTACGGAATTTTGCTTCTTGCTAAACCAAGAGACTAATGCTTTTCCTAGAAAATGATACATATTACTAGTACTTTTACAGTCTACTTTACATCTAGTAAAATCTGCATCTGAGTAACTGATTAGGTCAAAAAATGTGGTTTTGGGATACCATAAGCCGACTGTAGAAGTTTCTTTAAGGTATTGAAAGATAAGATTAACGGTACATAGGTGTAATTTATTAGGATTAGTTTGATATCGTGCACAAATGCAAACGCTGAACATAATATCAGGGTGACTAGCAGTTAAGTAAAGTAAACTATCAATCATACCTCGATACTTACGCTGATCGACTAGTTTGCCACTTTATTAATGTCAAGCCGTATTTATGTAGCCATTGGCGTGTTGTAGGCTTTACATTATCGAAGTTATACTTCTTCAGTAAATCTTTCGTGTACTTGGCTTGATTGATGAATATTTCCTGCGAGTATTATTTGATCTGAAGTCCTAGGAAGTAGTTGAGCTCTCCCATTATACTCATTTCAAACTCACTCTGCATATACTTAGCAAAATATTGACATTGTTTTTCGTCAGTGTACTTTTCGTCCACTCTATCCTCTCATAACACAAAGGATAGCGAATGATCGATTCGTCAATGATCGATTCGTCATTAAGAGCATAAACCCCAAAAGGATGAATATAGTGGTGTTATAACAGCGGCAGAGTGAAACAACATTTGTAAAGTAGTCCTGCATATACTTTGGATTAGACTTCTCAATCTGCAAACCGAAAATAATATCATCAACATAAATTTGCATAAGTAAAATACTATCATCTAAAGATTTGATAAATAAAGTTGTATCAACTCTTCCTTTTGAAAACCAATTTCAAGTAGGAAAACACTTAGACGTTCATACAAAGCACGGTGCTTATTTGAGTCCATATAAAGCTTTTTTAAGCTTGAAAATATGACCAGGTTTTCGAAAATCCTCAAAACCGGGGGTTGTTTCAAAAAAACTTCTTCCTTCTAAAATTCGTTCAAAAATATACTTTTCACGTTTATTTGAAAAAGTTTGAAATCATGAAAACATGCAAATGCACAAAACATGTGAATGGCTTCTAGTCTAGTAATAGGAGCATATGTATCATCATAATCAATTCCTTTGACGCGCTTTATTGTGTAGAACTTGTTCATCCTCACTAAGTTTATTTCGGAACATCCATTTGGTAGCAATTATTGATTGACCAATAGGTTTAGGAACGAGTTTTCAAACTTGATTTCTCTTTAATTGATTTAGTTTCTCTTACGTGACGTCAATCCAAAATTTATCATTAAAAGCATCTGTTACTGTGTAGGTTCTACTTGAGAAATAAATGCTATATTTGCTGCTATATCTCTAGTAGAAGAACGCATACCTACGCCTTTGGTTACATCACCTATTACGAGTGTCTCTGGATGGTCTGGCATGAACTTTATCTTTTTGGTAGACTTTCCAGATAACTCTCGTTGGTAGTAGTATCTTCTGGTGCCTTGGTTTTATTTTGCACATCCTCATCGCCACTGTCGCTAGATCTCTGACTATTGAGCTCATCAAAAGTAACATTAATCAATTCTTCAATCATAGACCATTTATTAAAGATTCAATATCCTTTACTCTTGGCAGTATACCCAAAAAAATCTCTTTATCTAGCTTAGAGTCAAACTTACCCAAGTTGTCCATGGTGTTCAGGATAAAATAGCGACAAACAAAAACCTTGAAATATGAAATATTTTGAATCCTTCCAAACTATAATTCATAAGAGATTTTCTTCGAGATAGGTCAAATTAACACCATAGTTAAAATATGACAAGCTGTACTAACAACTTTTGTCCAAAAATATTTATGAAGATTATACTGATTCAGCATGACTCTAGCCATTTTACTTACAATATGATTCTTTCGCTCCATAACACCATTCTATTAAGGACTTCTAGGACAAGAAAACTTATGGTAGTATCCACTATCATCACAAAACTTTTTGAAATCGGTATTTACGAATTTGCCACCAAGATCAGTTTGGATTCGAGTAATCATGAAGCATTTTTCATTTTGTACATTTTTGCAAAATATTTGAAATTTAAAAATAAAAAAAACTAAGTATAGCGAGAGAAATTATTGACTATTACAAAAGCGTAGAGTTTACCGCCAAGACTAGTGACTCTATTAGGACCAAATAAATCCATATGAATTAACTGCAAGGGTCTAGAAGTACTTATAGCATTGATGGATTTAACAGATGACCTGGTTGCTTTGTTCTTTTCACAGTCAGCACATACCATTTATCTCTTGAATGTAATTTCTGGGAGTTCTTTTACCAGCTATTTTGTGTTTAGCCGTAAGATAGTATCCATATTTGCATGTCCTAGCCTCATGTGTCATAGCCAGCTTTCATCTTGGTTGCCTACTAGGCACTTTCCTGCATTGTTAATATTTTCTAGAAAGAAAACATAAATATTATCTTCCCTGATCCCTTCATAAATGGGATTTCTAGTAGACATTTCATAGATAGAACATTTATCTCTCACAAATTTGATGCCATAACTATTATCTTCCAAGTGACTTATGCTGAATAGGTTATGTTTCAACTCTGTAACTAGACAGACATCTTTTGTTTCTGGATAAAAAGACATACCAACAGTGTCATTACCAATAATATCACCTCTCAGATTATTGAAGAAGGAGACGTATCCTTTTTTCTTCATCGATAGGTAGCGAATAAAGATGCATCACCAGTCATGTGTCGCGAACATCCGCTATCGAGTATCCATATGCTTCTAGCATGAGAGGTTTGAGGGTTCACCTATAAAACGAGTAGATGAATCCTTTGGTACCCATTTCTTTAAGGGTTTATTTTGATTATTCTTAGGAATCCAAGTAAGTTAGTGTCAACAAGCTTTCTAGCTCTATAATATTGTGATATGTGCCCGTGTGTACCACAGTATATGCATGTGAGTTTTGAAAATATGCTCTTTATTTTTGTGTTGATATTCTTATGTGTCTTTCATGGAAACCTGTAAGTGAAAGCATGATTGTGAGAAACGTGTTGCTTGCATGCTTTCTTTGGTTTAGTCCTTATGATGTATTCTTTATATTTAGACTAACCTTAGGCCATGTAACAGGGATGCCATGTTTGCCTAACTTGAACTCTAGCCTCTTAGAGATCGCATAAGACTCCTCATATTTGGCAGTCATTTCTATGAGTCTTTGCTCATTGACTAAGTGTCTTCTCTTTTCTATGTCATAAAGTTCTTGCACTTTGGCATAGTATCTTTCTTTCGTTTTAATGGTAAGGACAGCCTCATGATAGTCTACTTTAAGCTTGGCTATCTCTTCTGTGTTACCAATAGTAGATATCTCTTTAATATCTTCAATAAGACTAGACAATCTCACTATTTTGGTTGTGCGTGCCTTAATCACCTTGCGAGATTTCTTGTACTTGTCTAACACATTTCTTTGTTCATTAAGTAGTTCACTAAAGGTATTTTCCAGTTCTTCAAAAGTAAAGTCATTGTACAGAGGGTTTGAAGATACCTTATCGAAAGCCATTAGACAGATATTTGTTGTGCTATTGGGTATGTCCTCCTCCTCTGACTCACTGGTCTCACTTTCTTTGAAACCTGTAAACATGTAGCATTTTATATATTTTGCGTATCGACCAAAGTTGACGTTGATTATTAAAATCAGGTGTAATCAATAACTACTGGGCCAACAATCTCCTCCATTTTCATAATTGAAAAACTTTGAGTCTATACCAAAATATAACAAAAATATATAACTTTAAAATGTATACCTGACTTACTATTCTGAATCGCATAAAATTTTTAGTCGTATATACTATTTCTCCCCCGTTGTCATGTACTAAAAATGTAGCTCCCTCGCAATTTGTGAAGCCAACAATAACAAAAAAAAGGCAAAGTAATATCCCCAAAATATATGATTGAACCAAGTCAACGTCTCAAGAGATATCACCAGCAGTAGCAGTTAGTAAAATATGAATAATATAAACTAAATAACACAAACCAACTACTATTGAAAATGAGTTTAAAAGTGCATAAAACTGAAACAGTGCAATACTACAAATAGTCCAAAATAAGAGTATCACTACATGAAGATCATCATCACAGAGTATCTTCACTAAATACTAAGCCTAAGAGACTAAATCAAATGTCAGCATTACCACCAAGAGGATCAGTATGAGGATGAGCATCAACATAAGCTGTCGTCGGATCAAAAAAATCTGAAGGTAGGATGATCCTCAAGTTTCAGTCTGTCGAAGCCGGAATAACGGAGGAGAGGAGCTAGAGCAGTGGGATGATGCGCCAAAGTCCATTAAATGTTCGTCATGCCATTTCTCAAGACCTGGGCCTGAGAAATATGACGATACTCAGCATCGATAAAATAAGTCATGTAGGTCTTGTTCCTCTGTCCCTAGAGGGTGATAAACACATCGAACCTCTGGAAAAACTTGTTTAAGTGGCCTGCAACGGAAAGACAAAAGCATCAGCTGGGGCTGGAGCTGCGGCTGGATCATGGGCTGGAACAACACCATGTAAAAGTGGAGGCTGAGGGTACTTCCTAAATCTAGTCAGCTCAGAAGACGACCCAGAAATAAGACATATCTAAGTTAATTCCAAATATCTGAAAGATCGTCGCAATATGCATAGGGTAAAGGAGGTTGCGACCTATCCTCCGACAATTGATCATGTTAGCGATAATGATCTTTAGAACAGAAAAAGTGACTCCAAAGTGAATATGGTACATGGTCGATATCTAAAAAGGTGACCTAATCAGTAGATCACGTAGGTAGCAAGGTCGAATAAATAATGCGATAGATTTCATAAAAATGCTGGTTCAGGTGCTTCGCGAACAACCGAGACCGTAAGACTAGACCTGATAACACATAGCTGCCTTGAATGACTCAAGGGTCACATCAGGAGGAAATTAAACTTTGTTAATCTCGACTAGAGCTTCGCCGTTGTCAGGCATATGGAAGTACTCACTCAAGCCAGTCTAGTTAAACTCAAGTTCTTTTCCACCGATACAAGAATAAATATTGTCGTCTGCCTCTTGTATATTGCAATAAAACATCCGAACAACATTATCATAAATATTACTAGAAGTTTCAAAGAAATCTCAGAGTCCTAAGTTTTCAAAAGTGGATGCAAACTCTAAAAAGATAGTAAATTTATCGATTGACCGGGGCAAATATTTCTGTATCGAAATTGGGTAAACCAAGAGTTCAAAATTTTTGAAGATAGAAATAGATTAGTGTCAAAATCATAGAAATAGGTTAGTGTCAAAATCCTCTTCGTCGTCACGATGAGCGTGACTAAACACTTTAACGGGTTCATACTCTGAAGTGGAAGATGACGCCGTGGTTGCACTCTTCTTTCTTTTGAAAAGCTTGGGAGCCATAGTAATTAAAATAAGAAATGAGAGAGTTATAACTCAAAATAGATTGAAAATAAAGTGGAGAATGCTTTCCTAAACCCGATAGATCCAAAGAGAAGAAGATTTGAGGCTCGAAAATAGGTTATCAAAAGCTAGGGTTTGGATTGGAAGCTCTCAGTTGGATGTGAGGAAGAGGAAGATGATGAAAGAGGATAAACTAGGGCCGGCTGAAACACTGTTGTCTTTTAAAAAGACCCAAATCGAGTTCGACCTGAACTCGATCAGAACTCGGTCCGAGTTCTGTCCAAGTTCGACTAACATGAATTTACATTCATTTTATGTGTAATAAATAATAAACATACTTAATAACTATTAATTTTTTGATTTAATTAAAATCCACCACTTTGGGTTTGTTGTAGGGGCCGGATCCCAGTTGACGGTAGTCCGAAGACTAATGTACTGTATCGCTTTAGGCTATTTACGTCCGTATGAAAGGATGGTCCTTTTGGCTTGTACCCAAAATAACTTCAATTAATAAATCTAGAAATATCAAGCTTTTAAGTATTTTTATTAATCATAAGGCATTATGACTCTGAAAATTCAAGTATGTCTAACTCGTGACGCAGATAATTGAAACGGTCTTAAGCTAGCAATTTTTTAAAAATGTCTGCTAATTGAAGATCCGTGTCAATAAATTCTAAGCATATATCCCTGTGTTGTTGGTGATCACGCAAGAAATGATGACAAATTTTTATGTGCATTGTGCATAAGTGACATATTAGATTCCTAGTCAAGTTAATCGTGCTAGTGTTGTCACAATAAATGAGAATTTTTATGTAGTGCAGGTTGTAGTCTTCTAGAGTTTGCTTCATCCACAAAATCTGAGCTTGACATCGTCCTGCGTGACATACTCAGTCTCAGTTGTTGATAGCACTATAGGATTTTGCTTCTTGCTAAACCAATAGACTAAAGCTTTTTCTAGAAAATGAAACATATCACTAGTACTTTTACGGTCTACTTTGCATCTAGCAAAATCTGCATCTGAGTAACTGATTAGGTCAAAAGATGTAGTTTTGGGATACCATAAGCCGACTGTAGAAGTTCCTTTAAGGTATTAAAAGATAAGATTAACGGTGCATAGGTGTAATTTCTTATGATTAGTTTGATATCGTGCACAAATGCAAACGCTGAACATAATATCAGGGTGACTAGCAGTTAAGTAAAATAAACTATCAATCATACCTCGATACTTATACTGATCGACTAGTTTGCCACTTTTATTAATGTCAAGCCGTGTTGATGTAGCCATTGGCCTGCCGATAGGCTTTACATTGTCGACGTTATACTTCTTCAGTAAATCCTTCGTGTACTTGGCTTGATTGATGAATGTTCCCTGCGAGTATTGTTTGATCTGAAGTCCTAGGAAGTAGTTGAGCTCTCCTATTATACTCATTTCAATCTCACTCTGCATATACTTAGCAAAATCTTGACATTATTTTTCGTCAATGTACTTTTCATCCACTCTATCCTCTCATAACTCAAAGGATAGTGAATGATCGATTCGTCATTAAGAGCATGAACCCAACAAGGATGAATATAGTGGTGTTATAACAGCGGCAGGGTGAAACAACATTTGTAAAGTAGTCCTGTATATACTTCGGATTAGACTTCTTGATCTGCAAACCGAAAATAATATCATCAACATAAATTTGCATAAGTGAAATACTATCATCTAAAGATTTGATAAATAAAGTTGTATCAACTCTTCCTTTTGAAAACCAATTTCAAGTAGGAAAACACTTAGACGTTCATACAAAGCACGGTGCTTATTTGAGTCCATATAAAGCTTTTTTAAGCTTAAAAATATGACCAGGTTTTTGAAAATCCTCAAAACCGGGGGTTGTTTCACAAAAACTTCTTCCTTCAAAAATCCGTTCAAAAATACACTTTTCACGTTTATTTGAAAAAGTTTGAAATCATGAAAACATACAAATGCACAAAACATGTGAATGGCTTCTAGTCTGGCAATAGGAGCATATGTGTCGTCATAATCAATTCCTTTGTTTATTATAACCTTGTGCCACTAGACGCGCTTTGTTGTCTAGAACTTGTTCATCCTCACTAAGTTTATTTCGGAACATCCATTTGGTACTAATTATTGATTGACCAATAGGTTTAGGAACGAGTTTCCAAACTTGATTTCTCTTAAATTGATTCAGTTTCTCTTGCATGACATCAATCCAACATTTATCATTAAAAGCATCTGTTACTGTCTTAGGATCTACTTGAGAAATAAATGCTATATTTGCTGCTATATCTCTAGTAGAAGAACGCATACCTACGCCTTTGGTTACATCACCTATTACGAGTGTCTCTGGATGGTCTGGCATGAACTTTATCCTTTTTAGTAGACTTTCCAGATAACTCTCGTTGGTAGTAGTATCTTCTGGTGCCTTGGTTTTATTTTGCACATCCTCATCGTCACTGTCGCTAGATCTCTGACCAATGAGCTCATTAAAAGTAACATTAATCGATTCTTCAACAATCATAGACCATTTATTAAAGATTCAATATCCTTTACTCTTGGCAGCATACCCAAGAAATATCCCTCTATCTAGCTTAGAGTCGAACTTACCGAAGTTGTCCATGGTGTTCAGGATAAAACAGCGACAAACAAAAACCTTAAAATATAAAATATTTTGAATTCTTCCAAACTATAATTCATAAGGAATTTTTTCGAGATAGTCAAATTAACACCATATTTAAAATATGATAAGCTGTACTAACAACTTCTGCCCAAAAATATTTAGGAAGATTATACTGATTCAGCATGACTCTAGCCATTTCGCTTAGAGTATGATTCTTTTGCTCCATAACTATTACCAATATAGATAAAATCATAAATTTTGGGTAAGTCCTTAACAAGGAAAGCCAAATTAATTAAGCATACAAGGAAAGGCAAATCAAAGAAAGCACAATAGTCATCAAGATAAGATACGAAAGTTAATATTAACGAGATGACTCATATAAAAGAGAGATAATATGATAAAAATAATTGCATATACTCTCATAAACCTTTCATAAAATAGCAGTATCATAACCTCAATCACTAATATATAAATAATAATAAAAACATGGGTCAATGATGAACTAGGTATACGATATATTAAATGGTATAAATGAGTTGAACCAATTTATTTGCTCCACCTTAAAAATGCGTATCTAGTTCCAAAGCACTTATGACAAAAAAAATACCTTCAAGATCTAGGGATAAATCAACTATGGATTTCTCCCCCTTTCTCAATGCATATAAGGCTATAAGATCATCATAAAATGAATAATATCATCTTTAGTTAAGAAGAGATATCCAATTAATAGCCAAAATAATATTCCAATTAAGCACATCTAATCAAAAGAGACATACATTAGCCTATAGAAGAATTAAATATGATATATCAATGCATGTTACCTTTTGAGAAGAAGGTCATCATGAAAAGAAATAAGGTCCATTTAAAACAATCATGATGAGAATCACAATATAGCAACAAAAAAAAGTCAAAAATCATGTCCATGATTATTTAATTATGAAACGAATCAACCAATTTATTACTTTGCATGGACTATGTATGTTTTACCACATATGTACCTATCAAAAGGTAATAATCCAACCTTGCTAATACTAAATGAGAAACCAATAAATTTCAAATAGCAAAGAGCATATTTGATAATCCATGAGAAGTCAAAGTTGCGTAATAAATTAACTTGATAACCACATAATTAGATAATATAGGACTAGACAACCATTAGGATCATTTATCAATAACATTAAACATGATCCAACGAATCTCATCATGAGAAAAACTGAAATCCATATTTATAATAAAATCTTACAAATCGATGAAAAATATGGAGAAAAAGTTAATTTCATTTAAATTATTACAGATTTAATCTAAGGAGATGTAATCAGATAATATAATAAAATCATGACTCAAAAGATGAGAAAAGCTTAAGAGATGCTTACCAATGACTAGTATGGAAGGAAGTTAAAGCGATGAATCACAAACCTCAATGTAAAAATAAATTTGTCAAACTAATTTTAGAGATCAAACATATGTATCTAAAATAGAATACAAATCTCATCAAAAAAATTCATAAATCTTGTTTTTGTAAACTAGCATATCACATATAGATTGAAATTCAAGAAGATATCTAGATGAGTGAAAGTAAACAAAAATTATGTAGCTTAACAATACATCACAAATAAGCAAGCTACATAACTAATTAAGATTAATGAGGTAGGCCATTAACAGAATAAATGTGCTCATTAAATCTTAAGTCACTAACACTAAAAGTACATGCTTAAGCATAGAGTTCACAATAAGGGTAATACATTTTGAATAATCAAAATAATTTTATATAATCTTTGCTGAGCAAGAGGATAACTTCAATAAAAGAATTATGCTTTTCTCAAAATGAGGCTAAAAGGATATTCATGAAAACACAATGAAACAAATCTCTTCGCCAAGTATTGAGGTTAACTGAAGATAACGAAATAATATATCGATCTAGAGAAAGCAAAACATTATAGCCATTATGAAATAAGTGTATTCTCTAGAAATGAAAAATCTCAACACATGAGCTCTGTAGTGCCCCGCTCCGCGAAGGCACTAGATAAACAGAAAGATCGGATTGCTGGCTCTGTAACAGAAGACGATTAATCTGGGTGAGTGGACGAAGTCTCATTTGCTGATTCGCTTACGCCTTAAGAATCTGAATTTTTGATTGAATGCTTTTGTTAATAATAAGATGGTAAATCCTTGAGTATGCTTTAAGAGAATTCATATGTTGCCTCGCTAAGATTTGAATGTTGCCTTGATAAAGAGAACCATGCCATGCTAAGAACAAGAAAAGAAATAATCAGCATGCTAATAAGAAGACTCGTTGCCTGCTAATAAGAACTGAAATGATGCTTGTCATGCTTGATAGGATAAGAGAAAACAAATGAATCGAATTGAATGCTTGATCATTGCTTGCTGCTTGTATGCTTGAGAATTATAGACATGTACAGACGGACTTGTACATGTTGACCTGAATAAAAGAAAGGCACGAATTGAACGTGTCGTATATCTGCAAAGGCATAAAAAGAACATGTCGTACATCTGATCTGAAATCTGTTTCATCTGATAGAATCCTGCTAGAGCATGCATATGGTCTCGGACAACTCGTGCACGAGTAAAATTTGTCTCTCGGGTGGTATCTGGGGGCGCCTGGAACCGCTCGGCCTAGGAGAGATTATGAGCACACTGGGTGCAAGGACCCATGTTAAAAGTGTAGCCGTTATCTGTGTCCTTAGCGACGAGCTGAACCCAAGAGCGTCACAGCGGCTAATCATGGGTTTCCCATAGACCATCATATAGATAGGTGTGGATTGGTGCAAAGCTGAACCGGAGAGTCACAGCTGCCAATCGGTCTGCATGTGTCTATCATATGTTTTGCTAAGAGCTAACGATGCAGAGACGAACAGGGAATGACAATATTGGTTTTATAATGTTATGCTAATCCTTGTCTTGTGCAGGGATGGACGGTCGGCTATGGTAAGAATCACTAAAAAGTGATAAAACTGTATTGCTTGAGTTTGATATATAAATGCTTGCAGAGATTAATCTGTTACCAAGAAATGCTATGTTCCACTAAGAGAAAGGATGTAATATCATGCTTGTAATCTGACCCTAAGTTTGTCTTGAACAAGAGAAAAGAATGCTAAAGTTGTTGTCCCTAATGAAATGAATATGCTCATGAAACACGCTGCGCACTGCACATGAAAGGAATAGTTATCGTGCTAGCATTGAATAGTCCCTTGTATGCTTGAAATAATATGAACTGTGGCTTTTCAAAGATGTGTTTTCAAAAGATATGTAAACTGACTCTGTATGCATGGAATGAATCTAGATAAAACTAGCAAGATCACATCACAAGAAACGTTTTCTCACTAAATGAACAGTGATCGTTTCAGACAAATGTAGCTCTTTGTTCACACATTCACCAGTATGCTGATATACTGACCCATCATCAGTCTGCATGCAGGTGCACCATGCATCGAGAAGGATAGCCCGAAGCGATAGCCCGTGCCTCATCCTCAGGAGCCAGAAATCAGAAGAGATGCCAAGAGATGACATCTGTACAAGAGTTTGGTTTTGTATATAAAAGGATGTAATGTATGGGAACGGGATCATTATAATCTGTAAAGTTCTGAGAGAACGTAATATTGTATCAGAGAGAATCGAGAGCATGTAATCTGTTCAAATAAAATCAATAAAGAGAAATGTTCTTGTTACCATTGTGTTCAATACTTGTATTCTGATATATGTCCGCTGCTGCTTCAATTATCTGCGATACGTTCCGCTGCGTATTGTCAAACTTGTCTATCTTGTCTTGTTTCAGGTCTTGGCCTTGTGCAAGCGCAACTTAGGCTTGCACGGCATCACGCCTTAGCGAGGATGAACGGTCCCAAAGAACCCGAAGCGAGGACGAAAAGGACTCTGTAGGATCGGGGCGTGACAAGCTCAAACCATAGTAGCTAAGGACATGAGAAGTATGATATATCAATTATATGTATTCTCATGTGTTAAAAAAATCATTGGATAATAATAATAAAATATTTATAGCTAGATATGATGATATAATCTGAAACTTAGGGGTGGATCCAGAACTAGATAACGGTTGCATGTAGACCTTAATAAATCTTAAGTCTATAAAGTATTGATCACTTTGGGTTAGCTGTAGGGGCCGGTTCCTAGCTAGCGGTAGTCTGAAGTCTAGTACACCGTGTCGCTTCAGACTATTTACACCTGCATGATAAAAGGACCCTTTCGGCTTGTTCCTAAAACGTTCTTTACTTTTAAGAATTTAGATTTAAAGGAATATATACAGTATCATGAAACAACATTAAAATCCAAAATTCCTAAGTATAAGAAAGGTAAATACCTAAATAATAATGAAAGAATGATCATCAAAATTTGCTAAGAATATTTTTAAAGCAAACATTTTCATAATACACTTATGGAGATGAATATATAGAAGATATATGCTCAAAATGTGCACTAATAAGTACGATAATTTTAACAAGTAAGTTAAAGCACAAAACCAAGAGATTCTTAAAAGAACTTCCATAAAAGTCATGAACAAGACACTAATAAATATTTTCTCTCAACATTCCAACTTAAAGGTATTTGAATAAATAAATATCAACATTTGGAATCACATAGATAAAACTATATATATATATATATATATATATATATATATATATATATATATATATATATATATATATATATATATCTATCAAATAGACATGCATGAAAATATACAAGAATTAAGTAAAAGACCTGTATCCATAGTCAACAAAAAAAAAGGCCAAGAAGATATCATCAAAAGATGACTTTAAGGAAGAAGCTAATTGATTCAAGAAAAGATGCACAAATTTGGTCAAGGAATCAATAGCTAAAGTATAGGATAAGCACAAGTTTGAAGGAAGCAAGTATAATTAAATATTCTTCAAAATAATATAAAACTGGAGCTTAACTCATATGTCCACAAAAAGTTATTTATACAAAAATATATATAAGAAATACATGATCTACATGTAAATAATGAATATAGTCAGGTATTTTTAATGATATTTGAAAAACTTTCAAAAACATGTATAAATAGACTTTATTAGGCAAATACATAGTTGATTCATAAGAGGTTTAATCAAAATAAAACATGAAAATTAATAATGGATATATTATGTAAGCACAAGATTAAAAAGAAGTATAAGTATATACTTATCAAGTGATAAGAAGCTTGTGCATATATTCACAAAAAATCGATTTAAAGTAAAATAGGACATATTAAATAGAAATCGATCTCAAAACTTTTAAAGACGGAGAGTTAAAATTATATTAACTTAGATCAAAATCAAGGTCCTATAGACTAGAGTGATATGCATGCTTTATAAATAAAGATTAGGAATAACAAGTATACATATATAAATGTGTCACACTAATAGAAAATGAGTGATAAACTACATAGTGTGAACTAATCATTTAAGCTAAGTAACTAGTCATGCTAGATAAGAGAAATAACAAAAAAATTAACCAAGCATGCTAGTATTATATCTCACATTGATTTATATAATAAGTAACTAAAGGATATCAATGTAAGTTAGTAGCAAGACATCAAGAGAAATATGCTAGATTCTACAAATATAAACCACTTAAAAAGAATCGTTTAATCATGTTACCAAAGGGGATCTAGTGGCCACACTTGTGTTGGTACAATTGCTTAGAAGATGACATTTGAGCTTTACAACCACCAACATGCTCCTCAGTGTTATGTCCCGAAACAAGAAGCTCCACCTATAATATTAGGCGAAGACTTTGGTATCCAAATAAATTTGGATCCACATTTGTTAGCTTTAGGAACCCATATACTATTTACTCTAGCATTGGTAGAACAAGTCCTACATATTGGACAAGTTACACTCATGTGTCCAATACGCGAGCAATAGAAGCACCTAATACTAGTGTGTGCACATGTATCAGAATGAGCATGATTATGAACATGTGACATACTAGAATGATGAATATCACTAGAGGGAGCATGCATGGATTTGGTCTTAAGAATATTATGTTCTAATAGCAAATTATTATGCAAACAAGTAAGAGAATCAAATTTAACATTTAAAGCATAATTCTCTTTTTCAAATAAAGCAATTCTAGAAATAAAATCATCATTTTGTTTCTTCAAAGAGTCAATAGAAGAATCATGCAAATGAGTTAGCTCATGTGTTTGCCTCTTAAGATCTTCTATTGATGAGAAAAGAGATTTGATCTTCAAAATTAAAATCTCATTCAAACTCTTTAAAGAAATACAAGATGAGTTTTGAGAATCAAGTCTAGATAATAAATCATTGTTTTTATTTCTCAAAACCTTATTAGATTCTTCTAAATGAATAACCTTTTCTGAAAGTTCTTCATTTGTAGAATGAAAAGCCTTAACAATCTTTAAGGATTGGTTGGCCATGGCTTTCCACTTAGAGTATTTCTTGTATCTAGAAGAAACATGATTGTCCATGCTACTAAAAGTAAAACCCTTTTTATCGGAGGAGGAGGAATACGATACCATAGAAAAATTAACAAGGATCTACTCTAAGGATGTTAAGCCTAACAATAGAAACCTGGCTCTGATACCAATTGAAGTAATGTGTAGGCAACTCTATAGGGGGGTGAGTAGAGTTTGTGTCGATAATCACAAAATAAAAATTAACTCTATATCACCTCCACAAAACAACTATCAAGATAGTAATAAATCAGAGAGAAATACGAAAGTAAATAAAGATCAGAAGAGCATACGCAAAAATAGCAATATAACCTGGTTTCCCTCGTGGAGGACTAGTCCAGGCCTGAGAACTCTAGATCAGGATTGAAATCCACTATTTGTGAAATAGTGTATAACCACGTGCCTTTACTCCGAAGAGCACGCCAACTTCTTACAGATTTGCGAATGGCAAAACTTGGAATTGTCCAAGTAACTTTTCTATCACTCTTGTACACAACTTCCAGCTGATATCGTACTGAGCACCTTGGGCTAAGGAGAGTTGTGGCTTAGGAGATATGAAAGAGTGAGGCTTGGAATAGTAGATCTTAGAAAGCTTGAATATTTGAAGGTAAGAGATGATTTGAAATAAGAGAATTCAAGCTCTATTTATATTACTCTGGAGAGGCAGAGTTCGGCCCGAATTCTGTCCCAAGAATTCAAATTTTTGAACGTTGGACAGCTTATACCAAGTAGGTCCTAAAAATCAGGGTGCTGAAAATCAGGAGGCAGAGTTCGGGCCGAACTCTATCTCCCTTAGGAAATAAGTTCTCAATGGGCTATGGTGGTTTGTTTTAGTTCAGAAATTGGCCTATTTGTATGGTAGAGCTTGGAGAGATATGTCTAAGGGTTGAGATGACACAGTACGACTCATCGTACACATTTTCCTAAACTCAATAAATTAAAGATTACAGAGTTGGAACAAATAGAAAAACCAAGAGCCCTTTGATGACGTCTTTCTTCTGATATATGAGCAGACCTGAAGATATCTTTTTCTTGACAGCAGTCGTCCAAAGATAAACAGATCTAAAATTTTGAATACCTTTCGGGGGCTTCGCCCTCGAACCCCTGACGGAGGATGCTGCCGCCTCGACCCCTGTCCGCTGACCGGGCAGCGGAACCCCCGATGTGAGGCCCCAGATAGGTTGCTAGGCAGTTTAGAGAAATTTTTTTGTATGATGCCGCCTTTGGTCCATCATTAATTCTTGATTGCCTATGTCCTGGTTTGACAATGTTTGATCATGCTTACTGCATGTCTACAAATACATGTTAGATGAGAAAAATATGTTACAATACGATACAAGCATGACAATATGATAAAGGACAATTAGGACAATGCTAAGTTTAAGTAGCAACATGATAGTGAGTATATGAATATTGGTGACATAATTATTTTAAACTTAATTGATTGGCCATATTCAAAAACACGATGTAATCATTGGGCTAACAATATGTTGATAGGTACTCAGTTCATTACCTAATCATTTACCGACTTGCCAGCTCAACAAGTATGCCAACTCACCAACTTGCCAACTCTGATGAATATGCCACAAATCGTCTCCAGCTGAATTTTTTTTGAAGTGTCCTTTTCTCCGGGCCGACGAGCAATGTCTGTGGGGATTCCAACCATGCATATTCCCACAAGACACTACGGTATATCCAACGTGATATACCTCCACGGACATGTATCAGGGAGCCATGTATCAAAATCATAAATAGGAGCTAGGAAGTGAATATAATCATATTGGAAAATGTACTTAGCTTGTGTTTCCATTTCAGAGTCTTTCTTTTTTTGAATCTGTAACCGGCTTCTTCTTCTCCATTCAATAAACCCTGATTTATTCTTTCCCAAATTGTGTGAATCTTCTTCGAATATGCCATTAAAATGACAGGAATTGCTTGGTCTCTACCACTCCCAATTCAATTTGCTAACATATGCATATCATCAACCAATTAATTTAAAAACCAAAAATTCTCCAAACTACATGACATATGTCAATCCTCAGATATTTTAAAATTTAAATTATATTTAAATTAACTAAAAAATATCATTTAAAATAGTCTAATATATTTCTATATTTTTATATTTTATATTCAATAATATCGTAAATTTCTACATTTAAATTTATTGTATGTGCAACACATGTACATTTACTAGTATTTTTTAATTTATTTGGTTAATTATTTGATTATTTGGACAAATTTTTTTGATTTATTTGGAGAATAATTTGGACTTTTATTTTATTATTATTTTCGACAATGTTTACTTGGTATAGGAAATAGTCAACTACTTTCGATGACATAAAAAACCCTTGGAAAAACTTATACTTTCATTAACAATGTTTATGATCCCTCATAAATATAAATTTATTTCCGACAATATCTAGTGTTTCTCATAAATAAATCATTATTTACGACCAATTGTAATTATCGTCGCAATTAGGCCACTATTTACGACGGGGCTTATTTGTCCTCAGAAATAATGATACTCTTTTTCGAGAAAAATGTTCTAGTCGGAACTAGTTTTGGTGCCAACAACTCCCTCCAATTATTGAGTAATTTCGACAGAAAATAGATCTTTTCCGAGAGGACACTATGCGTCGGAAATAACATGGACCTTTATGAGATACTTCTGTCGGAACAAATTTTTTTGTCGTAAATACTACTTTTTCTAAGAACCCTCGTAAATGTTTGTCGCAAATGAGGATTTTTTTAGTGCAGCCAAAAAGGCCCTTCTGTCACGCATGTGTAAATAACTTGAAGCGACACAGGATGTATTCTCCTGTGAACCACCTCTTGCTTGGATCCGGCCCCTGCAGCCAACCCAAAGTAATGGATATAATTAATTAATTTCGAGTTTCTAAGTGATTTTTATCATTCATTACACATAAATGAACCAAATTCAAGACGGCCGAACTCAGACCGAATTCAGTTAGGGTATTTTCTACAACCCGAGAGCAGCAGCAGCAGCCTATTTATATTTATTCTTCCCCAAATCAACTGTAAAATAGTCCTCCAAAACCCTAAAACTCGAAATCCTAATCCTAGAAAGCTTCATTTTAGGCTTTCCAACCCAAATTTCTTGGATCTGAGGTGTTCTGAAGGCTTTCTCTTCCATTTTTATTCATCTTGAGATATAATTCTCTCTCTATTTCTTTCTCAATTTTGTTATGGTACCTAGATTGTTTAAGACAAAAAAAGTAAAGATGTTATTTCTTTATCTACTTCTGAATACGAACCTTTCAATCTCTTTAGTCCTTCTTGTCCTGATAAGATGAGGAATATGATCCTACATTATTTGTTTCTCTAGAGAGATCTATTAACTAGTTTGATCATTTTTGTTATCGGAAGATATGTCCGAGAAAAATAATTAATTTTACTGTTTTATTAAAATATTTTAATATTGTTGAAAATCTTGGTCTACGTGAATTTTTGGAAGTTTCAAATCCAATATATAAAAATGTGGTTCTCATGTTTTATTGTAACTTGCAAGAATCAGAAGCTTGTATTCATTCATCAGTTAGTGGGATAGAATTTGAATTTAATTTTGTCGATTTGAGCGAGTATTTTCAGATGCAAAATAACGGTGACACTCTTGTCGAAATAACTAAAGTTTAATTTTTTGATGGTATGAACCTTAAATCTTTTAAAGTCGAGTTGTGTCATCCATATTAGGTACCTCAAAAATGGCTATACGCACGCAACTTGACCAACACTTCTATGAGTTGTATTGCATTATTATTTCTTCTCCCTTGCCAAAGATGGGATCTACTAACGAGATCATGTATTTGGAATTATCTACGACGTACTATATTCATTTTGGGATTATTTTTCCAAAAATAATGTTCGTACTCATGATCAACTATTGGAGGGCAGGCCATAACCTCCTTTCACCATGCATCTAACGCTAATCCTTCAGAAATTTTCTATTCCTTTGTATTCTTGTCCTATCTCTGGGACACCTTCAGAGCTTCTTAGGTCTAGAAGATTTTTACATCCTCCACGTGATGCTCCACCTCAGCCTACTCCAACTCCAGCCCCAGCAGATGCTGCAGCTGATAATCCAGCCCCTGCAACCCCGGGTCATACTATCAACGAGCTATATCAGCAATTTGATGCTTGTCACTGTTCAGTGACAACAGTGTTAAATCGACCTGACTCATTATAGTGATACTGAGTTTTGCCACATCTCTTTAGTTCAGATATAAGAAATGCTATGGCAGACAATCAGTGGACTATGACTCATCATCATACTGTACCGATGCCTATCATACGTCACCCTGCCTTTGACAGACTGACACTTGATGAGGATCAAACCTTTTCCTTCTTCGGCCCAATGACTAAATACTTTGATTCGACCCAGCCGCCTACTAATGCTGTTGGTGATGTGAATAGTTGATATGATATTTTTGGACTTAGTATTATGTGGACATTTCTGATGATGATGATCTTTAGTAGCACGTTTATTTTTGTTGTATTCTGGATTTTTGCATCCTTTGTAGTGACACTTTATGATAAGTGTTAGACTATCATAAAAGTTTTTTTTTTCTATTGTGCAAACCTTTATTTTCCATATACTACTACTGATGTCTAGTTTCTATAACTTACTAGTTGAGTTGTGATGTGACTTATGATTACATATATTATTTGGTATTACTATGTTATTTCTTTGTTATTGTTTGGATCATTAATTGTGGGGGAGCTAAATTTGATTACATGGTAAAGGGGGAGATGGATATACCAAAATCAAAAGTTTCAAGCTTTGCTTTCAAACAAGTCAGGTATATTTTCAAAGTTACAAGTTAATATTTTTGTATATACTCAAAGTTTGTCAATTATCAAAATGAGGAAGATTGTTGGCCCACTGGTCATGATCATACCTGATTTCGATAATCAACGTCGACTTTGGTCGATACATAAAATATTCACAACTACGGGTATCAAGTCAGAATGTCTGCATCTACTACTACAAATATCTCGTCGTCATCAAGAACAAAAAGTGATGGAATCAAGATCAAGACTTTTTACATCTTTCTTATGTATTTTTATATTTATTTGAGTCTAGAAAAGTATGTAAAATTGATCAGATTGGTACTGGCTTAGCTATTTTTACTCCACAAAATACAGCCTACCTATCCACCAAAATTTCTATATAAAGTCCACAAACAAAATAGCCTAAAATCCATCCAAATGGGCCAAATCTGTTCTGTCTGAACCTAGACATAACTCGGCCAGACTTCGTTTAGGTTAAGTTGTTTTTTGATCTTCATGAATATTTGTGTCCAACGTTCGAATGCGAGATTTCTATATCCAAACTTTGCCCCAATTTGGTCCATAACAATACTATAAATAGAGAAGAACTTTCATATTTCAAGTATCTCATTCACTTTCTCTTCTCTCTATTTCTTAAGTGATTTATACGAGCTATACACTTTCATATTTAGCGTATACTACTCTTATCCAAGATAGTATCAGTTTCAGTTCAATCTAGAGTTTGGTTCAAAGAGTTATATCGAAGGCTATCTCAGAAAATGTTTTCGATTTCAAATGCCTTCAAGAGTCGGTCATGCACTTGTCGCCAAGCACGGTGTTGTTGAAGTTGGTCATGCACTTGTCCCCAAACACGGAGTTGTAAGAGTTGCAATCACTCAGTTAAGCTTATGCCATATTGGATTAACGTCGAGCAAGTGTACTCGAGACTAAATTAGTCCTCTACGAGGGATACCAGTTTATATCGATGTGTCATTGAGTTTGATTCTTATTAATTCTTTATTTTACTATAATTTATATACTGATATTCATCTGCTCTTACCTGTATTTCATTAGCCATATTAAATAATTTTTAAATTATGATATTTATTCTGCTGCACGTACATACTCTATTCATCCCTCCTCTAGAGGTGCTCAACGGTCCTACAGTTGACCCCACTTATTTTGTTTGTCTAGATCTTATAGCAGAACCGAAGGATCTTCCGTACCTTTCACTTTATGGTGACTACCAGGAGTACCAGAGTACCAAAGTGGTTTTCTACTTCATTCTTCCACGGCTTATGTACATTATTCTCTTGTGATATTTAGCCTTCGAGCACGTACTTAGCTTGTGTTTTGGATCTTGACATTTATCCTACGAGCCTAGACATGATTTGTGTTATTCTAGACTGTAGCTAGAGCAGATCATGTATGACTATTTCTCTAGCTAGTTTTTCATTTTGTATTACTAGCTCCATGATCATTTATGCATACATAGTTTGGAACGCTTTACTATTTTATGTTTGATAATCATACTTCATGTACTTTGTATATTTGTTTGTGATTGAGATACCAGTATTGCATGACCTAGGATTGACTGTTGGTTTGTAGTAGTAATCCCATGCCTCGACAGCTTTGACCATATCTTGGGGTACTGGAGTACTCTGGTATACGTAGCTGGCCTAGTCCGTCCCCTCTTTCCAGTATTTTGGTTCTAGGACATGATACATGTGTGCCACCAGTCGCAAATCTTACATAACTTTTGGACTTGCATATCGATTAATCATCGATTCGTATAGGCCATACGATAGGTTATAACTGCTAATGGATATACATGTAGCAGTTATTATAGATAAACTGTATTGTGGAGACGACACATGTTTGTCTGTTATGGAGATGACATATGTTTAGTATCGTGGGGAAGGAGGGGACAATTATTAGGCATAGGAGCTACTATTTACTTTTATGCACTTGTCAGCTGATAGTGACTCGGATGAGCGCTACTCTTGGTCCCAATTTAATTATTTATGTTGTTGATTATATCGTGGTTATGAAAGCCCCTACATGGAACATTGTCCTCAAAGTGCATTTCACATAGACGGTTATGGAGCCGAGTTGTGTATTACATAGTCAGTTATTATGTCATGCTATATGTATCTTGCTATATCCCTCTAAGGACCTAGTCATCTCTTCAAGTGTAGACGATCAGGACTTTTCACATAAGTGCAGTCCAGGACTGGATCCTTCTTTCTCTATCGAGGAGGTCTTACCTTCCGATGACCTTTAAAAAAATTTCAATTGATGGACTATTTATCTACTTTATTTATTATTTTATTTCATGTATGATAGTGGATTTGTTTCTACCCAGCTATTATTTCCTTTGATAATCATACATTGAATCGGCTAATTTATTTGATTGAGATTTTTTTTTGCTTCTATGGATAAGATATAGTGTACCCTTGACAAAGATTTAACTTCTATAAGTGGTAGTCATATTATAGCTTATGTATCTATATATGGATTTCCTAATTAGAGTAGTCGTCTTATACATAGAATTGGCATGCTACATATTTCTAGTCCTACGTATATTAGGAGTGAGCGTAGCATAACTTGAAGAAGGCAATGTCCATACATTATGTCCCATATAAATGAAGTTTTCAACACGATCGCATGCCTTGAAACGCTAAGAAAACTCCTTGCCTCGACGTATCCAAGTGAGCTCCACACCAAACGAGTTACTACCATAACCTGAATATAAAGTGTGGGGATACAGTACACTGAATGCACTAGTAGGGAGACCTCTCACCCACCCATACAAAACCAACATATTATTTTAGAGAGTGCACACTATAATTTTAGTGGTCTTTCTAATCTTGTCTTTAGATTATTTTATGGCATACAACTAATATACTTGCATCGCAACATCATGACAGTGCTAAACGACAAAATGATACTTATCTTACTTACCTTTCGGTATTCTTTGTTTATCTCAATAATACAATTATAACACACGCTTTCAGTGTCAAGCTACTAAACCATAACATCACATATCGTGCCGAAGCACATGTCTCTGTTGAAGCCAAATCTAAGGCTTGATAGTTGTGTTATGTGTCGCGCATCCACTCCTTGACTCAATTTATGACATTTACATGGATTGTTGCTATCCTGTCGACTTAATCTATAAGAATGTCACTAGAAAGTCTACATATCCATGGACCATATGGGTAAGACGGTACACGTTTGGGTGCAAGGTGCGATTGCTACAAAAGTTTTCGTAATAACAGCTATACAGTGCACCATTCGGGCCAAGTCGCATACCCCCTGAAGGTTCCGCAAGCCAGTTCTCCCTAGGTTGAATCAATCCTAAAGCCCTGACAATCGTTCAAGGAACTCAAAATTATGCACAAGTTATCCAATGATCATGCAAGCTCAACTTTCCATACTTCTGAACCATTCTTCGTCTTTTATTTTCATACTTCCATGCAGCTCCCAAAACCACGGGCTACCTCTGCGACTAACGATCCCAAAAACTTTCCATGTTTCCATACTTCTGATATTTGACACAGGAATGACTACTTGATAGCCCTCATGCTTAACTTAAAATAATCATGTTCCATGCTGTCCCACCAACTGTGTCATACTCTATCTGATAAGCCATTAAAATCACTGGAACGTGCATGTTATGACTAACATTGAGGCTATTGGGACGTGCCTGCTATGACATGCATTTAACCCATGAGAACGTACATTTCAATCGTGGAAACGTATAGACTATGACAGCAAGTCGATAGTCTATGTGGCAGCATAAGAACTCAACTTTACCTAAGTCGTGGGGTCGAAAGACTAAGTGCCAATTTGAAAACCTAACGTGAAGTACCATCTAGGCATCAATTTCAATATTTCCATGTTCTACATAATCTGATACATAACGAGATTATTCCCTTAACTACGTGGGTTCCTTTCTTCTATTAGCATACCTACTTAGTGCTTAAAAAATCTATTTTATTAGGTGTAAAGGTGAAGCAGAGATGAGTTCATCGAAGCCACCCACTTGAACGAGGAGTTACCTCGACCGAACGAGACTCCGAGCCATCCGTTGCATAACCAAGTCCAATGTTGTTGCATTTATTGATTCATCTTGCTGAATCGCCATTTTGCGGGCCCTACGATTCGGTTCGACGTACAATTTTATGATCGACAAATATGGACATACTGTTGAGTTCGTATTGTCAAACTACTTTTGTAGATATATACTTTGCTGACTTTAGAGACCCTCAAGTTTGGTACATTTTTCGGTGTAAAGCGGTTCCTAATGGACTTTATTTTGACCAAAAATTATCATTTTTACTTATGTGTCCAAATTGGACTTATAGGTAGACTATCACAGCAGATTCAATCCTTTCGGACATGTTGGTGTTGTTTGTTTCATCATCTGACGATGCTTGTTACATTTCTCTTAAGGTATCATTATTAATTGTAACAAACTTATATTATGTTCGTATTTCAGAATCCATGCATTGAAACTGAGATTAGTCGATTCTAGTGATCTCATATCGTTGCAATAGAAAAATGACCATATTGGTCGCAAAGATAAGATTGTTGACCTTGTGGTTGATCATCTTACTTTGATTTACGTGTCATAGATTTTGTTGTACGAATTACGAGATACAAACTTGATATTTTAAACATAAACTTTGTAATTCATATTATTAACGAATAAATAATAATTATAGAGACTAGTGTAACATAGTTCTAGTTGGTATAAATAATAAGTATCTTAGGAAAAATATGTAATACGCGAGTTAGATTGACCCAACCTCTTTAGGTAGGAGTTGTTAAGTCATATTTGTATTTTTGTGTGTAATACATATTTGTTTGTGTTTGGATTGATAGATATTTGCAAGGAGTATAATTCGTTAGCTTATTGATAGTTTGGTTAGACTTTGGTACCGTAGTTTCAACATGGATTGGACAAAGTCCAAGCAAGTATACTTTGCCTATTTGATCTACAGTATTTGCATGCTTTACTTTTTATCAGTAATTTACATGTTATATTGTTGTATGATTTTTTTGTTCATTACTTGCATATTGTCTTGATTATATATGTCCTGATTCTACTTATTCCTGATTAGTCCTGTTGACACAAGAGGTGAGATATACGGATGAGTGTTGCATTATGCTAGGTCACCTTATATGATCTTGATTAGACATATCCTTTGTTAGAAGACTGGCTGGATGTGTTATGGATGCGAGACGAATAGAAACATTTGGGAGGGGAGGAATATTTGCCATGAACAAAAAAGTTAAACAAACTTTTGTTACAAACGAGAAAAGGTACAACAGAAATCCTAAACAGAAAATCTAAGTACAATTTTATTCTGAGAAAGTGTGATGATAAAGATCGAACACTGTAGTGGTTCCTTTACTACGTTGACGATCTGACACCAGAAAAACTTGCCCTGACACTCTGAATGCATGTAAGTAGATAATTTGGGGTTGCCAATCAAGAAGAAGTCGAAGATCCAAATGAAAGAAGACTTCTTCTATTTATAGGCTGGTAGAATGAACCACCCATGTGTACATATGCGATGTGCGCATTGGTTTTTGGCATACAGAAGCATTACACGCGCTGTAATAGAGCTGGATCTGTCGTAACTATACTATGGGCTGCGGATGAGCTGACATGTAGCAGTTGTTGAGATTTGTTTGTTGTTGAGATATCGGATGGTTGGCACTCATTCATAAACATGACTGGGTCAATGACACATGTCATATGCACATCGCTTAAAGATCTCGCTCTGTTTAAACATAATAGATTTGATTGTATCTGAGAGATATTGCATCCTTGCTAACCAAGTGGCACCTTTCAACAAAGGGCTATGTACTTGAGCTCTATCATGGAAGCTGTACTTTTTGGACCTCCAGAATAGCTGTGCTTTTGAGCTCTTTGTGTAAGCTGCACTTTTGGAGCGCCAAAGTGGTTGCACTTTTGAGCTCTACTATTAAGTTGTACTTTTAGACATCATGGTACTGTGCTCTTAGGTCCGTTGAAGGTCGAGCTTTTCGACTGAATTGATGGCGAGTATCTAATAGCTTATATCTGACATCTGGCTATTAATAGTTGACAAGTGATAGCTGTCTCCGGACATTTGTGTTAGCATATCATAAATATTGAAGTGACGACCCGAGATTTGAGGCATGTAAGGGTACGCCTTTGGGTGCGACATTTTTTGAGAAGCTCCAAGGCTACGCCTTTTAGAAGCTTTAAATCACTGCGCTCATACGAAGCTCAGAGCCACTGTGCTTTTAGGAAGCTCAAAGACGCTGCACTTTTTGAGGCATTTGTGTCAAACATTCATTAATTTCTGCCACTGTGTGGGGCTCGAGAATTGATGTCTTTTGACTAATGACTTAGTCAAGAAGTCTCATAAACGAGATTCATTACGATGAATACGAGCTTCAACCAATTAACTCGGAGCCTTTGACTGGTTGCCACTTGACGTGTGGGTTTTGACCACATAGAACCTATAAATAGGGGTATTTTTAGGGCAAAAACCCGTTCATGTACTTCTCTACCCTACTTTATGACGAAGACAACGCTGTACTCCGATGACTGTGAGTCTTCTGTTTGGCGAGCTTGGCAGAACTTGTGCCAATCGTGGGCTAGGATTACAAAACTCTTTGTTCAAAGAAGTAGCAAGCTTTGATGAAGGAGTCTTTGAGAAGAACTCTGCTGACTATGGAAGGATTGTCCCTATTTATGCAGCGTGCTAGCTGTGCTTTAGTCCAAGATGACGTTGAGTGCCAAGATGTTGAATACAGGGCCTTGGATTGATTTACACTCCTATCCCTGTTCAGTCAACGTTTAGGAGCTGTACCCAGAAAAGGCACTTTTCTTGGCCTATATTGTAGTGGCATCAAGAAAAGGCACTTTTCTTGGCATCAATCATCGATGAAAATACTTGTTGATTTTTGGCAACTGAAGCCAACTAAATTCTCGGACAAGGAGGGGCCCTCGGAGGTTCACGAGTGGCTCACCAACATCCAGCACTAGTTGGAGGCTGCAGATTTACTGAAGGAGCGTTAGATGATTGTAACCCATGTTTCTGATTTTTTTAAACTTTTTAAACTTTTTAATATTTATGTTAAGAAACTTTAACTAAGGATTTGATTTTTGGGATCACAAGGAGGTCGTACCTAAGCATATAGGTGAAGTATAGTTAAATTTGGTAACTTATGGTCACGATGGTCTCCAGCTAGCCTTAGATATATTATTTATCTATTTTATATTTTTGTAGAATTTTTGGATAATTTTAGGTATTTAATATGTAATGATTTACTATTTTAAGGACTTTCAGGATTTACGGTAAAGTCATTCGGGGTTATTTTGAGGACAAATATTTTTATTTGGGCTCTAGATGACTAGAAATATTTTTTAGAATATTTTAGGATTTTTTTTGAATTTTTCTGAAATGTTTGAGGATTTTTAGATAATTAAAACTTATATAATTTATTTTTTATAGACTTTTGGAATTTACTGTGGGGTCACACGATGATATTTTCAGAACAAACTTTTTATTTAGCCTCTATACACCTAGAAATATTTTGTAAAAGTTTATGTGATTTTTTTGGGATTTATTTGAATTTATTTGGAGCTAAAATAATTTTTAAATAATTTTTGGCAATTAAATAAGTAATTACCCAGTCACCCACTCAGGCGGGCCTACTTGTCGGCGTCCAAGCTGAACTGCCTCCCTCTCCCTATATATACATGTATATTCAGAAACCCTATTTTTATTCCAACCTCCTTTTGTGGATTGATCTTGGTGATTCCTCAACTTCGCGGAGCGATGCGATCAAGTCCTACGTCCTTTTCATGTGCCATTTTGGTATTAGAACCATATCGAGATTTGATTTCAAAAATATATTTTATTTTCAGTAATTATTTACGTAAATTTTTGGAGATTTATTTGAGTGTCGATTGTCCAAAATTGATGCGTCGTACTGTTTTCGAGATTTTAGGAGATCCCAGACTCCATTTTACGATCCGTTTGAATATTTGGATAGCTGACACGAAGATCTACAACATATACTTTTTTCAAAAATTTATAAATTTGTTTATTATTTTATTTATTTTATTGAACTCAGTTTTGATTGGTGATTCTCCAATTTGGTCATGATCAGCCATAACGACAATAACTTTTGGCCAAATCGTAATTTATGGCAGGTCAATTCCAGTGCACTCATGGCACTAAAATCTACCCAGATGCACCCTCAAATCATGGAGTTCATAATGTTTGACTAGTTAGTCAATGGTACGCCTCAATTTGCGTGTTACGGGTCCCGAATTAGGAACCGTGACTTTCTAAAGCCAAAATTAGTGTTAGATTTTATTTCAAAATATAATTAGATTAAATTAGAATTTTAGATGGATTTTTCTAGAATTAAATAGAATTAATTATGTTAACACATTAGCCATTTTTGACTTTTAGAATGGGATTTTAGATCTAACTTGTGGTTATTCATGCACGAGTTCATGGTATGATGGTATAGTATGGTTTGATAGCTTCTAGGCCAGAGTTTATCTTGTCATCAACTTGTGAAACTAGGTCATTCAGGAATATAGGCAAGTACACTACTGCTTTATGTTCTTATTACATTATAATGCTAATCTTTATTATGTTTCATTGAGTATCCAGTTGAGACACGATTGTGACACGATAAGCTTGTTGCATCATTGATCGTTTATTGATTATTTAGTAAGTCGGAAGGGAAAATGTCCAGTAGATATGTGAACAAATCCCAATGAATGTTAATATGGATAGCTAAGTCATACACCTCACGTATGGGTTAGCCGTACCTTAAAAATGTAGATAGCCATCTTTGATGTACCATATTAGCCCAAACGTTCACATGTCGAAAGGTGTTTCAAACACACTATTTTTTAACTTGTACATATTAATTGCTAGTTTTCTTATATATTTTTTCTAGTTGTTTCTTGTATATGTTTATCGTTTCCAATTTATACACATGTTTCCTTTATTTTTTTACTGTATCTCCACTGTCTAGCTTATTTTGTGTTAGGTTACATTGTTGCAATAGGATTGTACTTTAATCCTTTCCTGACTGGATCATTGTAGGTGACTTTCCATGCTTTCTACTTTTGCGCTATGGATCATACAGGAGAGATAGAGATCCTGAAGGCCGACCTTAGTTCCAAATAGATTAGATAGTTCTTTTATTTGACATTTAGTTTGTTCCCGAATGTCATTTTTATGTATTATTGGATTTGTAAATAAAATATTTATTGTGAATGAGCAATTAAATATGATTTTGTTGTATTTGAGTTGGACATTGAGGTATAGTCAGCGTACTACTGTCGATGTTGTGGCGTAGGCTGGGCTTAGCTACGTACTCGTATCCCGAGTCATGACAAGTTTTTTTGGTGGCCCATGTAGGTCAATTTTCGCAAAATTGTGCGAACTCGCGGTAGTACCTATATTAGTCATACTATTACGAGCCTGCGACTAGAAAGTGTTCATTCACAATTAGGATTGATTTGATTTTAGGATAATGACTAGGACTAGGTTCGTAATAGGATTCCCTTATTCAATTTAACTATTAGGTAGTTAAGGTTGTTATATAGGCCATATGATATAGGTAGCAATTTAGAAATTTTTCCTAGAAGGATATACTATTGTGTTTGATATGATGGTAGGATCAAAGGTGGGCAGACTATTCACTGGTAAATTAGGACTACCTAGGATTCAATTCATAATCTTGATCAATTGTGCAATTTTATTTCCTACCTTCTCTAAATATCGTCACATCGCAAGGTCCGTATTGTTTATTTATTTTTCATTGGACATAAGTAATTATTTTTCTAAGAGTCAATATTCTATTTCCATCTATTGAGTTTTGAGCCTAACCTGATTCAATTATCATATATTAATTCCAAGTCATTTTCGTTCATTTTTTTGATCATTTTATTTCCAAAATTGATACTTTTACTTCAAAGACATATACTTACACCTTTCCTATCATGATCATCTTGGAACCTGTTTAAATTTCTGGAAGCTCTTTTAAAAATTCTTAAGGACTAAGTTTAAAAGAATATTCGGTGACTTACAATGGCAAGACAGATGTGTATTGTCGCCATTTATTTGAATTATGGAGACTTGCGGGTTCACTTCAGCCAACAGTGCACTGGCAAGGCATGACCTCTAAGTTGAAGTAATTTCAGTTAAGCATAGGTTATCGAATATTATTAAAATATGTCCTAGTTGTCCTGTTTTGATCTTTGAGTTGTTATGTCAATATTAGATAAAGTTGATAGAGTATTCGATACCATATCATATTTGAGTCATGAAACCAAGGGTTTACTGTAGTCAAATATACACTAGCGAGGCTAAATCCTCGGTAAAATGACTCTATATACACATACGGCTTTCGAGTATTATAGGGTCTACATCTTTTTTGGCATATGACTATTGGTTTTCATGGTTCGCAATTTCATGAACTAACTCTCACTTAAAAATTTAATTGAGTTCTTATCCTTTCATTTCTTGAACATTTCTTTCTTATTTTTAATTTTTGTATCGTTATTAGGTTTCCTAGAAATCATATAAACCTATTTTGATTCCATTCCACTGAATTCATAATCGTATCTAGATTCTGATTCTATGATCGTGCCAATTACATCTTATCTTAGGTTTCAATTCTCTCTGTAATTATGCTTATCTAATTTGGTCATTAATCGTATCATTTTTTTATTATATTCATAATCGTGCCTATTCACATCATTTGAAATTTTGACGACAAAATTCTTCTAAGGTAGGTAGATTCGTAACCAATGTTCATATTTTTTATTTTATTATTATTTTTAATATTTATGTTAGAAAATTTTAACTAAAAATTTGATTTTGGGATCACAAGGAGGTCGTACCTAAGCCTATAGGTGAAGTATGGTAAAATTAGGTAACTTATGATCACTATGGTCTCCAGATAGCCCTAGATATATTATTTATCTATTTTATATTTTTCTAGAATTTTTGGATATTTTAAAATATTTAATATTTAACGATTTATTATTTCTAAGGACTTTTATGATTTACTGTAAAGTCATTCAAACTTATTTTGAGACCAATTATTTTTATTGGGTTCTAGATGACTAAAAATATTTTCTAGAATATTCTAGAATTTTTTTGAATTTTTATGGATTTTTTGAGGATTTTTAGATAATTAAAACCCATAGAATTTATTTTTGCATAGACTGTTGGGATTTACTGTGGGGCCACACGATGATACTTTAAGACGAAGCTTTTTATTTATGCTATAGACACCTAGAAATATATTTTTTAGAATTTTTTGCGCTTGTGACACGATAGGCTTGTTGCATCATTGCTCGTTTATTGATTGTTTAGTAAGTCGGGTGGGAAAATGTTCAGTAGATATGTGAACAAATCCCAATGAATGTTAATGTAGATAGCTAAGTCATACACCACACGCGTGGGTTAGCCATACCTTAAAAATGTGGATAGTCATCTATGAGGTGCTATATTAGCCAAGCCATTCATGTAGTGCTCCGACCCGCACGGTGCCTTATGATGGCTGGTTGGTTCGATGATTCAGAAGGCTATGCGATCGTGCAGAATCGTCTTATAAAAGTGAGTAGTGCTAAACCCTTCGAAGATCCTTTAACTTTATGATTAATGAAAAGGATCGATATGCTATATTTCTTGTTGAGTTACTAAATATTATCTTGCATGGAACCGAGAAAGATAATTAATCACATGACCCTAAAACTGTTGCGAATCATTTCGTAAATTGAGTGCTTGCGTGCTGTTGCAATGATATACATGACAGGTGAAGGAAAAGTCCCAAATACTTTGGTGGTAAGTATATCGAGCCTTGGCTCGATGGATAAATGGTAACACAGATAATAAGACCCAAGAACTGGGCAGTGAGTATGCTTGAATTATGAGCGGGAGTGAATATTGGTATCAAAGATATAGGAAAAGAGAATGAGTAGTCAGATTCTATTAACCGTGCTGCTAGAATATTGATTAAACTAAGTCCCTGGATTGGGCAGATGGTAATACAAGCGTCGGCTGAAAAGCATATGTGGCAATATGAATGAGAATGCTGGCTTAATTACTTACTTTTCTATATCATGCATTATATGTTTTCTTTATAGATAAGTTGCATATAATTGTGTGGTCATGGACAACTTGTCGACAAGGTGGTTCCTTGAACGGTATTTTGAGGCCTCGAAAACCGATTCGTCCTAGGGGAACCTAGTGCTGAAGTAGCAGCACAGTGCTGAAATAGTAGCATGGTGATTCAGAAACCTTCCGGACTGGGCTAGCTAGCCATCGCTGAAGGGGAGTTATCTAACCATAAGTCCAAGATAGTGTGTAGTCAGTAACCCGCATATAGAAAGTTCGCATGTTAATGATGTCTTATGCAGGTAGAGTAAGTTATGAATCATATACAGGGAAGGATGTCGAATGTTGGTAACAATTCACCTGAACGGTGACAACTATGATAAATATAAAATTGTTCCTAACAATGTCTTGTACGGACAGAGAAAGAATTATAAGTGTACAGGGATGGCTTCACGACCGTGGGTAAGAATCACCAAAGGGTGATACCATATCGCTTTATATTATGCTTTCTATGAATAATATGCATGCTTACTTCAGTCGAATATTAAAGGTTAATTGACCCTAAGCAACGAGAAAGACCACTCTTAATAATGTTTCTATAACATGATTATTTAGTGTTGTCTTCTTAGGTTAGTCGGGCTAGTACTGCTCGTCAGTACATAGATGAATGTACTGACCCACATTTGTGGGCATCATTACAGGTGCTCGTACATGTGGGAAAAATCATTTGATCGATGCTTGGCATCGATGAATGGTATGGGTAGGCAGAAACTCTTTTCGTAAGACGATGTCTTCTAATATACGAGACAATGTTGGAATGATGTAACTCAGTTGTACTAGTGAGATTGTAAGCCAAATCGACAAGTTTATTGTAAGCCAAGTCGGTATGTTCGGTTGTAAGCCTAAATGATAAGTATATTCAGTTGGCTATTCAAAATTCTTGTATTCTGTTGTTAACTTTGTGTTCTGCTGCAAGTCTTATAATCTATTATATTATCAATAAAGAGATATTTTTTCATATCTTGTTGTGACTTTAATTTATCTGCTTGGTTAGCTGCGATGTCGTTATTTTTTTAGAAATACCATGAACTATAATAGTTTTGCCTTCTACAAGTGCAATCTAGACTGGTATGACATTGCGCCAGTGGCTAGTTTTCGATCCTCCAGGATCGGGGTATGAAAAAATGGTATCAGAGCATGGTTTTGCGTTATTGGATTCTTATTCAATTTGTTTCAAATCAAAGTTGCTCTTATGATGATTCAAAGCTGCTTTCACGATAACTCAAAGTTGCTTCCGCGATGACTCAAAGTTGCTTCTATGATGAATCAAAGTTGCTTCCATGATGACTCAAAGTTGCTTTCGTGATTATTCAGTATTACTTCGAAATTATTCTAAGTTTCTCCCTTGACTGAAAAATCTGTTGATCCTCCTGACAACTCACTGGGTGTTCCATAAAATAAATATAAATATGTGGGTTATGATATATGTGCTTTATTGAATTCTTATTGATACCAAAATGAATAACAATGTATTCGGTGTGGGATTCATAGAAGCCGATTGCTATGTGTCCATTGGCAGTGGGTGATGGCATGGTATGTTAGAAAAGAAATTATGCATGACTTCAGTGAATGGGAATCGACAGAATCTTCGAGTTAGCTTATGTGTGTTGGCTTGGTTATGTTTCAGATGCGAGGAAATTGGATTGGTACTTGTGGTCAGCAAAGCCACTGTGGAACGGATAGTTCATAATGGACGCTGGTTAGATGCGAAGAGGAATATTGTTTCGAGAATGGCTTGAGCTCTGAGATGTATATGATTCTACCCTCTTAGTGATAAGATGTCCCTTGACCCTGCTTATAGTGTAGTGATGCTTTACCTGTAAGGTATTAGGTAGTATCGAGTCGTAGCTAGGATTACAGTTGATACATGACAGCTAGGCATGTCACTTGATAATTAAGTTCGGATAACTCGTTACAAGATTTTGGTGAGTTCGGATGAACCATCGCTAGACTCTAATAGTTAGCATTATGCTGGGTGAGGAGAAATTGAGAATATAAAATAAATGTCTTAGTTGGGAATGGTACGAATTATAGATTCAGGTGATGACTTGAATCAGTTGGACAAAAAGGATTATAGGCTCAGTAACGATGGTGGGGTATTGCTATCAAAAGACTTTGGAGAACAATATAGACTGAATATAAAATAATGTTAGAATTGAGTAGAGATGGAATAGCATGTTGGACATCGACAATTAATAATGATGTTCGGGGCATATGGAGATGTTACGAATGATTCAGAGGATGCAAAGAGTTGCATCAGCGACCGAAAAGTTAGAAAATGATTTTTGGGAAATAGATAGATTTTGCACATATGCAGTTGTGCTTATGAGACTTAGACGTGTCCTGAATTAGCAAGTTATGACCCTTGATTATTTTGAGGCATAGAGAAATGAACACTTGTCCCTTGATGCATAAAAGAGTAGATGTTCCTTATGAGAGTCTAATGGCTGGAATACAATTAAGTTCGAGATGCTGTAATATGTAATAGACCCTGTCGGTGAATGATGTTGTCACATGAATGATAAGTCGGGGTAGAATATAGAATTATTGGATTTTGACTTAGCTGAATGAGTTATGTCATATCCACTAAGAGGACCGATATACAGATGCTAGATGATTGGTGCAATAGTGATTAGATCGGGGAATGAATAGTAAATCTTCTTATGGAATCACAAGGAGATGATGCAAAACGAATATTGATGGTTGACATAAATTGCTAAGAGATGATCGTGTTTGGTGCTAGCAAAAATTCATAAAGGATGCTTTCGGAATAAATACGGTTATATGGTTGCCTTATTGATTGATTAAAGAGTACAGACCGTATAGATGATATGTAGATGTGGAAATTGAATATGTCGCAAAGATACCGAAGGAAAAAGATCACAAATGATAGACTATTGAGGTAGTGATGTTAAAATATGACTTGGAATAGTTGGCCCAATTGAATAGACACAATTTGAGTATGATATGGGAATGCAAGTCGGATCAAGCAGGTGATGTTGCGTCTATGCAAGTGAAAATTGAAGATTGGATGTTCGATTGATAAATTTATATGGTGGCTTCAAGATTGACCCATGAAAATTGTTAGATAGATTTTTTTGGTTGTGGGTGAGACTAGAATAATTTTGTTAGGTATAACCCGAGGATAAGTGCGAGTAGATAGAATTGACCCTAGAGTGTCGGTTGGTTGCCTAATTTTTGGATTGGTCGGCGATGATATTTCGGTTGTATGAATTGGGAATAAGTTTATGATATTGGATTGCGTCTCATGTTCCTTGTAGCTGAGAGAAGATAGAAGAGTCTCTATGATAAGAATTGGTTGCCTCTAAGATGATAGATAAGTATGTCCCTAGTAGCTATCCATCTCAGATGAGTTAGCTGGATGTCTGGTTTAGCTTAGAGTAGCTGACCGTAGAGACTTGACCGAAGGTTAAGTTGACTGTTGGAGACCTTAGGATGTACCTATTGAAGTGGCATGGGTATAGTCAGAATAAGTGAAATATGTGGTGCAGTAAACTTTGGAATAGAATTGAATTGGGAGATTTGATGTTATAACGTTGGATGGAATGATGGATCATATTAGTTTCGGAAACTTGGATGCCTTTATTTGGAATGTCAAATTTTGTTAGAACTGGTTAGATTTGATTGGTTGGTTGAATCATATTGAGCTGTTTAAAATGATGGTAGTTGCCTAGAGACAGTCGGGATAATTTTATCGATGGATAATAAGATCAGAATTGAGAAAAAAGTGTAACACGAGTTGGGATAATGCATGTTGTCGATATCGACGAGAGTAAATATAAATTGGAATGATCCTCAGAATTTTTTCTGCTAGAAATAAGAATTTCACAGCGAGATGATAATATGTTGGCTGGAGCAATACGAGAATTTTGAGTGCGTGGGAAATTTGGTTAGAATCAAATGATGGTACAACTCGAAAGATGAATCATAATCGAAAAACTTTATGAGTTACAAATAAAGTGTATGGATGTGAACAATATGGGTACATGAGTTGATCGATGAGAATCGTGGCATCGAAATAAAATGTGACTATTAGTTTTATCAATTTTTGATGCTGTTAATGACAATGGACTTGAAAGGGAACTCGGGGTTCATTGGAAATTTTGATATAACTAAGTCGGAATACTCTAAGAATTTTGGATCGGTTGTGGAAATTACTTTAGATGGAATTGGTAACATTCGTTGTGTTATTAGTTGGTTGGAAAATTGAACAAATGAATGGAGGCTATACAAGATGCTAGGAGAAATTATAAATATTCGAAAATGAAGTTATATATGTAGCTCGTTTGTTTTCTCTATCAATAAACTTGGTTGAAATGCATGTATTTTTGGGACGCCTAAAATATGTGTTTGATCCAAACTAATTGGTATGCTGAAATCAAATGGAACAACGGGAGAGGACTTTCATGTGCTAAAAAATTGCACGAGTTTTGGAGGAAAGAACAAGGATGGTAAACTAATTTGAATCATTTTGAATGCCATGGCGAGATGGTACATCATTTGGAATCAATCGAGACATTGTGGAGAAATGTTAAATAGTGCAAGTTGATCATGGGAGGTTTCAATTGAAGTATGGAGATGAGTTTTATTTATGTTTTGAGGACGAAACTTTTTCTGAGTGGTATATATTGTAGTGTCCAGACCCGTATGGTGCCTTATGATGGCTGGTTGGTTCGAGGAAGCCTTGTTGGACTTAAAAATATGCGAAGGATCGCTCGGAAGGCTATGTGATCATCGCGGGAATCATCTTATAAAAGTGAGTTGTGTTGAACCTTTCGAAGATCCTATAGCTTCACGCTTAATAAAAAAGATTAGTATGCTATATTTCTTGTTGAGTTGCTAAATATTATCTTGCATGGAACCCAAAAAGATAAAGAAAGATAATTAATCACATTACCCTAAAACTGTTGTGAATTATTTTATAGTGTGCTTGCATGCTGTTGCAATGATATACATGACATGTGAAGCAAAAGTCCAAAATACTTTGGCAGTAAGTATATCGAGCCTCAGATCGATGTATAGATGGTAACACAGATAATAAAATCCAAAATCTGGGCAATGAGTTTGCTTGAATTATGACCGACAGAGAATATTGGTATCAAAGATGTAGGAAAAGAGATTGAGTAGTCACATTCTATTAACTGCGCTGTTGTAGAATATTGATTACATTAAGTCCCTGGATTGGGCAGATGGTAATATGAGCGTCGGCTCAAAAGCATATGTGGCAATACAAATGAGAATGCTGGCTTAATTATTTAGTTTTCCTTATCATGCATTATATGTTTTTTTTATAGATAAACTGCATATACTTGCATGGTTATAGACAACTTGTCGACAAGGTGGTTCCTCGAACGATATTTCGAGGCCTCGGAAACTGATTCGTTCTAGGTGGAACCTAGTTCTAAAGTAGTAGCATAGTGCTGAAGTAGTAGCACGGTGATTCAGAAACCTTCCGTATTGGGCTAGCAATCCACCGCTGAAGGGGAGCCGTCTAACCATATGTCTAAGATGGCGTATCGTCAGTGACCCACATATAGACAAGTCGTATGCTAATGATGTCTTATGCAGGTAGAGTAAGTTATGAATCATATACAGGGAAGGATGTCAGTTGCTGGTAAGAATTCACCTGAACGGTGACAACTATGATAAATATGATATTGTTTCTAACAATATATTGTGCAGGCAGAGTAAGTATTATAAATGTACAGGGATGGCTTCACGACCGTGGGTAAGAATCACCGAAGGATGATGTAAAATCCCTAAATTTCTACTAATTTTTTATATATAAATTTGGTACCGATTAATTTTCTTGTATTTGTACGCCTCAATAACGTATCCTACGTCACGCGCAAGATTTTGTTTTTCGTATTGCTCGACGAGTGCGAATATGTGCGAGCGTGCATATTTTTAGAAAACGTTTTCTATTTGCCAAGTGATATATATATAATAGTTATTTTGTCATCATACCAAATTTCTAAGTTTGTAATTTAAGCCTTTTCTTTCTAACAGTTATTAATAATAAATAATAATTTTTATTGTATACTATAAAAGCAAAAATATTGGTAAAATTATTTGTGCATACATATTTCATAATTATTTATTAGCTTATTTTTAAATAAATAGTGTAATTTTTGAAATTAACATTATAGCATATTTTTGAATATTTAAAAAGGTTATTTTAAAAAAAAAAACTAATTATTTTTAATTCGATTGAGGGATTCATTAAATAAATTTATTTAAATTTTTTTGAATAAAGATTTGGATATTATTGAATTTTTTCTACAATTTAAACTTTATGTAGATCAAACCCAAATTTGATTTAAATAATAATTTGGGTCCAATCCTTATCCAACTGGGAATTCTCATATCCTATAAATAGGCTGGTACTCCTCCATAAATTCCTCACATCATAAATTCTCCACAACCAAAAATAAGTGCATCGTGTCCGTGACCAACATCCTATTCCATATTTACATGGTACATGGTATCTCCTTCGTGTCGGACATACCCCGACACCAGCAAATCCCTAACCTAGCTAACCCTAACCCCGTCCCTGTATGCTGCTCGAACCCGGCTACATCTCCTTCGTCATACCCAACCTCATCCTTCGCAACCTGTCACCACCACGACAGCCCCTGTCCCCGATCTAGACAGCACCATACCCCCATCCCGACATTCCTCCGGCCAACTTTCCACCACCGCAGCCATCCCGACATTGCCCGCACCCGCTGTCAACTCCGCATCATGCTAGACCCCGTCAGCCCAGCCACTCGACCACACCGCCACCACCATTGCTATTATCACAACCACCACCGCCACAAAATCTGGCCACACCACCACCACAGTCTCCACCACCACCACCACCACCCAAAACCGGCCACCACCCATTTCAGCCACTGCTACCAAAAGTTTAGAATTCTTTACCTGAGTCGCCGAGTCCAGTCGTCGTCCCTTGACCCGTCTCGCCGAGCTTTTTCCAACGTGAACAGTTCTCCACTGTCGTCGCGTACAACTCGGCCACATCGTTCCGGCCATCTCGACGCCCTCTCGATCCCAACTCCCTTCCAGCATCATGCGTGTCCCCCAGGCGGTGAGCCCCGTCAACCCCGGGCTTCCGCACCACAGCGGCTCCGCCAAGCACGAGCCCAGCCACGGGCGTGGAACACCTTCCACTGCCAGCTAGCTGCTGAAACCCCGACCGACATCACCCCGAACTGGACACAGCCGCCCGGCCACCTCCTCCTCTGCGACGAGCCCCGCCCGGCCATCAGCGCCACCGTGCCCCCTTTTCTCCGCCATCGGATCTGCCCAGCCCCGACCGCCTTGACGTCGCCCCGCCTCCCGTACCTGTCGTACGTCGAGCTGGCAGCAGCACCGACGAACGGTGTATCCACCGCCGCCCTGGACTCCCAATCGCCTCCTACCGCCCCACGGTGAAAGTCGCCGTCCAGCGCGCTACACAGTCGAACCCCTCTCCACGGTGCTCGCCCCTCTCCTCCGTCTTCCTCCTCATTCTCCCTCTCTGTATCCTCGACCGAGCCTCTTCACTTCGATTTCCTCTCGTCTTCTCTCTCTCTTCCTTCCTTTCCTTTCTTTGTTTTTTTTTATTTCTAATGAAAGCTGTCTCTCTCTCGAGGAGAAGAGGCAAGTAATGTTTTGGGTTTTGTTTTTTTATTATTTTATTTTATTTTATTTTTCTTCTTTTTTTTGTTTGTGTGAATACTGTAGCTTTGTTGTTTTATTATGTAGAGGGAATACATTATTATTATTATTATTATTATTATTATTATTATTATTATTATTATTAGTTTATTTTCTATTGCTGTTATATTTATTACTTTTATTTCATTGTTAAATATTTTGCTGATTACAGTAGGTACATATCTATCTCTAATTATTATTTTAATTATTCTAAGTTTTGGAATAAAAAATATATCTATATGTTTAAATATTTGTAAGAAATATATCATTAAATTAGTTTATAATATTTTATAGGTAAATTTTGACCTACAAATTATTTTGGCAAAATTAGTTTTTTTTTGTTGATTTTGTTGTTTGTTTTGAGGTTTTATGTATTGATAAAAATGCTCCGAATAAGAAAAACCTAGTTTCCAAATTACAGAATAATTACTAAGTATTTTCAAATAAGTATTTAACTATCTTCAAGTAACAAAATATGGTTTTCTACCAATTCTATTTTCGACGAACTTAGAGTTTTTTGCCACATATGATTTTTATTGACTTTAAGTATTTTTCAATAATTATTTAGACTCAAACTAGATTTCGACCATTATAAATAGTTTTCTAAATTTGTATATATATTATTTCCTTTGATTTCCTCCAGTCCGTGACTAAATCCTCTTATTCCTGTTCTGTCACCAAATTCGTACTACCTTATGTCCACTCTAACTAATTTGACCCTTTTGGAGCCAATGGAACTGTCTGTGCCACCATCAGATGTCACCTTGCATAGTTGTTGTACCGAAGTCATAACTTCATGCCAGTTTGATCATTGCAGCACACCAGGCGTCCTACCAGGCAAGACACCTTGCCATTTGCTGTTTATTTATTTTAGCTCATATTTCATGCATTATTCATTATTTTCTTTATGCAAAATAAACTGTAATACATGGCATAACCTGTTAGAATATTACTGTTTAGTTATATTTTTTGCTATGTATTATTTTTCTTACACATTAAACCTAGATTTAAGGGACCACCTTATGTGTTGCATTTATTAGCCTTGACACGTTGTACCACGAAGCTGTGTGTCGCATGTAGAACACGGACATACGTGATTGGCTGGCCACTAGTACGTACAAGTCGTACGATAGGAATAACCGCTAATAGAGGTCGCATGCTTAGTTTGACTTAGCGGTTATAGAGGTTTCTGTTGTGGATACAACATAGTAGGCATTGGGCGGAGAGGACAATTCCTTAGCGTATGGGCTTCAATGCACTTTCCCTTGTGACCCGGAAGCTCCGCTGGAGATACGGGGTTGATGACCCATGATTACTGACGACCACTGACGTTCTGCGGAATGTTATGCTCTTACTGATTGGGCCTCTGTTGCCCCAAGGGGCACTATGCTGATCCTATTTTAGCCAGGGCCCATGCATAGGAAGGATTGTTCTTAACTACATTTCACTTAGAACGGTTAGGCACCTTTATCGGTTAGGTATGAGTACTTTTGGTTTGGGTACTTGTATCTGACCGTGTCTTGGAACAATAACTTGTCACGGATTAGTTGGTCACATCTTGTCATTGTTTGGTTGTAGGTGTGACTTACTACTCCGATGAGAAGGTATTGAACCTTGTTGGGGTCCGGATACCATATTGGATTCATAGCATGGAAAGATACGTCATCATGAATTAGTTTACATCTCCTGTCGTTGTTTGGTTGGGGGGATGGTACACTAGTTCAATAGGTGCGTATTGGACCATGTTATAATTCAATTGACTTATTTATTTGAGCAATATTTATTCAGTTTATATGGCATGATATTATGTGTCTTGTTACGTCCTTCTGAGGACCTGGTTGTCTTGCCAGGTGTGTACTCTTGTCTTTCGTAGGTGTTTTAGCCGTGGCCATGATTGTCACTATTTCTTCGAGGATGATTGCACTTTGATCGTCTTCGCTTCGCTCGCCAAAATCAGTCTTTTGTATATCATGTATTTCTTTTCATAGTTGGTAGTGGATTTGTCTCCGCCCAACTATATGTACCAATAACAATTCATAGTTGATTATATGATATCTTTTATTCTTTTTTTTGTGTGGATGAGATTAGTTATGGTTCTACTGCATTCTACAGCTTATGTATTTATACGAGGTTTCCATATATTGGAGTATACTTCGTATGTATACAGCTGGCATGTCTACGTTCCTAGTCCTACGTATTTTAGGATTGAGACGTTACATATGATATCATATTGCTTTATATTATATTGGCTATGAATAATATGCATTCTTACTTCTGTCGGATATGAACTGTAGTTGACCCTAAGGCAACGAGAACGACTACTCTTAATAATGTTTCAATAACATGATTACTTAGTGTTGTCTTCTTAGGTGAGTCGGGCCAGCACCGCTCGCTAGTACATAGATGAATGTTGTAACCCATATTTGTGGGCATCATTACAGGTGCTCATGCTTGTAGGGGAAATTATTTGATCAATGCTTGGCATCAAAGAATCGGATGGGTGTGCAGAAGCTCTTCTTGTAGGATGATATCTTCTACTATATAAGACATAATATTGGAATAGTATAACTCAGTTGTACCAGTCAGATTTTAAGCAAAATCGGCAAGTTCATTGTAAGCCAAGTAAGCATGTTTTGTTGTAAGCCAAAATATCAAGTATATTCAGTTGGCTATTCAAAAATCTTGTAATCTGTTGTAAACTCTGTATTCAGCTACAAGTCTTATAATCTATTATAATTATCAATAAAGAGATATATTTCTTTATATCGTGTTGTGAGTTAAATTTATCTTCTTGGTTGGCTGTGATGTCGTTATTTTCTGAGAAATACCAGAAAATGTAATAGTTTTGCCTTGTACAAGTGCAATCTAGACTTGTATGGCATCACGCCCAGTGGCTAATTTCGATCCTCCATGATCGGGGCGTGACTGTTCATCTATCGAACAAGTTTCAAACGCACTGTTTATTTAACTTATACATGTTCATAGCTAGTTTTCTTACATATTCTTTCTACACGTTTATTGTTTCTAGTTCATACACATGTTTCCTTTATTTTCTATAGCATCTCTACTGTCTAACTTATTTTGTATTAAGTTATATTATTGTAATAGGGTTGTACTTTGCTCCTTTCCTGACTGGATCATTGTATGTGACTTATCATGCTTTCTACTTTTGTACTATGGACCATATGGGAGAAATAGAGATCATCGAGGCCGAGCATAGATTCTAGATAGATTATATAGTTATTTTATTTAACATTTAGCAGGTTTGTTCCTGAATGTCATTTTTATGTATTATTGAATTTGTTATTAAATAGTTATTGTGAATGAGCAATTAGATATAATTTTGTTGTATTTGTGTTTGACATTGTGGTATAGATAATATACTACCGCCGATATTGTGGTGTAGGTTGGGCTTGGCTACGTACTCGTATCCGTAAAAGGGGAGAGGATTGTGACAATAATAAACATCAGGATGTAGCTGACTAGCAATGCATACCAATGGTGGCTCACCGAAGAAAGACGACTTGGTCCGAATAATTTCACTTGGAATGAGTTCTCCAAACTCTTCGAAGAGATGTACATCCCAGCTGTCACACCCCAATTCGACAAACCGTTCGTCCTCGCATCGATTATGCCAAATCGATCATCTTTGTTAGGGATTGATGTCGTATGTGTCTGTAGTTGTACTCGTATATGGCAAGAACATTACATTTGATACATTCATTTGAAACACCAAGTTGAAACTTCGTAAATCGTAGAGAATTGAACATGCAGTTTAGGAAGATAAAATATGCTTTCATTGATAGCTTGCAACTAAGTACAAATCATGTTACATTGGATATGTCGTTGCAGCTACATTTGATTGAACAAAAGAAAATACTTGACAAGCTGCCCGAACTAATACTTGTCGTTCCATACATTCACACCCTTTTATACATTGAAAGGCTTCGATAAAATGACTTCAAAATACTTCAAAATAGGGACTATAGATCAAGTCAGCACTCAGTGTGAGACTGTCTAGAGAACCAGAGAGCAGCACCGATGGTGCAGCCACCAGCACCGAAACAAGCACAACAACCACCTAGGCCAGCGTACTCGACACTAGGAGGATTTCAGCCGAGGGCACCCTTGACACCCCAGACAGCAGTATTCCAATAGGCCTAGCAGGAGCAGAGGGCACCAGTACATGGATGTGGTCAGGCCTTTGCCATGACCGTTGTAGCACCATGAGGAGTGACTGGAGGTAACAATTTATTAATTTATGATAAGAACGTTGCATAGGAAGTTTTTTAAGATTGATTGATTAGGACAGACAATAGTAGCATAATGTACACATTTAAACTATTCCTAGTTAAGTTAGCATGATTGTTTATTATTGAGCATTATTTTTAGTTTCGAGTACAAAATTCTTTTCTGGTGGGTAGATTATAAGCTCTCTGATTTTTGGAAATTTATTTTATTTATTTAATATGATTTTTATTTATTAAACCATATTTTATTTCTAATTTAGGCACTTTGTCTTAGTTTTGATTTTTCAAGTGTAGCATTTGCCAGTTTCTCAAAGCAAGTTCCATATTCGTGTTCTAGATGAGTCCACCTTAATTTTGGCATATCATTCCCACTCAAACATATCCCCTTGCATTATATTTTTCTTGCACAACTTTAGGCACTACAAGAAAATAGGCCTTTCCCGACGTTTATTCCTCCGACATTTTTGTAAACGTCGGCTAAGTTAGCATATAACGGCGTATTTAAAAAAAACGTTGGTCATGACTGGCATTTGTCTTTAAACTTCGCACAATGTACCAACGTTTGTAAACAAACGTTGATAATTACCTGCGTTTGCCCTTAAAACTTGAGCAATATACCAACGTTTTTAAATAAAGGTTGACAATTACCTGTGTTTGTCTTTAAACGTCGAGAAATATACCAATATTTTAAAAACAAACGTTGATAATTACCTGCATTTTTTTTAAACGTCGAGCAATATACCAACATTTTTAAACAAAGGTTGACAATTACCTGCGTTTGTCTTTAAACATCGAGAAATATACCAACATTTTTAAAAAAAAATGTTGATACCTGTATTTTTCTTTAAACTCGAGCAATATACCAACATTTTATGAAGAATGTCGCATATTTGGAAATCCTTTTCGACGTTTCTTCGACATTTTTTGGACATTTACACTTATTAGACGTGTGAAGGAATTTTTTTCTAATCCTACATAAATTAGGCAGATTTTGTCTATGGAAATTAAGGTGAACCATTGACTAAATTAAAAAGTCTACTTTATAATATATATATATAATATATATATATATATATATATATATATATATATATATATACATTTTTTTTTATAAATATATATATATATATAAAATATATATATATATATATATATATATATATATATATATATATATATATATATATATATATATATATATATATATATATATATTGAAACGTTGCTCTTAAAGGCCAGGAAAATGAGAAATTATTAGATAGTCTGGGCTCACCACCTGGCTATGATGAATGGTGATCCCGACCAATAAGTTTTTGACACTTGGCAAAAAAAGTTCACTTCAGTTTTAATTTAAAAAAATCAGTTCATTATAATGATTTTGAAAAAAAATAAATTAATATTTTTTTGATTTTATGCCAATTGGATTTATATATATATATATATATATATATATATATATATATATATATATATATTATATACATAATAATATATTAAAAAAATTAAGTTTCAAAAATTTATTTGTCGAGCTCACCATTCACCACAACTAGGTGGTGAATCCGGACCATCTAATAATTTCTACAGAAAAAGTCTCTAGCTCCAAAATTTTATTTCCCTCTAATATTTCCCTCCCAAACTTTATACCCACCGAAGATTTCTCTCTTAAACCCTATTCACAGAGTTAGATGTGTCCCAGATCAACCCTAGCCCCTTCTCTATTTGCACATCAAAATAGAAGTCGGTCCCGTGCGGTCAGGTCTTCCTCTTTTTCGGTGGCCAGGTTCTCTTCTTCTTCTTCGTCGGTGGCCATGTCCTCCACTATTTCGGCAGCATCCAGGTTTACTTTCCGCTTCCTATTCCCGAATCTACATCACGGAGTCGATTACTCCAAAGAATTTGGTCGACGATCATAAAGTTGCAATCTTTTCTCGATTTGAATCCCTAATTTTAGGGTTTTTAGAATTTTGACCCATTTCCTCACGCCGAGGAGCACCTGCTACAGAAGACCAAATCTAGAGTCGTTGGTATGATTCTGTGATCACTTTTGTTGCATTTGGTTATTTGTATGTTTGTGTTTGATTGATTTATTTTTTGGGTTTTTTTTTTGTAGTTTCTATTGTCGACCTTGCAATAATGGCCACTTTGTTCGTGCATGAGCTCAAGTATTATCTCACCACTTACACTGTGAGACTGTGCACCAGGTTTGTTTTGGAGTATTATTCATGCACCTTCATGTTTCTAGATGATTTTTTTGACTTTATTGTGCGCTGCAACGTTGCGCGGACACAAATGTGACACGACACACACACGATAGGGGCACATGAAGGGGGCATGGCACCAATTTGAGCAGTGTCCACATCATGCCCAATACATACACAACCCCTAGGTTTTGGAGTGTCCATGCTTCCTTAGATGAGCTGCTAACCCTTCACCACAAAGCACTAGTTTTGGAACAAGCAAGTTGTGGGGCCACATCTTAGAATGGGTCCTATCGAGGCTAGGTGATAAGTGACTCCTCGCCCCACCCCTTGCCAAAAGTTTTTTTGCCATGCTAAAACTATGGCGTCCAACTTCTAATTGCGTAATTGGGCGGAAGCATACCGCTCATATCCTGATCGGTCGAGGGCTGGAAATGCTTGATCTCCCTATATAGGAAATGAGGTAGAAAAGCTCTTCACTCTGCTCATTTGTGCTGATGTCGAATACTAAGATCTTCGAGCTTTCGTCATCTGCCACCCGCCATGTTGAATACTAAGTCTAGCGAGTTCCTTGTTGTGGTGTGGTTTGGATGGAGCTAGCAGTAGAAGAGGTTAGTCTCGATAGTGGCTTTGATGAAGAAGAGGACGACAAGGCTGCTGCTACCGGCTTCTCTTTGTCTGTGAAGATATGTCCTATTTTGTTTCTGGGTTTTTAGTCATCGGGCATGAGGGTGGGCACCTTGCCATAATCGTCTTTTTCATTGTCAGCTTGGAGGACATCATCATACTTTGCATTCCTTTTTGGCATAGTGGCCAACAATAATATATTGGGTTTAGTGGTGGTTGTTTAGGATCTTATTGGACAAATATTTTTGTGAGTTTTTCATCTTTGCATGTAATAGAAGTTTTTTTGGTTGAAGATGTTCTACTTCTACCTCGTGTAGACACTCTGCCAAAATTCATATTGTAAATGAAGGCCTATATCTGCGGTAGACACTATACCCGGTGTAGTATCAGGATTCAAGTGATTGCATTTATCTCTGGGCTAGTTACCTTCTAGCCAAAGATCCAAATGAAATAATCTTATTGGAAACTTAAACATAAGCATTTGTCATTGATATTCATCCTCATATAGGAAATCCAATTCTCCTTGCACAGAGGACACAACACCAATTTTAATACTGTACATGGAAAGACTATCAAAATACAATTTACATTTGATTTACTCTGCTCTATTTATTTCATTTGCCAACTGACACAGTATCTCAAGTGTAGTAGTTATGGATAACTGTTTTTGGAGTCCAAGGATCCACTGGAACTGAACAGAAGTATCATATATCTAAGCAGCTGTATGAAGCTATACATAGCGGTACTTATCTTTATCGGCACATGAAGACCGGTGGTGGATGGGGGATCTTATGGCTTGGGTAGAAGTAAATGTGAGTAGGTATAGTGGAGGTGCAGGCCTTCATATGTGACTATGAAAACCTCTGAATCTTCTATCGATGTCTCTACTTGCTTCTTTGTGTTGCACCGAAGGTTGGTACAGCTATAGTAACTCCTGTTTTTAGAAACAGAGAGATAAACCAAGTTGAAGTCTGGTATTTCATCTATGTTACACGAATATGGACACGGATACAATTGAGGACATGATATGGCTAAGGTATATAGTCATTTCCAAATAGGTACAATATGCTCACGTACGTTGCCATAGTGAGGATATGGGTACGGACACCATTATCATGTGTCAACATAGATGTACATGCTTCCTTGATAACTGCTCTTCTTCTTTTTCTTTCTATACTTATGCTGTTGATACTACTGATGCATGTAATACTTATGCATGCAAGTTCATTTGTGGATTATCGTGGTATGTTTTAACTGTAAACTTATATTTTCTAGTTGCAGTATAAGTAAATATGATTTACATTAGGGATGGGGCATGCAACTTTCTTACTGCTTTAGTTTATTCCAATAGTATAATGTCGATAATTCCTTATTGGATGCACTTCAATTGTTCTTTCCCTTTCAATCTTCAATGTTAATGGCCATCGAAGCCAAATGATAGTTGCACACTGCTCTTAAATGAAAATTTTCATGGTTTGAAGAAAAATATGTTGTATAGCAATCACCAGTTTTGGATCAGACATGAATGTAAAGACTGGTTCCTAAATTTGGGTGTAGATTCTGGTGGGGTTGGGTTTATTTATTATGGTTTCCAGCTGAAAAGAACTGTGGACTTGCTCACTTGCTAGGAAGTAACATTGATTCTCTTGCTAACTGAATCAAGTGACACTAGGAAAATATACTCATGCTATACCATAACTGCCTACTGATACTCTTTTGCTAACTGAACCAAGTGATGCAAGGAAGTAAACTGGTAGGACCAATAACTATATGTCTTGAAAATTGCTCCAACTTGAGTAGAATGGATTTGCCAAGGCAAACCTGGTTCACGACCTATTGGTTGCCTAATCAGACTGAGCAGCATGATGTTGTCCCCCTAATTTTTTCCTTTGCAATTTATGCCTTCTATTATGGTAAAATTTCAAGGTCTGAGAACAGAGACCTTCAATTCATAAAACATGAACGGGACATTCGAAATCTCATAATGACACACTGTGTTTTTGTAAAGATATTTTTTCCTTGTATCTTGGACGTTATTCTTTCTAATAATTTGATCCCCTCATTTGATTTATGTTTATATTTCAGTATCCATATCCTTGCTACACATATTGTATATATAAGTAGGAAGACAATTACTACATCTTGTGTGCATTATGAATTTGGCGAGACCTATAGTTTTAAAATGTATTCTTGTCATACTTTTTGTCTGCCATATTTAGTTTGATACATATACAATCAGGTATTATTATTGCATATGTGATATATACGTGACATGGTTTATAGAAATTTTCCTTATTCTCTCATCATATGGTACACAGTCTAGCATCCAAACTTTTACTCAGGTATAAATTGGATTCCTGCTTTCATTTATTTTCAGCATGGTATATTTTTGCAAATAAGGATATCAAAGTGGTAGAACTTCTAGTATGAATTGAACTGGAATTTAAGAATCTAGTATGCCTTTGAAATGGAAGTTGTGGAAGTCTATGTTATTTAATCTCCTTTCTATGCAACCAATTGAAATTATCGAAGTCTATGTTAACTAATCTCCTTGCTATTAAAAATATACAGTCTTTTTTAGTGGTCTTAACACAAACGGTTCCCCAGAAAATGTTTGAAAAGTGACCCAAATATGACTCGAAGCACAATAAACAATTGTCCATAAAGAAAAAGGGGAGTCCGTAGGGAGTGAAATTCCATTATTTTCAAAGTTCGTAATGTGTAGTAAACTATAAGTTCTCATCCAAAGTATGTTCGAGATGATTCAAAAGGAGGAATAGAGCCTATAAAAAAAACCTTTACATAATAGCTAATATATTTTTTGTCCAAACTCCATGTTGAGCTTTCCACAACATAGTATTTTTTTTATCCCTTTTCCTAATTCCTTTGCCACTTGATACCTTTTCATTTTTCTTGTTCTATTGTGATAGACCATCATATTATGTGTCAACTTGAAGTAATGCAAAGAAAGATGCATACTGGTCAGAAAGCATGTAAAGGCTATTTTAAGACTTGCCTTTGGGCACCGATCATTGTTGAACTGTGATAGACTTCTGCCAACACATTAGTCATGGCCTATGTTTATTTTTATGTTTATCTTCTATATTATTTTTCTACCCAAAGTTATCACGCTCTGGCTTCTAAGTTTATAGAATACAGATCTAAATGGAGGTAATACGACAAGCATTTATTGCATCGCAATCAGTTCAAGTTGGCGAGATTGCAAGTAGTCGAGACGCTAGATGGGGTCACCTTTACATATTGGAGTTTTTTGGCGGGGGATTGCCTTATTGTTTACACTAACTTTATGATCAAATAGTTTATAGGATACTGAATGTTTGATGATTTGATACACCTACTACGGCCACCCACATACTTCTCACTTTGTACTCGTACTGACCTTGTATAACGTTGCCTGTGTTCAGTAGCTTTTGTAATTTTATTTACCTTTTTTACCACTTTTTATTTAAATCATATGTATATTTGTCTATGTTACAGAATTAATATGTTGATTTGTTGTGTAACAATCTCACTGCAGTTTAGTGAGAGCAAATTTGATGGTACACTACAATATGCTCAGAACAAGAGAGTTCAGGCCAGTAAACATTTCACAGAGGTACTCTTACATATTTTCTAACATAATGCCTTCATATAGAATCATATATAATTGCTTTTGTACAAGGATGTGTGTAAAGAAATAGTCCTCTTACTTGCTAAATACATGAAACTAGAACTATATTTAGCGTACTTCAGCTACATTATTATATTTTTTTCAGGAGATTCAGTCTCCATGGACAAGGTATTTCTGTTTAGAAGATCTCTATAAGTCTTTCTCCTTGGACATTAGGTAACAAGAAAAGGAATGCATTTGATGTCAATTATAACTTTATTTCTGCTGCATGTACTAATTTTTTACCTGGATTCAATTTGGCAGGCATACTCACATAAGATTTTGACCGAAGGAAGGTCTAATATGCGCACCATTAGGTAGACTTCATGGCTTGTAGGCTCCCCAAGAGGGATAAGAGTGCACACTATGCCATTCGGTGCAGGCCACAGCTCCACAAATCTCTCTATTTGTCCAGGTAATCAATCTCTTAACCATTATTTCATAGTTTTATCTTACCCTTCAAATATAAATTGGGATTAATATATGCATAACTATTGTCAGGAATGACAATTTCAATTTGGAAGGGACTTACAAGAAGAATCTTGTGATCTTAGTAATTGGATATGGAGCAACGACCACAGGCCATGCCTACGAGGCTATGAACAATACTGGCTTCCTGGACTTGAATCTTATCGTTGTGAGAAAATGACAACAATCAAATTTCTTTGTCAACTGCAAGTCTCGATGGACTTGCAACTCCTCTCTTGGGGCTCTTAGTCAGGCCATCACAAGGTTCTAGAAGCTTCGTGAAGCAACGTTACTTTTGTAACTTTTTATTGACACTTTGTATGAGTTTGAGATATTTTAATAAATTATTTTTGGCACATTAAAATTTTATTATTTGTGAAATTGGTTGTGAATTAGTTTTGGTTGATTATTTGTTATATTTATAAAATATATATATATATATATATATATATATATATATATATATATATATATATATATATATATATATATATATATATATATATATGAAATCAATTGATATTTGAAATTTTTTGATGATGTTTGGAATGTATTTAAAATTTGTCATTCAATCACGTTAAGATGGCACCAATAAAGTGTTGTGACATCAATGACATTTATTATTTGCATATTTAGATGACACCAAAAAATGTTGTAAAAATTATCAATGACATTTATTAATTGTCATTGAGTACTTTAAGATGACACCTATAAAGTGTCATAATTTTGACGACACTTGTCAACTGTCGTTGAAGAATGTTAAGATGACACCAATAAAATAATGTCAAATAAGAATTACACGACTTTAAAAAGGTGTCATCATAAAGTGCTTTCATGACACTTTTGTAGTGTCGTTGAAAGTCAAAAACTTTCTATGACACCCCCTCTAGACAGCACTAGAAAAGTGTCATGGAAAGTCATCAACGACACTTTTTGAGTGTTGTTAAAACACTTTTTTGTTGTAGTGCAAAACCCAACGATTTCTTAAAAAGGCTGGTAATACAAAACCTAACGTTTGTTGGAAATGGTTAGGAAATCAAAATCCTACGTATTTTTGGAGAAGGTTGGAAAAAACCCAACGTTTCATAAAACGTTGGAAATAAGGTATGTTTTGCCACGTTTTTGTATGAAAATGTTGGAAATATGGTAACCATTATAGGAAAATTAATGGTGTTTTTAAATGTTGCTGCAAACGTCGTCTAAACCCTATGCCAACGTTTAACGCAAACGTCGTAAATTGCCAACTAGGGCAACGACGACGTTTGCAGGAACCGTTGAACAAACGTCGTTAACACCTTTGCCAACATTTTACACAGTTTTGTCGACGTTAATAAAATATTGGAAAAAAACATTTTTCTTGTAGTGAGGGTTAGTCATTTTAGCCTTCATCGTAAAATTCAATGTATTTTCTAATTTCGATTTGAGACCCAAGCTCGATCCAAACTTTTTGACCCAATATATAGTTTTAACATATTTTGAGCCTACTACACACATGTCAATAGTGTCCCACTAAATTGAGTTCCCATTTGCTATTTATTTTCAAACGGCACACAAGACTTATTTAATAGACTTTCGAGGCCTATTTTGGTTCAATAAATCATACCATCCCGAAACTAGTCCAACTATGATTGGTGGAGCCTATTTTACGTTGCCCTATCATAGGATGATTTTAGAGTGGTTTTATTAGTTATTTACTTATATAGGAATATGCAAATATCCAAAACAAAGATTGAGAGGGGGTCATTTGGAAATAATAAATCTCACTCAATCTTTTTCTTTCCTTTTTTATTCAAAACAAATTTAATTCTCAACCAAATCCCACCAAACCAAAACCAAATCTCTCTTGAATATCTTCCTTATGTAACCAGCACCCCTCCCCTTTATTTTGTACAGGTTTTAGAAATATAGAATCAGAAACCGAGCGCCCCTCATATTTTTCTTTTTCGTACGCATATTACCTTCTACTCGACAAAAACTCCTCTTTCCGACAGCTTCTAATCCTTCTACCAATTTTTTAGAGACCCTAAGATGATCTCTTAACGTCCTAGTAAGTCCCTCAGGAGCAACGACAACTTTGTGGAGGGGTACGAAGCAAAGAAGTCACCCGAAGTTTGGAGTTCAAGTCTGAATTTGTCACAGCATGTATGATGTTTCGTAAATAGGCTTTTCGATGTCCATTTCTTACGAAAATAGAACTAATTGGTATTTTCTATGTTTATTTTGATCTCTAATTGGCCACCCACGTGGTTCTGCATGATTTGTTCGGGCGTCCGTTTTACTCACGTGTGTCTAGTATAAACCAATTCTTTTGCGAGCGAGTTTTTGACGACTTGCGTAGCACTTCGATCTGTCTAATATTTTTGGAAGTACTCTAGACATCCTAATATTTCTATTCCATATATTTTTGTGCCCCTTGGTTGAGATTTTATATTTTAATAGAATGTGTTCGTCATATTGTTGTCGGATCACCGAGATACCTAGTATCTACATGTCTTTTTGGACTCGGATCTTAATGGAACATTTCAAATTAAATATTGTGTATACTTTATTATGAAATTCATATTCTAATATATTCTATAGAACTTTTCCAGATTTACTGTTTGTTTAAAATTATATGTTTTGGGTACGAAACTATTACACAAGTTGTTAACTATTGACGTCGGATCAATATAAGACTTGTATACCTATTTTTCTATGAATAAAATATAATAAATATTAATCTAAAATTTTTTAGTATTTTTTGAGAAATAAATAACATGTTTTTATGATATAAAAATATTATTTTATAGGTGATTTAATGTTATGTATGCTAGATTGAGTCAGGTAGTTAATGTGACTAGTATAGTATATATCTACATTATTGGTCTATATATGATAAGTCTATATATGGTACGTCATAGATGTGTCATTGATTGGTGGTTGTATATTCTAGGAGAATGTGACGGATTGACGGAGGATATCGGAGTCGGGCCGTAGTATGCATAATTACAAGAGACAGGCAAATGTATCATGCCAAGTTTTAGTACATGTTCCTTTCTTTGCTTTGTTCTCTTGTTTTTGTCTTCGTATATATCATGATGTAGGAATAGTTGGTACTTAGCATCTGATTAGTATTCGGGTGCTGATGTCTATTTATAGATATCGAGTATCGACAATAGGCATAACAATATGTTAAAACCGTGTCCATAGACATGAGATATTCATGATGTAGGAATAGATGGGCCACATGACACGGACATGATAGATATAATAATATGATACGAAGTCTGACATGAGATATTCATGGCTATGGACTCTATGATAGCATATAGTATTAGTTCATGTGACTTGTTACTGGTAGATGATTCATACTTGACTTGATTGGATAGTTCTAGAGAACGGGGTGGGAAGGACTCTATCGAAATATCTGGCCGTCTAGACTCGTGATCATGCCTCCATATTTGTGTAGAAGCATAGAATTTCAGAACCAGAAAGTCTATGCGCCAGAATACATGCGCCAAAGCTTGGACAAAGTGCTTCACAGCAAAAAGCAACAAATATAGACATTGAAAAAGGACTTTTTATTTAACATATAAAAGTCTATTACATGTCTAAAAAAGATTGTACAAAGGCGAATTTCTACAAAGAAAAGATCCTAAGTCTACAGCCAGCAATCAACATGCGCCCTCGGCCAGGCGCATCCCAACATGCGCCCTCAGCCAGGCGCATCCCACCATGCGCCCTCAGCAAGGTGCATCCTTTTCAGCAACTCAGTTATGTGCATCCTCAGTTATGTGCATCCCTGGGGCAGCTCAGTTATATGCATTCCTTCAGCAGCCCAGTTATGTGCCGCTCTTCCAACCAGGCTCACCTGATAAATGCTTCGACTAATGAAGCATTTATTGAGCAGAACGAGGGTGGCGATCAACCCTCTATCCCCGGAAGGGAAAAGAACCACAAGCCAACCTGTGGCCAGGGGAGGATTCGAAAAAGCCTCCAAAGCCAAAGGAAGACCGTGATCGAAACCGCGGCCAAAGGAGCAGCTTTCAACACAACCAGAATGGGCTACACCCATTTTGAAGGAAGAAAGAGCCACCAAAGCCGTAGCACCGCAATCCCGATCTACGGCTCTTCCTGCACAACGAAGACGAGGCCCGAGCATCCCTATCTTTGGATGCAACAGGCACCTTCCGCCTGCCTCGGAAGCCCTCGACTCCGACTTTTGGATGTAACAGTCACCTTCAAGTGCATCAATGAAGACATTGCGTCGCATCTTCACCCTCGGGAGCATCTCGTCAACAGAATGCATTCGAGTAAACGAATTCATGTCGGAAGGACGTGAGAGAACGAGAAGCAAACCCTCTCTCCATGCCACTATTTATAGGCTAGGCAGATCAAACCCATGCGCCAAGTGGATGGCTCTCCGAATTTCGTGCAATGAATTTGCATTAAATGGATGAACCGGACGCTTCAAATTCAGCCAAGTCAAAACGACTATTTAAAGCACTCGAAGAACGTAACAGTTGCACCATCAAAGACGTCTCACGAAGCGGATGTGCCGGCCAGACCGCGCATCACACAAACGTGCCCTTTAACATCAAGCGCATCACATAGATGCGCCCTTCAGTACCAAGAGCATCACAGGGGATACGCCCCCATGCGTCCCCATACGCCTAGTGGGACGCCAACCGACGCTCCCACTCAGCTGTCCATCGAATGTCACAAATATTAAATGCTGAACTGACAGAGTTGGCAGCACGCCTCCCAAAGTCTGAACAGTCGGCAGCTTTTTCAGAAGACGAAGCATCGCCAACGTCAGCATCATCATTACTTTCCTCCGACGGCTACTGCCACATGGCCACCCAACCATCTCGCATGCGCCTCCGCGGCCATGCGCCCAAACCTACATATGCCTCAAAAGCTGTGCGCCTCAGACCTTTCACTGATCCCTAAAGACAGAAGGAAAGTCACTGTTACAACTCTGCATGCGCCTCAAAACCCATGCACCCCAGACTTCTCCCAGATCCCAAAAGGCAGGAGTAAAGTCACTACTGAAGCTCCGCATGCGCCTCAAAAGCCATGCGCCCAGAATGGTTCGTGACTCCTAAAGGTTACGAGCCAAAGTCTCTTCATGCGCCCAATCTTAGGTGCATCCTACCAGATCATCCTCTCCACCAAATCTGAGATCTCCGAGCCATGGGTCGACGACACGTGTCCTTTAACTCAACTTATCTAAGATCTCAACAACAGAAAGATCTTCTTCTCCACTACGTGCCGGTTCACAACAGCAACATGAAAAAGTCAACCCCCTCGATCAGGGCACATCGTCCATGCGCCTCCATCAGCAATCAACACGTGGCGTCCCTGCGTACAGGTACATCCTATATATGCGCGCATGAGCAGCCAACCTGCAAAACTATAAATAGAGGGATCATTTCCTTCTTTTGAAGACAAAGGGACCAACCTACGTGCACACATATCAACTTCTACAGCGAACAGACAGAGACTTCGCAACACCAGAGAGGCAGATACAGACAATCAACGTCTTCCTCCTCTCAGCAAGCTCCAGCACCCAGAGCAATCCAGACCTTCAGAGAACCGATAACCGTCGTCAGATCGTCAATGGAGTCAACGCATTACCACTCACTCCAGCGGCACAAGGGACCCAGATTAAACAAAAGTGTACTTCTAGGACTACGTCTAAGTCCTATATTGTAACACTGTTCTGTTTGTATTGAAATTTACAATCAAAGAATTTTAATGGCAAACAAGCTGGCGACTCTGCTGGGGACCTCTTTCTCCTCCAACGAGAAAGCTATGTCGCAATCCGATGACGTGAAGGTGGGCTCCTCCCACAAGACGCTGGTCGTACGCCTCAATCAACAGGCGTATGAGGAGTTCATATCTGAAGGCAGTGCGAGTCCTTCGAAGCGGCTGCCGAAGTCGAAGAAGACCCGCCGAGTCTGGGTACGCAAGGTCGACGCCTCGGGCACCACCACCGAAGGGGATGCGCCAATCCAGCCTTTCCTTCCTGCTGACGTCCTCAGCAACCAAGATGCGCCCGCTGGTGCAATGCATCTCTCGGGGAAACGTGCGACGAACCACGTTCCCCAGCCATCTCCCTCTCAGGCGAGGAAAAAGCGTCGACGGAGCAGGGGTGCAGCCAATGCCCCGCGCATCACCTCTGATGCGCCACAGAAGATCTCTGTCTTTGACAGACTCACTCGCTGTAGTGGCGAGAAGAATTTGGATTCTGAGTACTATGCGCCCCAGCGGCCTGGTACGAAGAAGTCCAAGGCAGCACGGGCCATACGTCCCAAACGTGCTATGCCAGCAACAAGCCAGAAGTATGCGCTCACAATCATACGTGCTGCTGATGGTAAGTTGTACAAGGTCGACTCGAGTGCTGCGGCACCGAGAACGAGCCGACCTTCAAAGTCCTTGTCTCACTTGGGCGCTTCTACTGCGTGCACAACCAAGTCGAGTAAGGCAAATCCAGTGGTCTTGAACTCCCGTGCCTCCTCTGGTTGTGCGTTTGAGGTCCGTTCAAGTCACTCCAAATGCTTTGGTTTCCCCACTACTGATCGGGATGCCTGTTTGGTATTAGATCAGGGGGCGTAGCACTCACTTGACCACCCCGGCGCTTGGCCTTGCCATGCGCCTGAAGGGGTACGAAGGTGGCACTCTCCTCCAACGATCTGCGTAACGTGATTACTCACAAGCGCCAATCAGGAGAGTTGACTGACAAGCATGATGCGCCTCTCACGGGGCATACTTGTGCTGTGGTCACCATCAACTGCTGTTGCAAAGCGGCAGTCCCACAAAGGCAGTCGGTGTTCCAGCGGCTGCAATCATCAACACCTTTTCGACGTCGCCTCGGAAAGAAGGTGTTAACAGAAGAAGAACCAACGGTTGCTTCATGCAACGTGATCTACAACTCCTCGTCAGTCCGAAAGACGACTGGCGGTCTCACTTCCTCATCCAAAAGCCAGCCGAGGAAAACCAAGACAGCTGTCTCATCCTCCGGAGTGTTCGAAGGCACTCGAGCGAGGAAGAAGATCATGGAGGAAGCTGGGGGTAGTCAGACCCTTGTCGAGCCTCCTTTCGAAGACGAGTGTGTCCAAAGCACACCTGGGGCAGATCCTCGAGGCGAAGTCAGCCTTCCAGAAGCCCCTGAAGACGAGGATATCCCCCAGAACATAGCTGGGGGTAGTCTAGCAACTGCGGACCCGAGTTTCGGAGACGAAGAGGCCCTTTAAGACGGAGCTAAGGGTAATCAGGCCCTTACGGATGTGCCTATGGTGAATGTTCTCCCGAACATAGTCGGGGGTAGCCCAGACGAAGCTCCAGGAGAAGCAACTACCCTACAAGGGAGTGAGGCCGAGAGTGAGGCCTCAACCCATCCATCTACTCCCAGCCGCGTCATGACAGTAAACGTGACTGAGGCTGATGTCGAGTTTGATGCGCCGCCAATAGATCTCGTCCGGCGCATAGATACTCTGGAGGGAGGACTCAAAACCCTCTCTGCCTCCATGCAAACACTGACTCAGGCAGTATTTGAGATACGGTCAGCTTTGACCAGGACACCCTCTACCGGTCCCGATCCGGGGGCCAATGGAGAGTCGAGTGTACCCCTTCAACGGGTATCCTCGGACGCAGATCGCCGCGAAGTACCTCGGACGTCGGAGCCCTCAAATGCTCAACATCTCGTGGTACCACCTTCCCCGACTCCCAGCTCCACGGAAGACATGGTCGAGATGATCAGGGACCTGCACGAGCGCTTTGAGTCCAGGACGAGACAAGAAGAGCGCCAAAAAATGGACATCCCCCAGCCTTATCCCCTCGAGTGGAACAAGGTGGTTTATCCTCCAAAGTATAAACCGTAAACACTGACGCCGTATGTCGGGAAGGACTCTCCTCGTCGCTACCTGACGTATTTCCAGTCTCAGACAGGACATCTTCCGAAGGAGGACGCGCTTCTTACCAGCATATTTGTTGGGGCACTAAAAGGAGTGGCATAAGACTGGTACTGCAGCCTCCCCGATAATTCACTATCTTCCTTCGACGACCTGACGTGCCTCTTTCTCGACCGTTTCTATGACGGCGGGAAGGACATGACAATGGTGTCCCTTATAGAGATACGCCAGAAGGAGAAGGAAATAGTTCGAGTGTTCATCGAACGCTTCCGATAGGCCTGCTTCAGACTGCCCCTGGGCATGCCAGAACATACGCTTCTCTCCTCCTGCAGCATGAACATACTGCCTGCAGTCAAGCTCTGGCTCAACTCTACTCCTCCTCCCGATTGGAGCTCCTTGATCATTGAAGCAGAAGCCACAGAGAAGAAGGCAGCCAACGCTCATCTTCTGGGAGTCAGTTTCCCTGCCTTCGAGGACAAGGGAAAACGGCCTGCAACCAACAACCCCGGACGAGAAGCAAAGGAGAAGCAGGCATTGACTGTCAATGCCTCAAAAGGTGCATCAGTACCTACTCAGAATCCTCCACTTGCACCAAGGCCGAAGGAGGTTTACTCGTTCAACGACGAAGACACCATGCAGCTCTTTAAGATACTGAAGCAGGGTGACAAGATCAAGCTTCCGGACCCTAAGCGTCCTGATGAGGTTGGGAAAGTGGACATCCCGAGGTACTGTCACTACCATCGGTTTATCGGACACCCAACCAAGGACTGCTATATCCTCAAGAATTACATCCAGCGCATGATCAATGCGGATGTAATCTCCGTCGACTACGAAGAGAAGACGGTGTCAGCCAACGTGGTGTCACTCCAGTTTGGTACCCTGCCGCCGACTACAACACATGATGGCGTCGTCCCTATCCCTAAGGCGACAATGGAGGTGGTTAACTTACCACCAACCCGTGACAACGTGAGTTGACTCATCCCACTCACCACATCTCGAGGAGAGATCCTATGGGTTCACCCCGATCTTGTCTCCGAGGTGACTCAACCGGAGGTACGCCCTACCTCCAAGTCCAAAGGCAGGAAGATCAAGTCTTACCGTATGGTCTCTTCTTCAGCGGAAGAGGCACTTCCTGTGCAGACGCGTTCACAACAGAACGCCCAACCCGACGAAGCTGCCGTCGATGTGGTGCCTCTTGGCACCGTTCCTGTTGTCCAGGACGAGGGCCCGTCTAAGCCCTCAGCAGCCAATAAACAGAAGCAGATAGAGGCCCGCTTCGATAGGCCCCTGCGAAAAGAAAATGCCTCGGGGCTAGCCAAGCCCCACAACTTCGACATACTGGCGCAACTTGCCAGTACTCCTGCCCGCCTATCTCTGTTCGAGCTCCTCCATCTTTCCAAAGACACCCGAGAAGCTCTCTGCGAAGCTCTGAAGGATGCTGAATCCTTTCTCAGTCAGGTCAAGCAGCCGGAAGATCTTCCGACTGTGTGCAAGAACTGTCACTGTACGGAGGAGGTTATCCCCAATATAACCTTCACCCAACAGGACATGTTGCTCAAACACAATCGACACAACAGGCCGCTGTATTTGACAGGGTACATCGGTTCAGTCAAGGTGAAGCGGATTCAGATCGATCCGGGGTCTTCCTTCAGCATCATCCCGAAGACGCTGCTCTTAACACTGGGGATCCTAATGTACTGACTGGCGCCCTCCAACACAACAATCAGTGGTTTTAATACAGCAAAAACGAACCACTGGGCAAAATACGACTAAAGTGCCACATCGGTAATCTCAGAACCGAGGTCACTTGTTATGTCGTGGACGCTGAAGTCAACTACAACATTCTGTTGGGTCGCCCATGGCTGTACGAGTACATGGTGGTGCCATCCACGCTCCACCAATGTATGAAGTACGTGTCCACCAACAACGTCATCCGTACAGAGTTCGCGGTCATCGACCCCTTAAAAGGGATTGAAGCCTATTTCACCGATGTCGACTTATACAAGTCACCTGACGAGGAGGAGGCCAATGATGCTGATGACGAAGCAGAAACGGCAGCAGAGCCGGACATGGAGCCTGAGGTCACTCCCGATGCTCCTTTGAAGATCCGACTCAAAGGCAAACCGCTTCAGAAGTTGCCCCCCATGAGCATTAAGCTATCCGGGAAAGCACCAGCTGCTCCTGAAGCTCCCTTGAAGATATGGCTCAAGGGAAATCCGCCTCAAATATCGGCTCCCCTTGTGGAAAAACTACAGGGGAAGGCGCCAATCACCGGAGGCACAGCAGACGCACCTCTGAAGGTGCGTCTTAAGGGCAAGCCACCGCCATCCCAGCCGCCAGAGAAGGCCCATGTAGTCCTCTCGGACTCCCAGATCAACGCTGTGGTGGACCCTCCCGATCCTACTCCAGTGCTTACAGATGAAGAGCTGGGGGAATATATCTCGGCCGATGTAGATGCCCCATCTCTCGACAATGTAATCCCATGAGATAAAATCTCGTATTTCATCAATAATAGAGTATTTTTTAATTATTCTAGTCTTCCACATTGGAATGCCATGTATACATTAGATTACGCTCTACGGTCGTTGCAAACACAAATAACGATCGTCCATCATGTAAATCGAGTAGTCTCGTCCCAAGGGGTCTGTTATATAGTCCCACCACGGAGTCGAGACGAAGAATCCCTCATCTTCGGCAAGGTCGAGCGTCATCAAGACCTCCCGCCACTCGAGCCAGAACCAGATGCCGGCAGAATGCAACTCTATCGGTACACGGACAAGGCAAAGTACCTCATCCAAAAGATGGGTTACGACCTAAAAAGCGACAAAGGCCTGAACTACGGCAAAGGTCGACGTCTCCTTCTCCGGCTTCCAACACCTAAAGGAAAGCCGCAGGACTACTACAACAAAACTCGACGGGGGGTAGGCTATGTCACACCGCCGTCAACTCCAGAGAATTCAGACGCAGAAGAAGTAGAATATTCTCACTCGTATGTAGCATCAACATGGGATTCCGATACCAGTATCGGATCTGTCTTCAAGAGAGTGCTGTCAGCCAACATAACATCTGCACAATCTCAAGAAGAAGAAGGCGAAGACCAAGCGCCAGAATTCTTCGAAGAATAACCCTGGGCTCAACGCCTGGGACAATAATGGGAGTCTCGTTTTGAATTACGTGAACCTCCCACCGAAGACGAAATCGAGCAGATCGACCTTGGGGATGGATCTTCTTCTAAATCCATCTTCGTCAGCAAAAGCCTAAAAGGAGAAGACCGAGAATCTTTAATCCAGTTGGCTAAAGAATATATCGACGTCTTCGCCTGGAGCTACGAAGATATACCAGGATTTGATCCCCAGATCGCAATGCATAGGTTGAACATCTTGCCTGATGCCAAGCTGATCAAGCAACAACAGCGACGCTTCCGTCCGGACATCATGAACGCCATCGATCAGGAGGTAGACAAACTCTTGACTAGCGGCTTCATCCGTGAAGAGCAACACCCAGATTGGGTAGCCAACGTCATCCCCGTCACCAAGAAGAATGGGAAGATACGAGTCTGTATCGACTTCAGAGACCTCAACTCTGCTTGCCCGAAGGACGAATTCCTGCTTCCAATCACCGACGTGATGATCGACAACACATGTGGCTTCGAGCGCATGTCTTTCATGGACGAGTATTCGGGCTACAACCAGATCAAGATGTTCCCCGATGACGCAAAACATACGTCATTCAGGACTCCAAAGGGCGTTTTCTGCTACACAGTGATGCCCTTCGGCTTGAAGAATGCTGGTGCGACATACCAACGTGCTATGAGCACCATTTTTTGTCAGCATCTTCGTAAGACAGTCGAATGCTATGTCGACGACATCGCAGTCAAGAGCCGTCTCAAAGGAGATCACCTGTAAGACCTCAAGACAGTCTTCGACCTCATGCGGGCGCATCAACTCAAGATGAACCCCGCTAAATCCTTCCTTGGGGTTTCGAACGGAAAGTTCTTGGGCTTCATCATCATGGCGAAAGGCATTCATGTCGATCCTGAGAAGACCAAAGCAATTCTTGATATGGACCCTCCGAAGAATCTTTGAGAACTTCGAGGCCTACAGGGACGTCTGGCATACATCCGGAGGTTCATAGCAAACCTTTCCGGCAAATGTCAACTCTTCATCCAGCTCATGAAGAAGGGAGTCTCTTACGTCTGGACAGAGGAATGCCAAAAGGCTTTCGACGACATCAAAGCCTACCTGATGAGCCCTCCAGTCCTGGTGGCACCCGTCGCCGGCAAACCATTCCTAATCTACGTCCGTGCCATGGATTATTCCCTCGGCACCCTGCTAGCTCAGAACAGCGACATAGGCTATGAGCAAGCAATCTACTACCTCAGCCGAACTCTGATCGGGGCCGAACACCGGTACAATCCCGTTGAAAAGGAGTGCTTGGCTCTGGTATTTGCCATCCAAAAGACTCGTCATTATGTCTCTGGCCAGACAATTCACGTTATTTCTCGAGTCAATCCGCTCAGGGTCCTCATGACGAAGCCAGGATCACTGAACTCCCGGCTAGCCACATGGGCGATCGTGTTAACGCCATACGACATGGTGTTCATTCCATAGAAGGCTGTTAAGGGTCAAGCTCTGGCCGACTTCTTAGCTACACACCCCATTCCAGAGTCCTCAAGACTCTATGAAGACATCCCGGATGAGGTCCAAGAATCAAATATCGTCGAAGAAAGCTCCGTCTGGCGGATGTTTTTTGATGGCGCTTCAAGAACAGGCCCCTAAGGCCAAATCGTCGCAGGAGTGGGGGTGGTATTAGTCTCCCCCGATCAGCTGGTCATCCAGCGTGCTTACTCCCTTTCGAAGCTGTGTTCCAACAATGTTGCTGAGTACAACGCGCTCATTATGGGACTCCAGCTAGCACAACAGCTGGGGGTGAATCATCTGGAAGCCTACGACGACTCAAAGCTCGTCGTAAATCAGATCAGAGGGCAATACGAGGTTCGCCATGAAGATTTGATCCCCTATCATGAAATTACATTGAACATCATTTCAACCTTCACCGGGTTCTTCATCGAACACGTACCTCGTCTACAAAATCTAGAGGTCGATGCTCTGGCTGGCCTCGCAGCCTCTTTGGCGGCACCCTTCGGAACTCAACACTACGTCACGGTGGTGGATCGAGACTTGGTCTGCCCTAAAAACAACCTGCGCTCACAAGTGGCTCACGCCATGTCAACGGGTGCCGGTGTTAACGTCCAATATTGGAGATTTTCGTTCATCGACTTCGCTGTCTACGGAATTCTCCCAGAGGACCCGAAAGAAGCCGTCTTGGTCAGGAGACGCTCTCTTCGATTCTACTACGATACGGCTACTAAAATGCTGTACCGACGCTCCTACGATGGACTTCTCCTTCGATGTTTGTCTAACGAAGAAGCAGTCAAAGCCCTTCGAGAAGCTCATGATGGAACCTGCGGGGCCCATCAGCCCGGTCCTAAGTTGCAGGATCGACTGCGACGCATGGGCTATTACTGGCCAACCATGGCCGCTGACGCTGTTGAATATGCTAAGAAGTGCCATGCGTGCCAGCTTCACGCAGACTTCATTCATACACCGTCCGAACCACTACATCCTACAGTCGCCTCCTGGCCCTTCGAAGCTTGGGGAATGGACATTGTGGGACCAATCACCCCTCCTTCATCGAGAGGACACTGCTTCATCCTAGCAATCACCGACTACTTCTCCAAATGGATAGAAGCAGTTCCTCTGGCAGAAGTGAAAAGCTCCAGGGTGATCAGCTTCATCTAGTACCACGTCATCTACCATTTCATGGTACCCGGAGGATCATCCACGATAATGGTCCTCAGTTTATCAGCCATGTCTTCAGCCGATTCTGTGACAAGAATCGTATTCAAAACGTAGCATCAACCGCCTACAATCCGGCAGCAAACGAATTAGCAGAGGCGTTCAACAAAACTATCGTCAGGCTACTCAAAAAGGTCGTGTCATCTAACAAACACGACTGGGATGAAAAGCTCAGCGAATGCCTTTGGGCGTACCGTACAACGGTACGGACCCCGACAGGTAACACACCATTCTCCTTGGTCTACGGAAGTGAAGCGGTACTGCCTCTCGAGATTCAGATACCCTCACTCCGCATAGCAATCATAAACCAACTCACAGAAGAAGACAATCAACGTCGTCGTCTGCGGGAACTGGAGGCACTTGACGAAAAGCGTCTTCTAGCTCAACAACGCATCGAACTCTACCAAGCCCGTATATCACAGGCTTTCAACAAGAAGGTCAAGCAGAGGACTTTCCAACTTGGCGACCTGGTCCTGGCAGTCAGGAGGCCGATGGTGTTGACTCACAAAATACCAGGAAAATTTGAGCCCAAATGGAAAGGACCTTTCATCATCGAGACGGTATAATCAAACGGTGCTTACCGTCTCGCCAAACCCAATGGGGACTTGTTCATGATGTCCATCAATGGCAAGTTCCTAAAGAAGTACTACTCTTGACATCTTTCAGACATGTGCTTCCACCAGGGGATCTGCGGACCCAATCATCAGGGCTCACAGACAATTCCCTTCCACAAAATCATACGCTTCCGGAACCCAGCTGTTCCGTGGTATCCTCCAGTAGAAGAACAACCACGTCCACATCACCTCTGAGTTGTTCCCCTATGCCCTATAAGGCAGAATCTTACAGCCCGTAGGATTAGGCTATCCTTCATGTTTACCACGTCCACATTACCTCTGAGTAAACATTCCGTACAGACAACCCCCGCGTTGCCGTACATCGATCGCAGAACTTCCACGTCCACATTACCTCTGAGTAGTTCCGTGCATCTCCTAGAGTCATTCCTACCACGTCCATAACACCTCTGAGTAGGAAGATTCTATCATTCGAATCCCATATTTGCCACGTCCATATTACCTCTGAGCAAATACATTGGGTCCTTCAAACTTATTATCTGTATCTAAAACCAAGGTACGCAGAAGATAGTAGGTCCACACAAATCATCAAAGTTCATGACAAGCAAAAATGAACACATCGCAGAAAATGGTGTACTTCTTTATTTCTAAAAAAAGAGAGTAAAGGATTACACTATCCCCAACAAGAGTTGCAAAAATACAAAAAACAGAGACTATAAGCCCTAAATATCCCTAGGGTTGGCGGAAAGCTCTGCAATTCGGCGTTTCAAATCTGCCGCCCGAGTCTCCACAGTCGCCAAGATTCGACGTTCAGCTTCTTGACGCATCGCTTCAACAGCCTCAGCAGAAGTTTTATTCTCGTGCTTCTCATCAAGCTGCTGTCTCTGCTGAGCCAGGATAAGAGCTCGGAGAGTGAAAGCCGCTACCTCCTTCTTGAATGCTACATGTTCAGCCTGGACACGTTCAGCGTCTAATAGGAGTCGGGCCCGTTGGTCCTCAAGGCGGCACATCTGCGCGTCAATCTCCGCGATATCAGCATCCAACGCAGCTCGCTTCTCCAATGTCTCCCACATAAACTGAGATAATTGCTCTACTACAGCTTCAGTCTCAGCCACTTCGCGTTCCCAGACACTCACTGTGGCCTGGTAGGAAGACTCAGTCTCGACGAGCAGCTTCTCCTTCTCCGCATCTATCAGGACGAAGAGGTCATTTTGCTGGATGCGCTCTAATTCGAAAAGCCGCTAGTCCAACTCAGCCACCGTGGCTTCCAGAATGACGGCCAGGTTATCGTGGCCCTAGTGAACACGGATCAGGTTGATATGAGGCAATGCCAGAGTTCTTGCCGTCGTAAAGCTCCCCTTGGCGTCCGTCACTGCCGACACCCCCCCTGCAGCATTTTGTAGACTGCCTCAACGATGAATTTTACGTATTCATCTGCGTCCGCCAGCACCTGCGGCGTCATAGTAGGGGTTGGAGGAGCTACTCCAGTCGGCGGACCGGAAAAAGACCCGTCGACCTCAACCTGCGAGGCTGGAACCTCGGTATCAGTAGGCTCTTCATCAACAGGGGCCTGACTACTAGTCCGAGGAGCCAAGGGAACAGAAGAAGCCGGGACAGGCGTCGAGATCGTACCCCAAGTGGAAGGAGCAACAGAGGGTTCTGTTACACCCTTACCCTTCCCAAACTCGGAAGTACCACCGACGTCAGTGGCCACCTCTCCAATACCCAACGTGCTATCACCAGCCAATACTTCCCCTGGCAGAACGAGGAGATCAACACTTACCTCCTGACTCGTCCCTGAAGTTAGGACCGCCAAACGGGTCTCTTCATCAAATCCCTCTACAGGTAGCCACCTCAGCTTCCGCCGCTGAGTCTGGGGTAGGGCTCGGCAATGATGCAGCCGACCTTCCCTTATCATAACAAGGAAGGGAATCAACCCTCTCCTCTGTTCCGACCATCTCTGTTGCCCCCGCAACAGGCTCTTGCAACCCTGGAGCGACGTCATCCGAAGACGACGAACTCCATCCAACATCATCATCACGAAGCCACGTGTTCGCTGGACCCTCAACGTCCAAGGCCCTCACGGCAGCTGGCACCTCCCCGGAAGTTGCTGCAACCTCTGTATCTCTTTCAACAAAGTCTGGAGATAGTAAAACCTCTGCGGGAACATCTTCAAGACTCTCCTCTATTGGAGACATTACCATCGGAGGGATACGCTCATCAGAAGAGCTTGCTACCTCATTCGGTTTACTGACACACGATTTTGAAATGCGGGTCTTTTTCTTCGACGATCCCTACAAGAAGAAAAGCACAAGTCACCAAAATGACAAGATGAGCCAAAGTTACGGAGGACTCCTTACCTCAGCAGGAGCTGATTCCACTGGCGGTATAGGTGGTACTCCCGTTGCCTTTGGAGTCGTCGTCTTTCTCGACTTTTTTTGGTACAAATGAGCCAGCTTCTGCGTCAGCCCGCCTCTTCCCAACAAGGGGATCTCTCACTGATGCTGCAGCAGCAGCCCAATATCTCGTCCGTTCTGAAGGGCGATATGACCGAGCCACCATCGACATGTTCGCCGTGGCCTCCAGCTGAGTTCCAATGATGAAACTAGTCTCTCTGTCATAACCTGGAGACGCAGCATTCATTGTGCAATACAGCTTAGCGGTCGAATACAGGATCTGTGGCCGAAGGTTACGAATGGGAGCCGTAAACTGAACACCAGTACATCCGGCATTGTAATATTGCCAGTTATGTGCATCCCTGTGGCAGCTCAGTTATATGCATCCCTGGGGCAGCTCAGTTATATGCATCCCTTCAGCAGCCCAGTTATGTGCCGCTCTTCCTGGCAGGCTCACCTGATAAATGCTTCGACTAATGAAGCATTTATTGAGCAGAACGAGGGTGGCAATCAACCCTCTATCCCAGGAAGGGAAAAGAACCACAAGCTAACCTGTGGCCAGGGGAGGATTCGAAAAAGCCTCCAAAGCCAAAGGAAGACCGTGATCGAAATTGCGGCCAAAGGAGCAGCTTTTAACACAACCAGAATGGACTACATCCATTTTGAAGGAAGAAAGAGCCACCAAAGCCGTAGCACCGCAATCCCGATCTACGGCTCTTCCTGCACAACGAAGACGAGGCCCGAGCATCCCCATCTTTGGATGCAACAGGCACCTTCCGCCTGCCTCGGAAGCCCTCGACTCCGACTTTTGGATGTAACAGTCACCTTCAAGTGCATCAATGAAGACATTGCGTCGCATCTTCACCCTCGGGAGCATCTCGTCAACAGAATGCATTCGAGTAAACGAATTCATGTCGGAAGGAGGTGAGAGAACGAAAAGCAAACCCTCTCTCTATGCCACTATTTATAGGCTGGGCAGATCAAACCCATGCGCCAAGTGGATGGCTCTCCGAATTCCGTGCAATAAATTTGCATTAAATGGATGAACAGGACGCTTCGAATTTAGCCGAGTCAAAACGGCTATTTAAAGCACTCGAAGAACGCAACTGTTGCACCATCAAAGACGTCTCACGAAGCGGATGCGCCGGCCAGACCGCGCATCACACAGACGCGCCCTTTAACATCAAGCGCATCACATAGACGCGCCCTTCAGTACCAAGAGCATCACAGGGAATGCGCCCCCATGCGCCTAGTAGGACGCCAACCGACGCGTCCACTCAGCTGTCTATCGAATGTCACAAATATTAAATACTGAACTGACAGAGTTGGCAGCACGCCTTCCAAAGTCTGAATAGTCGACAGCTTTTTCAGAAGACGAAGCATCGCCAACATCAGCATCATCATTACTTCTCTCCGACGGCTACTGCCACGTGGCAACCCAACCATCTCGTATGTGCCTCCGCGGCCATGCACCCAAACCTGTATACGCCTCAAAAGCTGTGCGCCTCAGACCTTTTACTGATCCCTAAAGACAGAAGAAAAGTCACTGTTACAACTCTACAAGCGCCTCAAAAGCCATGCGCCCCAGACTTCTCCCTGATCCCAAAAGATAGGAGTAAAGTCACTACTGAAGCTCCGCATGCGGCTCAAAAGCCATGCGCCCAGAATGGTTCGTGACTCCTAAAGGTTACGAGCCAAATTCTCTTCATGCGCCCAATCTTAGGTGCATCCTACCAGATCATCCCCCCACCAAATTCGAGATCTCCGAGCCATGGGTCGACGACACGTATCCTTTGACTCAACGCATCCAAGATCTCAGCAACAGAAAGATCTTCTTCTCCGCTACGTGCCGGTTCACAACAGCAACATGAAGAAGTCAACCCCCTCGATCAGGGCACATCGTCCATGCTCCTCCATCAGCAATCAATACGTGGCATCCCCGCGTACAGGCGCATCCTACATATGCGCGCATGAGCAGCCAGCCTGCAAAACTATAAATAGAGGGATCATTTCCTTCTTTTGGAGAGACTAGGACCAACCTACGTGCACACATATCAACTTCTACAGCGAACAGACAGAGACTTTGCACCACCAGAGAGGCAGATACAGACACTCAACGTCTTCCTTCTCTCAGCAAGCTCCAGCACCCAGAGCAATCCAGACCTTTAGAGAACCGATAACCGTCGTCAGATCGTCAACGGAGTCAACGCATTACCACTCACTCCATCGGCACAAGGGACCCAGATTAAACAAAAGTGTACTTTTAGGACTACGTCTAAGTCCTATATTGTAATACTTTTCTGTTTGTATTGAAATTTACAATCAAAGAATTTTAATGGCAAACAAGCTGGCGACTCTGCTGGGGACCTCTTTTTCCTCCAACAAGAAAGCTGTGTCGTAATCCGACGACGTGAATGTGGGCTCCTCCCACAAGACGCTGGTCGTACGCCTCAATCAACAGGCGTATAAAGAGTTCATATCTGAAGGCAGTACGAGTACTTCGAAGCGACTGTCGACGCCGAAGAAGACCCGCCGAGTCTGGGTGCGCAAGGTCGACGCCTCGGGCACCACCACCGAAAGGGATGCGCCAATCCAGCCTTCCCTTCCTGCTGACGTCCTCAGCAACAAAGATGCGCCCGCTGGTGCAACGCATCTCTCGGTGAAACGTGCGGTTAACTACGTTCCCCAGCCATCTCCCTCTCAGGCGAGGAAGATACGTCGACGGAGCAGGGGCGCAGCCAATGCCCCGTGCATCACCTCTGATGTGCCACATAAGATCTCTGTCTTTGACAGACTCACTCGCTGGAGTGGCGAGGAGAATTTAGATTCTGAGTACTACGTGCCCCAGCGGCCTGGTACAAAAAAGTCCAAGGCAGTACGGGCCATGCGTCCCAAACGTGCTATGCCAGCAACAAGCCAGAAGTATGCGCTCACAATCATGCGCGCGGCTGATGGTAAGTTGTACAAGGTCGACTCGAGTGCTGCGGCGCCGAGAACGAGCCGACCTTCAAAGTCCTTGTCACACTTGGGCGCATCTACTGCGTGTACAACCAAGTCGAGTAAGACAAATCCAGTGGTCTTGAACTCCCGCGTCTCCTCTGGTTGTACGTTTGAGGTCCGTTCAAGTCACTCTAAATGCTGTAGTTCCTCCACTACTGATCGGGATGCCTGTTTGGTATTAGATCAGGGGGCGCAACACTCACTTGACCACCCCGGCGCTTGGCCTTGCCATGCGCCTGAAGGGGGTGCGAAGGTGGCACTCTCCTCCAACGATCTGCGTAACGTGATTACTCACAAACATCGATCAGGAGAGTTGACTGACAAGCACGATGCGCCTCTCACGGGGCATACTTGTGCTGTGGTCACCATCAACTGCTGTTGTAAATCGGCAGTCCCACCAAGGCAGTCGGTGTTCCAGCGGCTGCAATCATCAATACCTCTCCGACGTCGCCTCGGGAAGAAGGTGTCAACAGAAGAAGAACCAACGGCTGCTTCATACAACGTGATCTCCAACTCCTGGTCAGTCCGAAAGACGACTGGCGGTCTCTCTTCCTCGTCCAAAAGCCAGCCGAGGAAAACCAAGACATCTGTCTCATCCTCCGGAGTGTTCGAAGGCACTCGAGCGAGAAAGAAGATCATGGAGGAAGCTGGGGGTAGTCAGACCCTTGTCGAGCCTCCTTCTGAAGACGAGTGTGTCCAAAGCACACCTGGGGCAGATCCTCGAGGCGAAGTCAGCCTCCCAGAAGCCCTTGAAGACGAGGATATCCCCAGAACATAGCTGGGGGTAGTCTAGCATCTGCGGACCCGAGTTCCAAATGTGAAGAGGCCCTTCAAGATGGAGCTGAGGGTAATCAGGCCCTTACAGATGCGCCTATGGTGAATGTTCTCCCGAACATAGCCAGGGGTAGCCCAGACGAAGCTCCAGGTGAAGCAACTCCCCTATAAGGGAGTGAGGCCGAGAGTGAGGCCTCAATCCATCCATCCACTCTCGGTCGCGTCATGACAGTAAACGTGACTGAGGCTGATGTCGAGTCTGATGCGCCGCCAACAGATCTCGTCCGGCGCATAGATACTCTGGAGGGAGGACTCAAAACCCTCTCTGCCTCCATGTAAACACTGACTCATGCAGTGTTTGAGATATGGTCAGCTTTGACTAGGACACCCTCTACCGGTCCCGATCTGGGGGCCAATGGAGAGTCGAGTGTACCCCTTCAATGGGTATCCTCGGACGCAGATCGCCGCGAAGCACCTCGGACGTCGGAGCCCTCAAATGCTCAACATCTGGTGGTACCACCTTCCCCGACTCCTAGCTCCGCGGAAGACGTGGTCGAGATGATCAGGGACCTGCGCGAGCGCTTTGAGTCCAAGACGAGACAAGAAGAGCGCCAGAAAATGGGCATCCCCCAGCTTTATCCCCTTGAGTGGAACAAGGTGGTTTATCCTCCAAAGTATAAACCACAAACACTGACGCCGTACGACGGGAAGGACTCTCATCGTCGCTACCTGACGTATTTCTAGTCTTAGATGGGACATCTTCCGAAGGAGGACGCGCTTCTTACCAGCATATTTGTTGGGGCACTGAAAGGAGTGGCGTACGACTGGTACCACAGCCTCCCCGATAATTCAATATCTTCCTTCGACGACCTGACGCGCCTCTTTCTCGACCATTTCTACGATGGTGGGAAGGACATGACAATGGCATCCCTTATAGAGATACGCCAGAAGGAGAAGGAAATAGTTCGAGTATTCATTGAACGCTTCCGACAGGCCTACTTCAGACTGCCCTCGGGCATGCCAGAACATGCGCTTCTCTCCTCCTGCAGCATGAACATGATTCCTGCAGTCAAGCTCTGGCTCAACTCTACTCCTCCTCCCGACTGGAGCTCCTTGATCATTGAAGCAGAAGCCGCGGAGAAGAAGGCAGCCAACGCTCGTCTTCTGGGAGTCAGTTTCCCTGCCTTCAAGGACAAGGGAAAATAGCCTGCAACCAACAACCCCGGACGAGAAGCAAAGGGGAAGCAGGCATTGACTGTCAATGCCTCAAAAGGTGCATCAGCACCTACTCAGAAGCCTCCACTTGCACCAAGGCCGAAGGAGGTTTACTCGTTCAACGATGAAGACACCCTGCAGCTCTTTGAGATACTGAAGCAGGGCGACAAGATCAAGCTTCCGGACCCTAAACGTCCTGATGAGGTTGGAAAAGTGGACAACCCGAGGTACTGTCACTACCATCGGTTTGTCGGACACCCAACCAAGGACTGCTATGTCCTCAAGAATTACATCCAGCACATGATCAATGCGGATGTAATCTCCGTTGACTACGAAGAGAAGACGGTGTCGGCCAACGTGGTGTCACTCCAGTTTGGCACCCTGCTGCCGACTACAACACAGGATGGTGTTGTCCCCATCCCTAAGGCGACAATAGCGGTGGTTAACTTACCACCAACCCTTGACAACGTGAGTGGACTCATCCCACTCACCACATCTCGGGGAGAGATCCTGTGGGTTCACCCCGATCTCGTCTCCGAGGTGACTCAACCGGAGGTACGCCCTACCTCCAAGTCCAAAGGAAGGAAGATCAAGTCTTGTCGTACGGTCTCTTCTTCAGCGGAAGAGGCACTTCCTGTGCAGATGCGTTCACAACAGAACGTCCAACCCGACGAAGCTGCCGTCGAGGTGGTGCCTCCGGGCACCGTCCCTGCTGTCCAGGACGAGGGCCCGTCTAAGCCCTCAGCAGCCAATAAACAGAAGCAGATAGAGGCCCGCTTCGATAGGCCCCTGCGAAAAGAGAATGCCTCAGGGCTAGCCAAGCCACACAACTTCGACATATTGGCACAACTCGCCAGTACTCCTGGCCGCCTATCTCTGTTCGAGCTCCTCCGTCTTTCCAAAGAATCCCGAGAAGCTCTCTGCGAAGCTCTAAAGGATGCTGAATCCTTTCTCAGTCAGGTCAAGCAGCCGGAAGATCTCCCGACTGTGTGCAAGTACTGTCACTGTACGTAGGAGGTTATCCCCAATATAACCTTCAACGAACAGGACATGTTGCTCAAACACAATCGACACAACAGGCCGCTGTATTACACAGGGTACATCGGTTCAGTCAAGGTGAAACAGATTCAGATTGATCCGGGGTCTTCGCTCAGCATCATCCCTAAGATGCTGCTCTCAACACTGGGGATCCCAATGTACCGACTAGCTCCCTCTAACACGACAATCAGTGGTTTCAATGCCAGCAAAAGCGAACCACTGGTCAAAATACGACTAAAGTGCCACATCGGTAACCTCAGAACCAAGGTCACTTGTTATGTCGTGGACGCTGAAGTCAACTACAATATCCTGTTGGGTCGCACATGGCTGTACGAGTACATGGTGGTGCCATCCACGTTCCACCAATGTATGAAGTACGTGTCCACCAATAACGTCATCCGTACGGAGTTCGCGGACATCGATCCCTTTAAATGGATTGAAGCCTACTTCACCGATGCCGACTTATACAAGTCACCTGACGAGGAGGAGGCCAATGATGCTGATGACGAAGCAGAAACGGCAGCAGAGCCGGACATGGAGCCTGAGGTCACTCCCGATGTTCCTTTGAAGATCTGACTCAAAGGCAAACCGCCTCAGAAGTTGCCCCCCGTGAGCATTAAGCTATCCGGGAAAGCACCAGCTGCTCCTGAAGCTCCCCTGAAGATACGGCTCAAGAAAAAGCTCCCTCAAACATCGGCTCCCCTTGTGGCAAAACTACAGGGGAAGGTGCCAGTCACCGGAGGCGCAGCGGAGGCACCTCTGAAGGTGCGTCTTAAGGGCAAGCCGCCGCCATCCCAGCCGCCAGAGAAGGCCCATGTAGTCCTCTCGGACTCCCAGATCAACGCTGTGGTGGACCCTCCCGATCCTACTCCAGTGCTTACAGATGAAGAGCTGGGAGAATATATCTCGGGCGATGTAGATGCCCCATCTCTCGACAATGCAATCCTACGGGATAAAATCTTGCATTTCATCAATAATAGAGTATTTTTTAATTATTCTAGTCTTCCACATTGGAATGCCATATATACATTAGATAACGCTCTACGGTCGTTGCAAACACAAATAACGACCGTCCATCATGTAAATCGAGTAGTCCCGTCCCAAGGGGTCTGTTACATAGTTCCACCACGGAGTTGAGATGAAGAATCCATTATCTTCGGCAAGGTCGAGCGTCATCAAGACCTCCCGCTACTCGAGCCAGAACCAGATGCCGGCAGAATGCAACTCTATCGGTACACGGACAAGGTAAAGTACCTCATCCAAAAGATGGGTTACGACCTAAAAAACGACAAAGACCTGAACTACGACAAAGGTCGACGTCTCCCTCTCCGGCTTCCAACACCTAAAGGAAAGCCGCAGGACTACTACAACAAAACTCGACAGGGGGTAGGCTATGTCACGCCGCCGTCAACTCTAGAGAATTCAGACGCAGAAGAAGTAGAACATTCTCACTCGTATGAAGCATCAACGTGGGATTCCGATACCAGTATCGGATCTGTCTTCAAGAGAGTGCTGTCAGCCAATATGACATCTGCACAATCTCAAGAAGAAGAAGGCGAAGACCAAGCGCCGGAATTCTTTGAAGAAGAACCCTAGGCTCAACGTCTGGGATAACAATAGAAGTCTCGTTTTGAATTACGTGAACCTCCCACCGAAGACGAAGTCGAGCAGATCGACCTTGTGGATGGATCTTCTTCCAAACCCATCTTCATCAGCAAAAGCCTAAAAGGAGAAGACCGAGAATCTTTAATCCAGCTGGCTAAAGAATATATCGACGTCTTCGCCTGGAGCTACGAAGATATACCGGGACTTGATCCCCAGATCGTGATGCATAGGTTGAACATCTTGCCTGATGCCAAGCCGATCAAGCAACAACAGCGACGCTTCCGTCTGGACATCATGAACGCCATCGATCAGGAGGTAGACAAACTCTTGACTAGCGGCTTCATCTGTAAAGAGCAACACCCAGATTGGGTAGCCAACGTCGTCCCTGTCACCAAGAAGAATGGGAAGATACGAGTCTGTATCGACTTCAGAGACCTCAACTCTACTTGCCCGAAGGACGAATTCCCGCTTCCAATCACCGACGTGATGATCGACAACACATGTGGCTTCGAGCGTATGTCTTTCATGGACGGGTATTCGGGCTACAACCAGATCAAGATGTTCCCCGATGACGTAAAATATACGTCATTCAGGACTCCAAAGGACATTTTCTGCTACACAGTGATGCCCTTCGACTTGAAGAATGCAGTACCAATCATAGAAACAGTCAAGAAAGAGGCACGTCAAGTCATCGAAGGAAGATATTTAATTGTCGGGGAGGCTGTAGTACCAGTCGTACGCCACTCCTTTCAGTTCCCCAACAAATATGCTGGTAAGAAGCGCGTCCTCCTTCGGAAGATGTCCCATCTGAGACTGAAAATATGTCAGGTAGCGACGAGGAGAGTCCTTCCCGTCATACGGCATCAGTATTTATGGTTTATACTTTGGAGGATAAACTACCTTGTTCCACTCGAGGGGATAAGGCTGGAGGATGCCCATTTTCTGGCGCTCTTCTTGTCTCATCTTGGACTCAAAGCGCTCGTGCAGGTCCCTGATCATCTCGACCACATCTTTCATGGAGCTGGGAGTCGGGGAAGGTGGTACCACCGGATGTTGAGCATTTGAGGGCTCCGACGTCCGAGGTGCGTCGCGGCGATCTGCGTCCGAGGATACCCGTTGAAGGGTTACACTCGACTCTCCATTGGCCCTCGGATCGGGACCGGTAGAGGGTGTCCTGGTCAAAGCTGACCGTATCTCAAACACTGTCTGAGTCAGTGTTTGCATGGAGGCAGAGAGGGTTTTGAGTCCTCCCTCCAGAGTATCTATGTGCCGGACGAGATCTGTTGGCGGCGCATCAGACTCGACATCAGCCTCAGTCACATTTATTGTCATGACGCGGCTGGGAGTGGATGGATGGGTTGAGGCCTCACTCTCGGCCTCACTCCCTTGTAGGGGAGTTGCTTCTCCTGGAGCTTCGTCTGGGCTACCCCTGGCTATGTTCGGAAGAACATTCACCATAGACGCATCTGCAAGGGCCTGATTACCCTCAGCTACGTCTTGAAGGGCCTCTTTGTCTCTGGAACTCGGGTTCGCAGATGCTAGACTACCCCCAGCTATGTTCTGGAGGATATCCTCGTCTTCAGGGGCTTCTGGGAGGCTGACTTCGCCTCAAGGATCTGCCCCAGGTGTGCTTTGGACACACTCGTCTTCGGAAGGAGGCTCAACAAGGGTCTGACTACCCCCTGCTTCCTCCATGATATTCTTTCTTGCTCGAGTGCCTTCGAACACTCCAGAGGATGAGACAGATGTCTTGGTTTTCCTTAGCTGACTTTTGGACGAAGAAGAGAGACCGCCAGTCGTCTTTCAGACTGACGAGGAGTTGGAGATCACGTTTCATGAAGCAACCGTTGGTTCTTCTTCTGTTGACACCTTCTTTCCGAGGTGACGTCGGAGAGGTGTTGATGATTGTAGCCGCTGGAACACCGACTACCTTGGTGGGACTGTCGCTTTGCAACAGCAGTTAATGGTGACCACAGCACAAGTATGCCCCGTGAGAGGTGCATCATGCTTGTCAGTTAACTCTCCTGATCGGCGCTTGTGAGTAATCACGTTACGCAGATCGTTGGAGGAGAGTGCCACCTTCGTACCCCATTCAGGCGCATGGCAAGGCCAAGTACCAGGGTGGTCAAGTGAGTGTTGCGCCCCCTAATCTAATACCAAACAGGCATCCCGATCAGTAGTGGGGGAACCAGAGGAGGTGCGAGAGTTCAAGACCACTGGATTTGCCTTACTCGACTTGGTTGTGCACGCAGTAGATGCACCCAAGTGAGATAAGGACTTTAAAGGTCGGCTCGTTCTCGACGCCGCAGCACTCGAGTCGACCTTGTACATCTTACCATCAGCAGCGTGCATGATTGTGAGCGCATGCTTCTGGATTGTTGCTGGCATAGCATGTTTGGGACGCATAGCCCGTGCTGCGTTGGACTTCTTCGTACCAGGCCGTTGGGGCGCATAGTACACAGAATCCAAATTCTTCTCACCACTACAGCGAGTGAGTCTGTCAAAGACAGAGATCTTCTGTGGCACATCAAAGGTGATGCACAGGACATTGGCTGCACCCCTGCTCCGTCGATGCATCTTCCTCGCCTGAGAGGAAGATGGCTGGGGAACATGGTTAGCCGTACGTTTCCCCGAGAGATGCGCTGCACCAGCGGGCACATCTTGGTTGCTGAGGACGTCAGCAGGAAGGGAAGGCTGGATTGGCACATCCCCTTTGGTGGTGGTGCCCGAGGCGTCGACCATGTGCACCCAGACTCGGCGGGTCTTCTTCGGCTTCGGCAGCCGCTTCGAAGGACTCGCACTGCCTTCAGATATGAACTCCTCATATGCCTGTTGATTGAGGTGTACGACCAGCATCTTGTGGGAGGAGCCCACCTTCACATCGTCGGATTGCGACACAGCTTTCTCGTTGGAGGAGAAAGAGGTCCCCAGCAGAATCGCCAGCTTGTTTGCTATTAAAATTCTTTGATTGTAAATTTCAATACAAACAGAACAGTGTTACAATATAGGACTTAGACGTAGTCCTAGAAGTACACTTTTGTTTAATCTGGGTCCCTTGTGCCGATGGAGTGAGTGGTAATATGTTGACTCCGTTGACGTTCTGACGACGGTTATCGGTTCTCTGAAGGTCTGGATTGCTTTGGGTGCTGGAGCTTGCTGAGAGGAGAAAGACATTGAGTGTCTGTATCTGCCTCTCTGGTGGTACGAAGTCTTTGTCTGTTCGCTGTAGAAGTTGATATGTGTGCACGTAGGTTGGTTCCTGTGTCTCCAAAAGAAGGAAATGATCCCTCTATTTATAGTTTTGCAGGCTGGCTGCTCATGCACGCATATGTAGGATGCGCCTGTATGCGGGGATGCCACGTGTTGATTGCTGATAGAGGCGCATGGACGATACGCCCTAATCGAGGGGGTTGACTTCTTTATGTTGTTGTTGTGAACCGGCACGTAGCGGAGAAGAAGATCTTTCTGTTGCTGAGATTTTGGATGAGTTGAGTCAAAGGACACGTGTCGTCGATCCATGGCTCGAAGATCTCGGATTTGGTAGGGGGGATAATCTGGTAGGATGCACCTAAGATTGGGCGCATGAAGAGACTTTGGCTCGTAACCTTTAGGAGTCAGGGACAATTCTGGGCGCATGGCTTTTGAGGCGCATACGGAGCTTCAGTAGTGACTTTACTCCTGTCTTTTGGGATCAGAAAGAAGTCTAGGGCGTATGGCTTTTGAGGCGCATACAGAGTTGTAACAGTGACTTTCCTTCTGCCTTTAGGGATCAGTGAAAGGTCTGAGGTGCACAGCTTTTGAGGCGTATGCAGGTTTGGGTGCATGGCCGCGGAGGCACATGCGAGATGGTTGGGTGGCCACGTGGCAGTAGCCGTCGGAGGGAAGTAATGATGATGCTGACGTTGGCGATGCTTCGTCTTCTGAAAAAGCTGCCGACTGTTCAGACTTTGGGAGGCGTGCTGTCAACTCTGTCAGTTCAGCATTTAATGTTTGTGATATTCGATGGACAGCTGAGTGGGCACGTCGGTTGGCGTCCCACTAGGCGCATGGGGGCGCATCCCCTGTGATGCTCTTGGTACTGAAGGGTGCGTCTATGTGATGTGCTTGATGTTAAAGGGCGCGTCTGTGTGATGTACGGTCTGGCCGGCGCCTCCGCTTCGTGAGACGTCTTTGATGGTGCAACTGTTACGTTCTTCGAGTGCTTTAAATAGCCGTTTTGACTTGGCTGAATTCGAAGCGTCCGGTTCATCCATTTAATGCAAATTCATTGCACGGAATTCGGAGAGCCATCCACTTAGCGCATGGGTTTGATCTGCCCGGCCTATAAATAGTAGCATGGAGAGAGGGTTTGCTTCTCGTTCTCTCACGTCCTTCCTACATGAATTTGTTTACTCGAATGTATTCTGTTGACGAGATGCTCCCGAGGGTGAAGATGCGACGCAATGTCTTTATTGATGCACTTGAAGGTGATTGTTACATCCAAAAGTCGGAGTCGAGGGCTTCCGAGGCAGGCGGAAGGTGTCTGTTGCATCAAAAGATAGGGATGCTTGGGCCTCGTCTTCGTTGTGCCGGAAGAGCCGTAGATTGGGATTGCGGTGCTACGGCTTTGGTGGCTCTTTCTTCCTTTAAAATGGGTGTAGCCCATTCTGGTTGTGTTGAAAGCTGCTCCTTTGGCCGCGGTTTCGATCACGGTCTTCCTTTGGCTTTGGAGGCTTTTTCGAAGCCTCCCCTGGCCACATGTTGGCTTGTGGTTCTTTTCCCTTCCTGGGATAGAGGGTTGATTGCCACCCTCGTTCTGCTCAATAAATGCTTCATTAGTCGAAGCATTTATCAGGTGAGCCTGGCTGGAAGAGCGGCACATAACTGGGCTGCTGAAGGGATGCATATAACTGAGCTGCCCCAGGAATGCACATAACTGAGGATGCACATAACTGAGCTGCTGAAAAGGATGCGCCTTGCTGAGGGCGCATGGTGGGATGCGCCTGGCTGAGGGCGCATGTTGGGATGCGCCTGGCCGAGGGCGCATGTTGATTGCTGGCTGTAGACTTAGGATCTTTTCTTTGTAGAAATTCTCCTTTGTACAGTCTTTTTTAGACATGTAATAGACTTTTATATGTTAAATAAAAAGTCTTTTTTTAATGTCAATATTTGTTGCTTTTTGCTGTGAAGCACTTTGTCCAAGCTACCTACATATTTACTAATTGTATGTTGAGTTTGGGTTAAATTGGTATTGGATTTGGTTCAATTTCTGGTTAGGACTGTCAGGACTGAAATTTGGGTTTTGGGTTTTCTGTTTTGAACTAGAAATGCAATATTGGTTTCCTAAAACCTGAACTAAATTCCTATTTCCTGAGATTCAATCTTATTGTACTGAAATTGGTTCCTTTCCTTTTTTCTGTAAGTTGAATTGAATGTTATTTTTTTTTATACTGTATTGCCTGTAAACCTGAGATCTTGTTCTTCTTAAATGAGCTGTAGACTAAAATGGTTGATTCATGTTTCACTGTCATGTGGGTTGTGTTTTTAACTGATTAATTCCAGATTTCAATGATGATTCCTGTTTTCCATTGACACTTAAACACAAATGTACACTAATTGTTTTCCTATTCACCCTAAAACTCTTTACACACACTCTTGTATTCTCTCACACACCCTCATGTCTCACACCCTCTTGCACACACATGTCTTCATTCACACATGCCACCACCACATCCCTTTCCTATTTCTCCAGGTATATATATTTGTGTAATATATATATATATATATATATATATATATTATATATATATATATATATATATATATATATATATATATAATATGTATATTGTAGGTATACCTATATGCTAAAGTGTGTTACCATATTATATTAATATGGATATATATAATGTATATGTGATATACATATAGTAGCCTATATGTTATATGTGTATTTCTATATTAGATTATATAATTATATCTATGTGTGTATATTATATATATTGTCATGTGTGTATGTGTTATGGGTTGGCTTATAGGCATGATATAGCCTATGGTCTATGTTTGTGTCTGCTTGACTAGTGAGCCTAGATTGGACTTGTGTAGCCTTGTTAGACCTAGAATAGACTAGTTAGACTAGTATAGACTTGTTTGACTTAGGTTTGACTAGGTTGACCTAGTTTGACTTCTAGGGTTGACCAGAGTTGACCAAGAGTTGACTTTGGCTTAGATTCACCTAGATTCATGTAGAATGCATTGTAGTGCATCTTATTACCATTCTGGACTTGTTGTAACTTGTGCTGTTCTAATACGAGCCAGATACCACTCCTCGGACAGTTTATCTTGGACATTCAGATAGTAGGCGAGTACATTCTATGATCTTTTCATACTTGTCTGGACTATATTCTTGCTCTAGATTACTCTATTTGATGCTGACACGTATCTTCACGGATTAGTACTATATGGATCCTTTCCTGAGATGTTATCCCTCTATGGGTGCATCGGGTATTTTATGTTCATGTGCTTTATCATGTGCATCAGGTACTCCTTGTACTCGTACTAGTTCATGTATTTACATGTTCTCATGTGCTTTCATGTACTATTATGTGCCTCATGTACAACTCATTACATGAGTTTACGTATCTTAAGCTGTATTCATGTGCCTATAACGTAACTTGAATGAATCCTTGTGTATTGATTGGGGCGGGGTGAGTAGAATTGGTTATGTGAACACTATCTCCAGTAGGTATTCATGTGCTTCTTAGTTGTATTCATGTGCTCCTAAGCCGTTTACATAACCATATTGTACTCTAAATCATGTAGCCACTTACAGACTTTACTATCATGTATTTACTTTCAGTTACAAATATCTCCAGTTTTCTCGTACTTTCTTTTCAGCATTTCCTGTATTTTACTCTATTGAGGTATATTCTGTTATGTCACCCCCATTCGGGGAGTATAACTGTTATTACCTTAAACTGTTAGATGTTGTGACCTAGGACAGCGTTTTACCGCCGACACTGCGGCGTAGGCTGGACATACCCACGTCTCGTGCCCTTACTCTAGGGTGCGGGTCGTGACAGCGGCCAGCAACCGCACGCGCAGCAGCATGCGCGGCAGTAGTAGCAGCGGCCACGGCTGCCGTTGTCGCCGGCCACGCATCACCGTAGGCAGCCCCCCTCCGGCGAATCCCTGGGCTGTCTTCCCTTGGCGGCCACCGTCCTCCGGGATGCGCCGTCTAGCCGATTCGTGCATTTCGTACGAATTCCCGCCGTGACGCGCGTGGAATCAAGTCCGTTTTGGCATCCCGTCGCAGCAACTTTGCGCACGATTTCTAAGAAATCCGACCGTTGGATCGGCAATTTATTCATTCCGTCACAATCTTTGTATATCCACCTTCACTCCTGTCAATTTTTGTCTGTTAATTTTATCGTTTGATACATCAAAACCGGCCGCCAAGTTGTTCGTTTAAATTGTATAAATTTTGGACAGTTTTACGGAGCCAACTTCGTCAGCTTGTACCTCCTCCACCGCAGCTCCATTTGGTGTGCTACCAGTTCTTGTGCGAAGCTGGTATAACCCTCTTACTACCCCTCCAGTTTCGTTTCATTGTGAGCTTGTTTGATTGGTTGAATTCGACGCCAAAGTTGGTCGTCCGAATTCGTAATTTCCAACTTATAAAATTCTATTTTTGAACACGGAACTCCAGATTTCATTTCTGAAACCACCAGTAGACTCGTGGCGTCGTTCTGACATATTTTTATATAAAATTTGTTAGATTTGGAGGACGTGGGCCCTGGCACATTTTTGGTGCAAAGTGGATCCCACAGTCCAGGTCAACGGGACTTTTTAACGTCGGCTCATCGGAATCCAATTCCGGATATACCATTGAGTTCGTATCGTCATTCTGGACTCGTTGACATATAATTTGCTAGGTTTTCGTGGACATTGGATCCGACACGCATTTTGGTGCAAGTCAGATACCAATATCCGGGTCAACGGGTCATTTTGAGATCGGCTTATCGGAATCCAATTCCGGATATACCGTTGAGTTCGTATCGTCATTCTGGACTCATTGACATGTAGTTTGCTGAGTTTTGAGAACATTGGCTCCGGCACGCATTTCTGTACAAATCGGAATTCCAATGTTCTGGTCAACGGACCAAATTGAGATCGGGTCAACGGAATCCAATTCTGGATATACCGTTGGGTTCGTATCATCATTCTGGTTTTGCGAACAAATAATTTGTTATATTTTGTAGACTTATTTTCTTACACATTTTTCGGTGCAAACGGCTCCGTCACGGATACCGTTTTGACCCGAAATTACATTTTTGCCCATGTATCCAAATTGGACCGATAGGTAGGCTATCCTAGCTAATTTGACCATTCTGGACACGTTGGCGATGTTTATTTCATCATCCGACAATGTTTGTAGATAGTTTCTCTATGTATCACCTTTTATTAATAATTAATTCTTATAATATTTGTATTTCGGGATTAGTACAACGAAACTGAGATCAGTCAATTCTAATGATCTCACATCGCTGAAATTGGCAAGACAGACACGTGGATCACTATAATAAGATTATTAACTTTACCGTTAATCATCTTATCTCGATTTGCGTGTCGTAAATTTTGACGTACGAATAACGAAGTACACTTTATATCTTTAATAATTAGACTAGAATTGACCCTGTTTGACCAGAGTTGACCAGTTGACCAAAGTCAATTGTAAGTCAACACTTGACCTAATTTGACTAGATTATTGACCGGAGTTGACCTAGAGTTGATTTGACTTAAAAGAACCTAGGATAATATAGATTGCTTGTAGAGATTCATTTATTACAACTTGAACACCTTGTAACCTGTGTTGCTTTAAATAGGACTATGTGGCTTTAGTTGGACCCCTATACCTATCAGCTGTTCAGGTTATCAGGCGAGTACATTCTCCGATCATTTCATATCCTGCTTAGAATTATTTTTCTGCTTTAAATTACTTTACTTGATACTGTCACGTTGGTCACACGGATTAGTACTGTATGGATCCCTTCTTGAGATGTTATCCCCTCAGGGAGCATCGGATACTTCATGTTCTGCGCGTTTCACTTACATGGCGTATCACTATGCTTCATGGTTCATTGAATCACTTTTGACATGTACTCTCATGATCACAGAGTCTTCCTTGAATCCTTCCATTTATTAGGCTTCCTAGAATCCCCATTTATGGGACTATCATATAGCACCCTTCGGGGGCTGTTGCATGAATCATAACATAACCTGGCTGGATCCTTGTGTATTGATTGGGGCACGGGAGAGTAGAAGTGGACATGTGAATAATATCCAAGTAGTGTAGCATCAGAATCATTCCATAGTGTAGCATCAGAATCATCCTATGCCATTTACATGTCTATATTGTACTCCGACTCACTAGCCACTGTTAGTTCTTTATGTACCGTTGGGTTCGTATCATCATTCTGGTTTCGTGGACAAATAATTTGTTATATTTTGTAGACTTATTTTCTTGCACGTTTTTCGGTGCAAACGGCTCCGACACGGATACCGTTTTGACCCAAAATTACCTTTTTGCCCCAGTGTCCAAATTGGACCGATGGGTAGGCTATCCTAGCAAATTTGACCATTCTGGACAGGTTGGCGATGTTTATTTCATCATCCGACAATGTTTGTAGATAGTTTCTCTATGTATCACCTTTTGTTAATAATTAATTCATATAATATTCGTATTTCGAGATTAGTACAACGGAATTGAGATCAGTCAATTCCAGTGATCTCACATCGCTGAAATTGGCAAGACGGACACGTGGATCACTATAATAAGATTATTAACTTTACCGTAAATTATCTTATCTCGATTAGCATGTCGTAAGTTTCGACGTTCGAATAACGAATTACACTTTATATCTTTAATAATTAGACTAGAATTGACCCGGTTTGACCAGAGTTGACCAGTTGAACAAAGTCAACTGTAAGTCAACACTTGACCTAGTTTGACTAGATTATTGACCGGAGTTGACCTAGAGTTGATTTGACTTAGAAGAACCTAGGATAATATAGATTGCTTGTAGAGATTCATTTATTACAACTTGAACACCTTGTAACCTGTGTTGCTTTAAATAAGATTCTGTGGCTTCAGTTGGACCCCTATACCTATCAGTTGTTCAGGTTATCAGGCGAGTACATTCTCTGATCATTTCATATCCTGCTTAGAATTATTTTTCTGCTTTAAATTACTTTACTTGATACTGTCACGTTGGTCACACGGATTAGTACTATATGGATTCCTTCTTGAGATGTTATCCCCTCAGGGAGCATCGAATACTTCATATTCTGTGCGTTTCACTTACATGGCGTATCACTATGCTTCATGGTTCATTGAATCACTTGTGACATGTACTCTCATGATCACAGAGTCTTCCTTGAATCCTCCCATTTATTAGGCTTCCTAGAATCCCCATTTATGGGACTATCATGTACCATTCTTCGAGGGCCGTTGCATGAATCATAACATAACCTGGCTGGATCCTTGTGTATTGATTGGGGTACGGGAGAGTAGAAGTGGACATGTGAATAATATCTAAGTAGTGTAGCATCAGAATCATTCCATAGTGTAGCATCAGAATCATCCTATGCCATTTACATGTCTATATTGTACTCTGACTCACTAGCCACTGTTAGTTCTCTATGTATACTAAATATTTCTATTACAGTTCTCTCTCTGTTTACATACTGTATTTATTTCAGTACCTGTATCTTACTTTACTGCATGCTTATACTTTCTAACCTGCTATGAACTGTTGAGATGTATTGTGCTCGCTCCTGTCCTGACTGGACCTGTTGATAAATTTTACAGATAGCCTGGAGATTGCCTGCTAGCCTAGAGGAGACACAGTAGAAGTTGTATAGATAGCTAGGGTTTTGCTTATAGCTTATTTTCAGTTGTCTTGAGTTGTATTTATGGATTACTGTATTTGAGATTTGAGATCTTTTCTGGGTTGTGTATCTTAGACACTTAGACTTCTATCTGATGTATCTCTTTGTGGATTTCATATTTTATCTATCTTCCATTATGCTCTACCTTAGATGTGATTGAGTTTACATTCTTCTATGTCACCCCCATTCGGGGAGTATAAACTGTTTAGCCATATACTGTTAGATGCATGAGACCTAGGACATCGTTCTACCGCCGACACTGCAGCGTAGGCTGGACATACCCACATCTCGTGCCCTTACTCTAGGGTGCGGATCGTGACATAAATGGCTCAAATTGGGGAAGAACACCAAAATGAGAAGAATGAAAACAATGGAATGAAATGAGAGCATGACTATTTCTCTACGGGGTGGCCGACCATATAGGTAGGGTTGAGGGTAATCCAAAATGTCTAGCATGCCCTCTAAAGCTTGTCATGTTGGCTAATTGATGCATGAAAGGGTCTAAACCTATTCTGGTAATTATTCTAATCCCTATTTAATTTGGTCCCACTACACCAAAACAGTCATTTCCTAACGACTATAAGCGTTAGGGAAAAAATTTCCTAACGCTTTTTTACCGTTGTTAGTATGGCATGGGAAATTTTCCTAACAGTTTTACTAACGAATTTTTATCATTAGAAATTTTTTTACTAACGGTAAAAAATCGTTGGCAAATAAATTTTTTTAACTTTAAAATATCGTTGGTAATCATAAAATCCCAACAGTAAAAAACAGTTAGGAATGAGAAATTCCCAACAGTAAAAAATAGTTATAAATTTCTCATTCCCAACGGTTATGACCATTATGACTTATTCCCAACGAATATAGCTGTTACAAATTTATATAAAAAAATAAAATATATAGTGCTCTGTTAAGCCTGAGTTTTCATGTCTCAAATATCAACCAAAATTCATTATGAAATACAATTTACTCAAAAGAATTCATATACACATTATAACCTAAATTTTGAACTAATGTAGATTATGTCTTAATTCAATATTATAACATAGAATGTTATATGCATTATGCAATCAATATTATATTTGATATAGAACACTATAAGATTATTACTTTTACAAATTCCAAATATTACTTCTGTTCGCCCTCTGTGTGCTTCTTTCTACAAGAAGCCTATAATCTACTCAAATGTCAGAGTGGAGTCAAGCTTAATACAAGCAAAGTACAATAATATAAACCTATTTTCTAGACTGTGCTCAATATCAAACTGAAAGAACGATAGACGTCTTGGTAAAAGCTCAAATATTTCTCCTCCTTGTTTTTTTTTCTCATACATCTTTTCACCACCTACCTGCAGATGGAAAATGCATCCTTGTAAGAAGTAAATTGTATACAAAAGAAAAATTGTAACGGAACATAAAAATAAAAAATCAAATTTAACTTGCCTAACAAACAACACAATAAAGATGAGTTATAAATAAAAGAGATGAGACTAGGTGCATATAGTGAGTCACCAGTAGAACATGTCTTCTGTTAATCCTCACAAGATTGACTAGGTGCACATGATACATATTTTAATTCTATTTTAATTTTATTGAAATTTGCTAATGGTTATATGTGTGATAAAGTAAATAATATATGTTACTAAAATTAAAATTCACTTTTTGCTATTTATAGTAATGATTTTTATATTAGTAATGGTTTTTTAACATTGGTAATTTGTAACAGTAAAAAACTGTTAGTAGTTGAAAAAAAAACTATGTTAGGAAATTCATATTTTGGTGTAGTGTGCATAAATCATGTCATGCTAATTGTTGGGCTCTAATCCAGTGTTTAGTCTAATTGGTTCACTAACACAAGTCTAACAAATAGGCTAGCCACTAACCATATTAACTAACACAATATTAAACAATAATTATACACAATATTATGTAAATAAATATGCAAAAAATAAAATAATATGAAAAGACAAAAGTACCCCTATTTCGGATTTAGGTAGTTACAATCCTACCCCCTTAGAAAAATTTCGTCCTCGAAATCACTCCTCTTTGTTGACCAGTCATAACCTACTCAGATAATCTTCGCTATGCTCAAACCCATCAGTCATATTCCAGAAAAGTCTTATCTAAAATCATACACAATTCTATATAAGAACAACATGCATGGTTATGCTATTACTTGTCATGGTATCGCAGTCTCAGTCAAGATTTTCTACGAACTACACTAACCAACTATAACACAAGATAATCTATAAGGTACTAAGGAAACACTCAAACAAGGATGACAAAGGAAGAAAAGAATAGACAGAATAGAACTAGATAATCTATTAATTTTGTGATCATTGGGAGTTATGCAGAAGCTTATATGTAAGCCATGTCCATATTAAGGTAATATGACCTCTATGTAGCTTATATACATATTATTTAGATATTTTATATTTTTTTATAATTTTTGGATATTATTAGGTATTTAATGTTTAAGGGTTGATTATTTTTAAGGACTTTCAGTATTTATTGTAAGGTCATTCTGGAGTATTTTTGGACCAAATACTTTTATTTGGGCTCTAGATGACAAGAAATATTTTCTAGAATATTCTAAGATTTTTTGGTTTTATAGAATTTTTGGAAATTTATAGATAATTAAAACCAAAAGAATTTATTTTTATAGGCCTTTAGAATTTACTTTGGGGTCACAAGATGATATTGTGAGATAAAATATTTTTATTTAGGTTCTAAAAACTTAGAAAGATTTTCTAGAATTTTTTAGGAATTTTTTGGAATTTATTTGGATTTATTTATAGTTAAAATAATTTTTTAAATTTAAATTAGCCTTTATACAGTCAGCACCCCAGTCAGCCATACCCGGGCCCATATGTCGGCGCCAAACCGCCTCTCTCTCTCTCTATATATATATATATATATATATATATATACCCTAGTTTATTATTCCAGCCTCATTTGTGGTTCGATCTTGGAGATCATCCAAATTCACGAGGCGATTACGATCAACCCCGACATCCGTTTCGAGTGCCTTTTTTTTGTTAAAAGCGTATCATGGTTAGATTTCCAAAATTATATTTTACTTTTTGTAATTATTTACGTGAATTTATAGAGATTTATTTGAGTGTCGGTTGTCCAAAGATTGACGTTTCACACTATTTTCGAGATTTTGGGAGATTTCGAACTCTATTTTGAGATCCATTTTAAGTTTTGGATAGCTGACATGAATATCTAAAGCATATATTTTTTCAGAAATTCAAAAATTCATTTATTATTTTATTTATTACGTTGAACTCAGATTTGACCGATAATTCACCGATTTGGTCATGGTTAGCTATAAGGGTGATAACTTTTGACCAAATCGTGATTTTGTAGCACGGACGATTCCGGTGCACTCTTGGTGCTAAAATCTACCAAGTTGCACCCTCAAATCATTGAGTTCATAATATTTGACTAGTTAGTCAACGGTACGTCTCAATTTGGGTGTTATAGATTTCAAAATTAGAACCGTGACTTTGTGGCCAAAATTCCTCATTGAATGATATTTCAGATTATTATTCGGTTAAATTAGATTTTTAAGTAATTTTATTCAAAATTAAATAGAATTAATTAGGTTAACCCATTAGTCACTTTCTATGACTTTTAGAATGAGATTTTAGATCTAACTTGTGATTATTCATGCACAGGTTCGTGGTACGATGATATGGTATGGTTTGATAGCTTCTAGGCCATAGTTTATCTTGTCATCAACTTGTGAAACCAGTTCGTTCAGGAATTCATGCAAGTAAACTATTGTTTTATGTTCTTATTACATTAAATGCTAAACTTTATTGTGTTTCATTGAGTATCAGACACGATTACGACATGATAGGCTTGTTGTATCATTTCTCGTTTATTAACTATTTAGTGAGTCAGGAAGGAAAATGATCAGTAGGTATGTGAATAAAGCCCAATGATTGTTATTGTGGATAACTAAGTCATACACCTCACGTATGGGTTAGCCATACCTTTTTATTGTGGATAACCATCTATGATGTGCCGTATTAGCCCAAACCATTCACATGTCGAAAAGTATTTCAAACATACTGTCTGTTTTATTATACATGTTCATTGCTAGTTGTCTCATTCAAACATGTTCTTGCGAGTGGTTTCTTGTACCTGTTTATCGTTTCTAGTTCATACACATGTTTTCTTTATTTTCTAATGTCTCTCTATTGTCTAGTTTATTTTGTATTAAGTTACATCATTATAATAGGGTTGTACTTTGCTCATTTTCTGTCTGGATTGTTGTAGGTGACTTGGCATGCTTCCTACTTTATGCTATGGACTATATCCCGAGTATCGAAGGAATGGATATTCTACGTCTCGAAATAATACCTGGGGCAGGAGCTTCAATTAACCTAGATTCAGAAGCTAGAATTTTACCTCTTCCATCAATAGGTTTAGCCAGAGCATTTATAACACGGCCAAAATAAGCATCACTCACAGGTATCTGAGCAATTCTTCCTGTTGCTTTTACAGAACTTCCCTCTTGTATCATCAAACCATCACCCATTAATACAACACCAATATTATTAGATTCCAAATTTAGAGTAATGCCTATTGTACCCTCTTCAAATTCTACTAATTCACCTGCCATTACTTCATCAAGACCATGAATACGAGCAATACTATCGCCCACTTGAAGTACCGTACCAGTATTCATAATCTTTACTCCTCTATTATATTGTTCAATACGTTCACAAATAATATTACTAATTTCGTCAGCTTGAAGGGTTACCATTAGTATCTCTTTTTTCTTTTTTGGAAACAAAGGGAAAAAATAATGCCTAAACTCTAAACTCAAGTAAAAGTAGAAGGGCTAATTAGTTATTTTTTCCACGGCCCCGACGATGCCAATATTAGCACTGATGGTACGAAAATGTAATTCCTTATTCAAACAACTATTCAGAGTTCCTAGAGCTCCTTGTAAGGCTTGTTAGAAAACTCGTTGTCGAACTTGATTAATCTCTCTTTGTTGTTCAAAATGAAGCGTTTCATTTTTGAAATTTTCTAATCGTTCCAAACTATAAGAAGTAGCATTAATCAAATTTACTTTTTCTTGTTCTATCTCAGAATATCCATTCCTTCGATACTCATCTGCTTCTATTTCCACTTTCCGTAAGCGATCCCGGGCTACTTCTTCTTCTTCCTTTCCATTATGAATAGCGATTGTATGGCCAATCATTGTGGGTATAATGGTAGATGCCCGATACCAAGTTACTATTATTTCTTTCTCCTCCCTCATGTTGAGTTTTTCCATTTTTCTCGATAAATAATTGGCTTCAAAAGGATTTTTGTTAGTGAACGTGTCACAGTTGATTCCTCCTATTTTAAAGATTGACATTCTATGTCCAATAGAATATCTCGATCGAAGTATGAAGGTAAGAATAAATACAATAATGATGAAAAGAAAAAAGAGAAAATCCTTTAGCTAGATAAGGGGCGGTAGCCAAGTGGATCAACGCAGTGGATTGTGAATCCACCATGCGCGGGTTCAATTCCCGTTGTTCGCCCATCACATTATTTAAAATTCCAAAAATTGGATTTTCAATATTCCTATTTACGGCGACGAAGAATAAAACTATCACTATATTTTTTTTCTTTTTCTACTTCTCCTTCCAAGCGCAGGATAACCCCAAGGGGTTGTAGGTTTTTTTCTACCAATACGGGCTCTCCCTTCACCGCCCTATGGGGATGGTCTACAGGGTTCATAACTACTCCTCTTACTACAGGACGCTTACCTAGCCAACACTTTGATCCGGCTCTACCCAAACTTTTTTGGTTCGCCCCAACATTACCTACTTGTCCGACTGTTGCTAAGCAGTTTTTGGATATCAAACAGACCTCCCCTGATGGTAATCTTAATGTGGCCGATTTACCCCCTTTTGCAATCGGCTTCGCTACAGCGCCAGCTGCTCTAGCCAATTGTCCACCCTTTCCAAGTGTGATTTCTATGTTATATATGGTCGTGCCTAAGGGCATATCAGTTGATGCAGATTCTTCTTTTTTATCAAAAAAATCCCTTCCCAAACTGTACAAGCTTCTTCCAAAGCATACGGCTTTCTAGATGTATATGATGATATCTAGACAGATGGATCTCATAAGAATCGTATGATGAGGTACCACATGAGAGGATATATAGGAATCCAAATCTGCTGAATCACTCATGTATGATCTTCTATTCCCTTCGAGCTGACAAAATTAGGCATTTACTTTTTCTTGTTCTATCTCAGAATATCCATTCCTTCGATACTCATCAGCTTCTATTTCTACTTTCCGTAAGCTTTTATTAACATAATGACATTAAGCCCTTATTGCAGCTGATGCTACTGAATCCGCTGCTTTATTTTTGGTACCAACTATTAAGAAAATTTTCCCCCCACTTGCTGCATCAAAAACTAAATCACAGGCTTCTGATAAAAAACGAGCAGTTCTAGTAAGATTTGTAAAATGAATACCTTTACGCTTTGCAGAGATTTAAGGGGCATTCTAGGATTCCATTTCTTAATACCATGACCAAAATGAACTCCTGCTTCCATCATCTCTTCTAAATTGATGTTCCAATATCTTCTTGTCATTTTTTTCCCGTACTTTCTCTTTTTTTGAACAAATAAAAAATTGTTCCGACGAAACCTTCTACCAGGATTGACCGTTGCTACACAGCCCCAACTATTCATTTTTATTATTAATATTTCATTTTATTTATTACCAAATCAATAAATAGAAAGTCAAAAGAAAGAATGAATCTACCCTTACCTTAGGAATTATGAAATCGCATAAATAATTTTTCTGGTGTCTCGTGGAAATTGTTTGGGACGCAAGAAAAAAAAATTCTCTATGATGTAACAAAATATCTCTCATTTCCAACTCGAATAGATTTTGATTTTTGATTTCCAAATGAATGTTCTTGTCTTGCCTTGAGTGATACACTAATTTTTGGAATCCGGTACCGACAGGGATAATCCTCCCCAAAACAACATTCTCTTTCAGGCCCTTCAACCAATCAATACGGCCTTGTAGAGCAGCTTTTGCTAAAACTCTAGCAATTTCTTAAAAACTTGCTCGAATATGAAACTTAAAGTATTCAGGGATGCCTTCGTTATTCCCAATAAGATTGCCCTATAACAGATTGCTTCGTCCAAAGCACGCCCTGCTCGTTCCGCTCGCAACAATCTCTCCAGGTAAAAAAACATTAAACATTCCATCTTCTGAAACCAACACCTTTGATGTTACTTGACGTACAATAATCTCTATATGTCTATTATGAATCTGCACCCCCGAGATCGATAAACCTTTTGAATCTTATTAACCAAAGAGATACGACTTTGGGCTATGGTTAGCTCAGCTCCAGTCAAGAATCCCCAGGGGATTCCAAGAATTTTTGGTATATGTTCGTTCCAACTTTCAACTCTCCTTTCAAGGTTCATCGATATTGAACCAACCGAACGCACTTCTAAGATTTGTTCCACATTTGGAAGACCTTACGTTATGTCACCAGATCGCGATTTTTCACGTCTCGAAATAATACGGGAGAGATAGAGACCTTGGAGGTCAACATTAGATTCTAGTTTAGATAGTTCTTTTATTTTTAGTGGATTTGTTCCCGAATGTCATTTTGGTGAATTATTGGATTTGTAATTTGAATAATTATTATGAATGGGCTATTAGATATGGTTTTGTTGTACTTGAGTTTGACATTGAGGCCTAGACAGCGTACTACCTTCGATGTTGCGATGTAGGCTGGACTTGGCTACGTACTCGTATTCCAAAAAATGGGAGCGGTTCGTAAAGTTTTTTTGATGGCCCATACAGGTCTGTTTTTGTAAAATTATGCAAACTCGTGGTAGTACCTACATTAGTCGTACTACTGCGAGCGTACGACCAGGAAGTGCTCATTCATAATTAATATTGATTTGATTTTAGGAGAATGGCTAGGACTAGGTATACCATAGGAAAGCCATTATTCAATTTGACAGTTGGGTAGTTAAGGTTGCTACATAGGTCATGTGATTTATATAGGAATTTATTGAATTCTAAACCCTATTAGGTATAAGAAATTGTCATAGAAGGATATACTATTATATTTTAATACGATGGTAGGATCAAAGGTTGATAGACTATTCGTCTGATAAATTAGGACTTCATAATATTAAATTCCTAATATTGATCATTTGTGTAATTTTATTTTCTGTCTTCTCTAAACATCATCATATCGTAAGGTCCATATTGCTTATTTCCCATTGGTCATAAGTAATTATTTTATAAGAGTCAATATTTTATTTTTCATCCATTGAGTTTGAGCCTAACATGATCCAATTATCCATTTATTTATTCTGAGTCAGTTTTTGGGGAAATTATATATATATATATATATATATATATATATATATATATATATATATATATATATATATATATATATATATATTATATTTCATCGATCTTTGAATATTATAGAAATAAAAATTTAAATTTTATATTTATTTTGTCTTCGGTCATTTTTTTCTAATCGATCGTTTGATTTTCAAAATTGATACCTACTCGATTGTTTGATTTTCAAAAATAAATACTTTCACTTCAAGGATAGATACTTACACTTTTCTATCATGAGCGACTTGCTCGAAATTCTAGAAGCTCTTTTGAAATTATTATGGATATAGTTGGAATTTTTTTGATGACTTACAATGGCAAGGCAGATGCGCATTGTCGTCATTTGTTTTCATTATGGAGACTGTGGGTTCCCTACAGCCAACAGCACACTAGCAAGGCATGATTTGACCTAATTTTAAGTAAGCGTAGGTTATTGAATATTATCAAAGCTATGTCCTAATTGCATTATTTGACCTTTGAGTTATTATGTCAATATTGGATAAGGTTAATAGAATATTCGATATCAAATCATATTGAGTCATAAATCAAGAGTTTACTGCAGCCAGATGTATACTAGCGAGGCATGGATTCTCGGTGAAATGACTTCATATATATATATATATATATATATATATATATATATATATATATATATATATATATATGAGGAGCGATCCACATCCCCTCACTTTTGTATCCCCCAAGCATCCCCTCATATATATATATATATATATATATATATATATATATATATATATATATATATATATTATATATATATATATATATATATATATATATATATATATATATATGAGGAGCGATCTTGTTTAAGTCATCAAACCTTAACCGTTGAAAAATCAACGTTAAGATTAGATGACTTAAACAAAGATCCAACGGGTGTTATCATGGGGATGCATGGAGGATGCAAAAGTGAGGGGATGTGGATCCCTCCTCTCTCTCTCTCTATATATATATATATATATATATATATATATATATATATATATATAAAATATATAATATATATATATATATATATATATATATATATATATATATATATATATATATATATATATATGTGTGTGTGTGTGTGTGTGTGTGTGTGTGTGTGTGTGTATGTATACGTGTGTGTGTATTCAATAAACCATAGTTTATTATTCCAGGCTCCTTTGTGGTTCGATCTTGGAGATCCTTCAACTTCACGAGGTGATTGCGATCAACCCCGACATCCATTTCAAGTGCCATTTTTTTCTTAGAAGCATATCGAGGTCAACTTTCAAAAATATATTTTACTTTCTGTAATTATTTACGTTAATTTCTAGAGATTTATTTGAGTGTCGGTTGTCCAGAAATTGACGTGTCGCACTATTTACAAAATTTTGGGCGATTTTGAACTCCGTTTTGCGATCCTTTTCAAGTTTTAGAAAGCTGACACGAATATCTACAATATATAATTTTTTCAAAAATTTAGAAATTCGTTTAGTATTTTATTAATTACGTTGAATTCAGATTTGACCGATAATTCACCGATTTGGTCACGGTAAGCCATTACGGCGATAACTTTTGACCAAGTCCTGATTTTGCGGTACGGTCGATTCTGGTGCACTCGTGGTGCTGAAATCTACTGAGATGCACCCTCAAATCATTGAGTTCATAATATTTGACTTGTTAGTCAATGGTACGCCTCAATTTACGTGCTATAGATTCCAAAATTAGAACCGTGACTTTCTATGGCCAAAATATCTTATTGGATGATATTTTAGATTATTATTAGGTTAAATTAGATTTTTAAGTGATTTTATTTAGAATTAAATAGAATTAATTAGGTCAATCTATTGGCCACTTTCTATGACTTTTAGAATGGGATTTTAGATCTAACTTGTGGTTATTCGTACACGGGTTCGTGGTACGATGGTATGGTATGGTTTGATAGCTTCTAGGCCAGAGTTTATCTTGTCATCAACTTGTGAAACTAGTTCGTTCAGGAATTCAGCCAAGTACACTATTATTTTTTGTTCTTATTATATTATAATGCTAATCTTTATTGTGTTTCATTGTGTATCCAACTGAGACACGATTGCGACATGATAGGCTTGTTATATCATTTCTCGTTTATTGACTGTTTAGTGAGTCGGAAGGGAAAATGCTCATAGGTATGTGAACAAAGCCTAACGATTGTTATTGTGGATAGCTAAGTCATACACTTCACTTATGGGTTAGTCGTACCTTTTTATTGTGGATAGCCATCTATGATGTGCCGTATTAGCCCAAACCGTTCACATGTCAAAAAGTATTTCAAACACACTGTTTGTTTTATTATACATGTTCATTACTAGTTGTCTCATTCATACATGTTCTTGCTAGTGGTTTTTGTACCTGTTTATCGTTTTCAGTTCATACATATGTTTACTTTATTTTCTACAGTGTCTCTATTGTCTAGCTTATTTGTATTAAATTACATTATTGCAATATGATTGTAGTTTGCTCCTTTCCTGACAGGATCGTTGCAGGTGACTTGGCATTCTTCATACTTTTGCGCTATAGACTATACGTGTGAGATAGAGACCTTGGAGGCCAATCTTAGATTCTTATTTAGGTAGATCTTTTATTTTTAGCGAGTTTGTTACCGAATATTATTTTGGTGAATTATTGGATTTGTAATTTGAATAATTATTGTGAATCAGCAATTAGATATGGTTTTGTTGTACTTGAGTTTGACATTGAGACCTAGACAGCATACTACCGCTGATGCTGCGGCGTAGGCTACGTACTCGTATCCCGAAAAACGGGAGCGGGTCGTGACATCATTGGCCTCCTCGACCGTCATCGCAAACACACTGCCTTGCTGGGGTGTCTTCCTATGTTGGTGCGGGGCAATTTGCGGTGCCACAGATGGCCTAGCTGGACTCCTTACCTACCTCTGATACTCAATCCAGTTATCCTCTCACTACAATCTAACTAAAATACCTGAGACTAAAGGCTATCCTTAACTCACTAGTGCGTACCACTAAGGTTGCTATACTAAGAATTCTAAGTTACTATTTGTAGGATACCTTCCTGAATTTTTGACACTATCTATCATATTGCACTAGCTCTTATGCTTGACACTCACGAGATACACTCTTACTAAGGTACTTCAAGGATCTGGCCTATATTTATTACACCAACCACTAGGTTACTCATACCTTGAATGCTTTTGGTCTGGAGGTTTACTGCTCCTATCTTGCTATCCTAAAACTAACCAATATGTTGGCACTTAACAATCACTCTAGTATACTTATCCGTACCTCGACAATATAACTATATATACCTTCTACCCTCCAAGACACTATACCCTTGATACTGCTGTCACACGTGTACCATTCTATTCATCATACAAATCTCTGGTTCATAATCATCCCTGCACTCTAACACACTGGCAAAAGCCTCCATACTCACTGAAATGAAATCTCATATAAGTTACTTCTCCTCTCTCTGCTCTGAACACTTGTACTCCTACTCTCCCTGATACTCTCTTATATGCCTCACCCCAACTTTGTCCTGATACTCCTAACTGATACTATTATCCATGGCAACACTCATTGACCGTATTCTAATTACATGCTATATCTAGTATATGCTATTCATCTCAAAACAGATACACTTGATTACTTGCATTCTCTAGGCAGTCCTGGTGGCAGATACCAAATCACGACTATATATGTCATATGCACTAAATAACCCAGAATGCCAACTTGGCACTATCCCACTTATTGACACACTACTGCTATCTCTAATACTCAGACTCTGACTACGTGATACTCAGGAAACTTCTATACTCTACTTCACTTCACCTTTATGCAATTTCTTTCCCAAATCAATCCTTGATATTTTGGTTTCCTGATATTCATTCTATCAAATCCTATTTTAGATGATCCCTAAGAACCAATCATGTTCTACCCCATAATCTAACCAACTCACTCAATCCCTAATACTAGATGGCTACCCCTAAAACAAGATTTAAAGTTTCCATCCAAATTTTATTTCGTGTCTCAAATTTAGTATACACCCTTAATAAACTGGCATCTTGCTTGGGCTTGCTAATAATACTCCTTAGTGTTGGCGGTTAACTGAGTTAACACGCATAAGTATTAAGGGGATTTATTAAATGAAACATGGAATCATAGTTTAGAAAGGATGTTTTAGTATATTTATACTTATTTATTGCCAAAGACATAAAAGTCTTAGGGGAATTTTCTTAATCCTTTACCAATTAATCAAAATTGTGAAAGTATTATGTTACAAGAATTGAGAGATTTACACCTCCATTAATCTGTAGAATTTAAAGTTAACACGTCTCTATGTTGCCTATTTCAAATGAAGATATTTGTGATTACTTTTATTTTGCAGATCAATGTAATCTTTAGTATATTCTGTTAAGGAAAAGACTGCCATGGCGGACTCATAAGAGAACATTGTAGGAACGAATTGTAAAGCGTAATACTCTAAGGGGTGAATAGAGTAAGCAGTGGAATTTAGCAAATTAAAAATATTAGCAACAAGATCACAAATAATATATCACAAGTATGTAAAATGTAAAGGCTGAGATCAGAAAGCAAACACAAAGACGACGATGTATATTGGTTTTCCTCTTGTGAGAACTATTCCAGTCGAAAGAACTCTAGTTTCCAGTTGAATCCACTATTGGAAAATACCGCAAATTTTCATACGAAGTCCTTGGAACTTCTACAATGCGAGCTTTGATACGAAGTACTCGACCAACTTCAATTGTGAAGTGTTTTTCTTCAACCAAGCCTCTGATTACAATCTCTCTGAAACTTCTAGACCATACCGCACTGGCAAACCGAATAGAGGAAAGTAACTGGCTTAGAATTTAAAAATGAAAGCTTTTAGAACACTTTGGAAGACGTTTAAGCTTAGAGAGAAGAGATAAGAAAGTGAATGAGTGAGTTAAAATGATTGAAATCCTTCTCAATTTATAGGTTTTCCAAAGTCAGAATTCTGACATAATTCGTGCAGAATTCGGACAGAACTCTTTGAGAGAATCTCGGCAAATAGCTGTTGCATCCGTAACTGCAGGAGGACCAAGTTCAAAAAGCAAACGTCACTAAACGAATTCTGGCCGAATTCTCCTGAGGCCAATTTTGATTTTTGGGATGTTTTATAAAACATATTTTGGTTTTGGCTTATTTGAAAAGTTTAAGCAGTTAGGAGCTTTTATAAAATGGGCTATTTTTAAAACATAGGATATTTTTGAAAATATTTTGGGATAGCCTATTTGCCAGTACGACTCAGTATACAAAATATTCCTAGACTCAATAAATATGAAAATTACATTGAATATCAAATACAGACTCATACGACAAAAACGGCTTCAGTCTTGATCAGAAGTAGCCCTTATATCGAGACTGGGTTAGATTAATTATTAAAATCAGGTTCAACCATGACCAATGGGCCAACAATCTCCCCCATTTTGATAATTGACAAACCTTGACCGATATAACATCTTGATCGTTTGATTTGAAAATAATCAAAATAGTACTTGTTCAACTATGGTACTGTACTGTATCCTCAAAAAAAATTCTTGTATTATCCTGTTCCTGCAAAAGATGTTAGATCCATTTTCTCCCCCGTTGTCACTTAGCAAAATAATTGCAAAGAGAGAATCTTCCCCATAATTTATGCATAAGAAACAAACGTTGAAGAAATACAAAGAAAATATAGAAGGATAAACATGTATTTCACAGGCAGTTTATATGTTGAAGCATAAGCTAAAAGAGATAATGTTATACATAAACAACATGAAATAAGGATAGAGAGTAGTACTAACCTGAAATAGAAAACATGCTAAGAAAAGCATAAAAGATGTTCAAGATACATCATTGCAGCAAATAATATCTCAATACGAAAAGTAGAAATTCTTGGAATGTCGGAGCATTTCCAAGTAAACATAGACAAATAAAGATTCTAACAAAATGACATCTAGACAAAATACATCACGTCTAGATCAGAAATCCTCAGAGTCAACATCATCATTAGCATCAGCAGTGCCACCATGTCCAGATGGACCAGCTCCAGAAGTGCCATCTCCAGAAGGGTGTGGAGTAGCACCAGAACCACGGTACCAATCTTATGCATTACCAAGCTGAAAGAGATAACGTACCGCTTCATCCTCATAGCCGTAACCCGATACAGCTGGATCTCGAGAAGAGAACTGTCAGAATGACCAGTCTGAGCAAATTAGAGGTCGGCAAATAAATTGGCGAGAGCCTGAAAACGACTGGCATCACGGAACTCGTATTCCCTAGATGTGTCAGTAATAAACGCTCGCAAATCTGAGAGATGCTGATGGACACCCTCATAAGACATAGGGTAATCCTGAGGAGGTGGAGCAGTAGGAGGAACATGAGGGACGACTGTGCTGCGACGAGACAGTTGAAGATACTTGGGCTCAGACTCAAGAGCAGAAGTAGATAAGTCAATATCAAAATGCTGAAAGATGATTGGAATAATCATTGCGTAAGCCAGGTTACTATGCCTTTTGCGAGAACTTCCCATCATCTGAATAATAATCTTCGGGACAGAAAAATGAATACCCTTACGAATGTGATAAAGGACAGACAGTTCAAGGGTGGTAACAACATCTTTCAAAGTGGATTTGGGTAAAAGAGTTGAGGAGATGATGCGATGCAATTCATAGTTAAATAAGTTCAAGTTAGCAGCCTTGAACTTGCCAGAACGAACACGAGCAGGAAAACAGAGTTCGTTCTTGAAACTGCTTAAAGTTATGCCTGCAAAAAAATCAAATTCCGTGATATCATCAAGCGGGGCACCTTCATTAGGAATACCAAGGATTTTTGCTAAGAGGACATCATTGAACTCGATAGTGATTCCACCGACACGAGTTCCTAAAGCAAAATTGTTCAAAGTAAAATTGCAATAAAACAGTCAAATAGCATTGGTTGCAATGGGATATTGGTGATTGACAAGTTGGTGCAACCCTAATGCCTCAAAGTATGAACGATATTCAGAAATATAGTCCATTTGATCGGGGCGCCGGTGCATATTTTACGAACCGAGAAATTCGTGTACCATAGTAAGGATTGATCATGAGTTTCAAAAAAACTCATTATATGCACCGTCGGCCGATTGGACAGGGGAAAAGAGTGAATCCACCTGAGGATTCGAAGACGAAGCCTCTTCACTGGCTGCGGTCTTCTTTCTCTCGGAGGGATTGAATTTCATAGGCATTGTGTCTAAAATGAGATGAAATCTACGATCTTGAAAGTGAGGGAAGGAGGAGGTTATACCTTCCAAGATTGGAGTATGTTGTAGAGGACGATAATCTTTACACGAATCCAAAGTTTGGATTAATTTCTCCAAGGGGATTGGAAGAAAAGGCTTGCAGAATAGCTAGGATTTGGGGGGCTCGGGCGGCTGCTGCTGTGAATATGAGGCTTTTGGAGAAGCTGAAAGGAAGGAGGCCCCTCGGTTCTGACTTAAAACACATATCACCAACAGAACTCGGGCCGAATTCGGTCAGAGTTCGCCTGGGGTTCTGTTGAGATATTTTTCAAACAAAAATAAATGCATGCCACTTTCTTTTCATTAACTCTTATCAATTATTTAATTCCAAGTTTAGTTATTTTAAATTTTAATTAATATAATTAATAATATTTTACAAATTAAATTTTGATACACAGCGACTGTTTCAGATTAGCTGTAGGGGTACTGTCACAGCTAACAGATGTTTACCGGAGAACACTTAAATACCGTTTCGCTTTAGTAGCAGCCGTGGTGACAGATAGAGCCTTTGTAGGCTTGTCTCAAAAACAGTTTTTGAGTATTGAAAAATAATCAATAAAACAAAACAAATTAATATTATTGATATCTAAAATCTCTAATTCTCGACGTAAATAATTGTAACGATCTTCCGCTAATGGTTTTATAAAGATATCAGCCAGTTGGTTCTCTGTGTCTACATATACAAGGTTTATATCTCCAATTTGTTGATGATCTCTAAGAAAATGATATCGTATCTCAATATGCTTAGTACGAGAGTGACATACAGGATTCTTAGTCAAATTAATAGGGCTAGTGTTGTCACAGAAAATGGGTATGTGTGTGTAAAGTAAACCAAAGTCTTCTAAAGTTTGCTTCATCTACAAAATTTGTGCACAACAACGTCCTGCGACGACATACTCAGCCTCAGTATTTGATAATACAACATATTTTTTTCTTGCTAAACCAAGAGACTAAAGCCTTACCTGGGAAATGACACGTGCCGCTGGTATTTTTTTCTATCCACTTTGCATCCAGCAAAATCAGCATCCGAGTAACCGGTTAGGTCACATGACGTGGTTTTGGGATACCACAAGACGACAGAAGAAGTGCCTTTAAGGTATCGAAATATACGTTTAACCGCGCACAAGTGTGATTCCTTAGGATTAGTTTGAAAATGTACACACAAGCAAACGCTAAACATTATATCTGGACGACTGACAGTTAAATAAAGTAAGCTACCAATCATACCTCAATACTTACGTATGTCGACCGGTTTGCCTTGTTCATCAATATCAAGCTTGGTTGAAGTTGCCATCGAAGTGCCAAGTGGTTTGACCATTACCAGGTCAAACATCTTCAATAAATCATTTGTGTATTTAGCTTGATTAAATGAACATCCCATTGTTGGTTTGTTTGATTTGCAGTCCGAGGAAGAATTTTAGTTCTCCCATCATGCTCATCTCAAACTCATTCTGCATACACTTTGAAAATTCTTGATAGAGAAATACATCTGTAGATCCACAAATAATATCATCTACATAAATTTGAACTAAAAGAAGACTTTCATTAAAAGATTTTGTAAATAGTGTAGTATCAACCTTACCTTTTGTAAAACTACTATCAAGTAGAAAAGAGCTTAGACGATTATACCAAGCAGGAGGGACTTGTTTTAAATCGTATAAGGCTTTCTTCAACTTGAAAACATAATCAGAATTTTTGAAATCAGTAAAACCTGGAGGTTGATCTACATAAACTTTTTCTTTTATAAAACCGTTCAAAAATGCACTCTTAACATCCATTTGAAATAATTTAAAATTATGAAAACATGCAAATGCATATAACATGCGAATGGATTCTAATCTTGCAACTGGGACATAGGTCTCATGTAGTCAGTACCTTCCTCTTGGTTGTATTCTTGAGCTACGAGTCGGGCCTTATTACAAGTAACTAAACTATTCTCATTTAGTTTATTTCGTAATACCCAGCGGGTGCCAATGACCGGATGATCAATAGGCTTGGAAACAAGTTCCTAAACTTGATTCCATTCAAATTGGTTTAATTCATCTTGTACAACATCTAACCAAAAAGTATCACTACATGCTTCTTCAATAGTTTTGGGTTCAAGCTGTAAAATAAATGTAACACAGGAAACTATATCTTTGCTAGAGGAACGAGTACTTACACCCCTGGTAATCTCACCTATTACCAAGTCCTTGGGATGGTCTGTCAAAAACTTCATTCTTTTTGGCAAACTCTCAATGTAGTTGGTTCCGGCTTCTGGTTTTGTACGTGATCTGCTTAAAGGACCGGCTGGTGTTGTGCTTGAAGGTTCTGCAGGTGCTGTATTTGTTGTACTGAGGTCTTCATCATCATCATCGATTAAATGTTGATTCAATTCGTCAAATGTGACATTTATCGATTCTTCGATGATCATGGTTCTTTTGTTGAAGACTCAGTATCCTTTGCTCTTTGCCGTATAACCTAAAAGGATACCTTCATCGGCCTTTTCGTCAAACTTTCCCAGATTATCCTTAGTATTGAGAATAAAACATTTACAACCAAATATTTTAAAATATGAAACATTGGGTGTTCTATCAAACCATAGTACATAGGGAGTCGTCTTCGATATAGGTCGAATTAAAATCCAATTGAGAATATAGCAAGCTATATTGACAGCTTTAGCCTAAAAGTATTTAGGTAGACTAAACTGGTTTAACATTAGCCATTTTGGATAGAGTCATGCTCTTACGTTCCACAACTCTATTTTGTTGTGGAGTCCTAGGGAAAGAGAACTCGTGCAGATAATCGTGTATGTCACAAAATTACTTAAACTCTGCATTCTCAAATTCGCTACCATGATCGCTTCGAATACGAGTGATCATGAAACTTTTCTCATTTTGAACTTTCTTGTAAAAGGAGACAAATTCTAACAATTTATCGTTCTTGCATGCAAGAAAATATACCCACGTGTATCTAGAGAAATCATCTACTATTACAAAAGCATATAATTTACCACCTAGGCTAGCAATTCTACTAGGTCTAAATAAATCCATATACAGTAATTGTAGAGGTCTAGTGGTACTTACAACGTTCTTGGACTTAAATGCGGATCGGGTAGCTTTGTTCTTTACACATTCACTACATACCGTATCCTTCTTGAAAGTAATGCCTGGTAAGCCTCATACCAACTTCTTTGTTGATAGTTTTAAAATTGTGTCCATGTTTGCATGACCGAGTCTCATATGCCATAGTTGACTCTTATCACTTTTGGCCATTAAGCATTTACCTGCTTTGTTAGCATCTTCTAACAAATAGAAAACATATATATTGTCTTTCCTAATAGCTTTAAAGATAGTACTTCCAGTTGAGCTATCAACTATAGTACATTTGTCTTTGACAAAGTTAATACCATAACCGTGGTCAGCTAAATAGCTTATGCTGAGTAGGTTATGTTTTAACTCGGTAACTAGACAGACATCTTTAATCACAGGATAAGGAACCTTGCCAATATTGTCGATACCTATTATGTACCCTTTAAGATTATTACCGAAGGAAACGTATCATTCTTTCTTCTTCGACAATGTTGCGAATAATGAAGCGTCACCGGTCATGTGTCGTGAGCAACTGCTGTCGAGGATCCATTTACTTCTAGCATGTGAAGGGTGTTCCACCTATAAAAGAATTTGCAAATGAAACTCTTGGTACCCATTTCTTGTAGGGTCCCGAAGTGTTAGTTTTCGGTATCCATGTACATATCTTCAAATTAACAGGCTTTCTAACTCTACTTGCAGAAGAGATATGACCAATGGTGCCATAATAATAACATCTAGCATATTGAGTGTTGGATGCAGTATGTTGTACATGATTGGTAGGTCTTGGTTTTCTAGTATAATAGAATGCATGCCTATTAGTCTTCTTGGACAGAGGTTTGGTTTGGTCTGACAGTGTTGGGTTTGACATTGTTTCGATGTTTTGGTAAGTGACACGTGTTAGGATAGGAAGCAGCTAGCTCAGGCTGTTTTCCTAACCTAATTTTTAACTTTTTGGAAGTGTCATACAATACAGTATAATCAACAATAAGTGTATCATTCCTGATAAGTGCTTGCTGAATACTCTTCTTCTCTTTGAGTAGGTTTTCCTCTAATTGGGTGATGGTCTTGTCTTTCTCTTTGGATAGTCTTGTGGTCTCATGTAGTAACAACTTAACAGAAGAAAGCTCACCTACCTTACTAGAATTATCATTACTTCTAACCTCAGCTATTAGGTCGGTAAGTCTTTCTATTTTACCTTTGTACTCCTTGAGTACCTTCTTAGAGTTTTGGTATTTGCTACGTAGTTTTCTGTAATCACCTATGTAATGACCCGCTCCGCCCTAGCGGAACGCCGATTCAAACGGCAAGGGAGACAACTCAAACAAGCCGTCGACTCGAAGAGTTACGTCGACCCAATGAAGAATCGATGAAAGACTTACATTGGCCCGTCAAGGATGAGTCCAGACTTAGACTTTCAAAGGCACGCTCAGAGTATCGCTCGGCCGATGCGAACATCGCTAAGGTGGGTGGCTCCGATGAACCCGTCTTTGCTTAGCCTGGACACTTAATAATACAGACACTATTGTTAGAATCGCTAGGCAATAACACCGCGCATGCTAATAAATGACTCAACGCACCTAGCTAAGGGAATGATCCCATCTTGTTTGCTTGTATAGAATATGGAAAAGAACTTGGAAAAATGTGAGAACTCTCACACCGCACTCCACGCTCGTGCTAAGGCACAAGCTTATATTCAAGTTCCTTATGCGTTCAACAATTAAACAATGAATGGTTTACAATAATGAAACGGGAAGACTATCGACATAGTCGTTCCGAGTAGAGTATAGCAACATTGAAAGACTATGGGACCGATGGGTCGCCAAGGCGACTCCTGCACGGGAAGTTGTAAAATGTATGAATGAATGAATGAACGAATAAGTGAATGAATAAATCAACGAATGAATGAATGAATACGTGAATGAATCAATGAACGAACGGACAAGTGAAAGAAAGAAAAGAAAGAATGAATAAAAGATAAGAAAGAAAGGAATGGTTAGCGCCATTTATGACGGGAACGTGCATCAGGGCTCGCTACCTGCGCTGCACGGACGCCGCCGCCAACCTGGTCGATAACGCATTATGGCTAAGGGTTAGCCTATGGCTCAGAGACAGCCGTTAAGTTAAAATGACAAGGCAATACGAAATGGTCGTGGACAATCCCATCGTATACGGGAGGTAGGAAAAATAAAGGATTCTGCAGCACGATCAAAGGGAGGATCATGGCCGGCCTAGGCGGGATCAAGGCTTACGGGCTGTTTGGGTGGGGGCTCGGACACTCAAAGAGACGTAAGGCCGGGTATTTCAAAAGACTATCAAGGTGTACCAGCCATCACGCTATGATAGGTGAGAATACAAAAGGGGTACTTCAAAAGACTATCAAGGTGCATCCGCACGCTATGATAGGTGAGAATACCAAAGGGGTACTTCAAAAGACTATCAAGGTGCACCCGCACGCTATGATAGGTAAGAATACCAAAGGAAAATATATCCAAATTGGCTTGTGGTGCCAGCGACCGGTACATATAGATTAAGTGGGCTTTGCTAGTGGCAATCCACATGCAAGTCCTTGTATTGAAACAAAATAGTCTAAGTTAACTGAATGAAGCGCCTTATGAACAGGCTTGAAATGTAACAAATCAAATAATAAAGAGTACTTCATGCAATGAGTTAGAGAACATGCCTACGACGTGCTAGAATTTGAGGCAGGGACACGCCCTCGACACTGAATGTTCACATGAATTACGTTAAGTTGTTACGTATGAATTGTTGACTAACTTGGTTTACTTTGGACAGGGAAGGCCGGACGGTAAGTATGGGTAAGTCGTGCATGTATTTCCATGCAACATGTTAAAATCGATAACACGAGATAGGTTATGATATATGTCATGAAAACTGATCCTAAGGCATGATTAGAAAGACAATGAATGATAGACGGTGCACAAAAGTAAATAGAACATGTTTGGTAATGATAGCATTGTGGGCGAGCTAGCCTCCCCACCAGTGCATAATAATATACTGATAACCCCACAGTCTGCTTACAGGATGCAGGAGACGTCGGTGGGTGCGGAGCTTTCCTCGAACGTGCTAAGGCACGGAGCCAACTCTGGAGCCTTGGAGCGTTGCAAGGAGCTGAAGCACCATATATAGGACATAATGTATTAGAACATCGCCATGAATCATTCCATGTCGTAAGCTACTTGGCACGCCTTTTATGTTTCAGAGAGAGAGCTTGAGAGACTTGTAAACTCGGCCTAGCGTCGCTTATAAACATCTTGAAAATCAATAAAGAGTTTGAATTCGCTTCAACTTGTGTTCAATTACTTTCCACTGCAAATGGGGACACTCTGTGCGACTCTGTGGCCTAGCTCAAATTGACCATTTCTGGAGATTAGCCATGCACGGGCGCAACCTAGGCCCGTACGGCATCTTGCCTTAGCGAGGACGATCGCTCCTACGGGAGCGGGGCGTGATAGATTGGTATCAAAGCACGGCTTCACGTCCTTGGACTTCATTTTGATTTTCTCAGTTTTGAAAGCTCGTTTTGAAACAAAAGAAGTGTACGCTCTCTCTCATTGTGCCTTGGGATGTTCCATACAATAAGTTTAATATTTTCAAAAGCTTGTACAAGTACTCGGTTGAGCGGGATCGATAGGCGAAGGCCTTTATGCCAAACTACGACGGACTTGAGTTGAAAGAAAACTAGTGCTAAAAGTTAGCAGACGAAGTACGTGCTTGAATAACCTTATGTTGACAATAGCGAATGAGTACACGAGACTGGAGTATAGTTCGAACGGGATGGTTATGCATGCAGCCTTTTGGCTAAGTTATGCGGAGTATCGCGCACCTAGACCTTCTAGTGCGAACGAGTTTGCGAGCAAGACCGACTATCGCTCGGACGAAAATAAGTAAGACTTAGAACGTATGTTGATAGAGACGCTACTGGAACAACGCTAAAGCAAACGCAGGAAATGGTTCTTAGACTTTGAGAAACGGGCAAACACGTAATTGAACATGTTGATTGTGAGTCGAATGACCTTTTGAGAATTTGTAGAATGACTTGACCCCGAGTGGTGTATGTGATAGCTTCGAAAAAGAATAAAAGTGAGTGTCGATGACTAGTCGAGTGGCTCGAACCCTGAGTGGTGTATGGACGTTATAGAAATTGTTCGAGCGAGACTAAAGAATTTACGGATAGTACGAGTATGTCGGCAAGCGATTATATCGCACGAAGCCTTAGAACGAGTAATGCTTAGTTGGTTACGAATTTGAGAGTCTCAAACGAGATATCATTCGGACGAATTAAGAATGCGTAGTGCAAATTATGAAACGATTGAATGGAGATTCAAGACGATAAAATAGAATGGATGTTTTGGTCGAGGAAACGTACTGGATCGTGCATGCGATTTTGAATTTAGTCGAATGGATTGAAACTTGAGTTAAGACGAAATACTCAGATGAAACCGAAGTTAGCACAATTGGAAGATAGCTTGCATGGGAAACGTTGGTTCGGAGATACGAAAATGACTAAGGAATTGGAATTGATGTTGCTCGATGGCGAGTTAGCATGAGACAATGAGAATTGAGGAATTAAGTTGCACGACTCAAAATTCGTTGCAAAAGAAAGATCATCAGGTTATGTACATCATCGATGGTATTAAGACGTATCAAAGATTGATGTACGATAACTCGAGGGTACTCTGATTTGATGAATGATGATCGTGTTAGAAATTATTTCAAAGGATGCTATATTGGAGGATTTTGATAGAAATGAATGTTTGGATGAAGAAAAGAAATGACTTGATTGTTCGGTGATAACCACAACGACAACAATCTTGTCTTGCGCGAGCGCAACTCCAGCCTCGCACATGCGTCACATCGGATTTGGGACGATCGTTTCGCGTGAGCGTTGGCATGATGATTCATGTCTAGCGGGAATGATCGAACTTTAAATAACATGACATGGCAATTTTGATTGCTTCAACTTGTGGTTTAAAGCGAAAGCAAATTTGTGGATTGATCAGACTTATGATTGACAACTAAGTAAAGTTGAGGATTGAGTAGACCCAATCCGCGTATCAAAAATGAGTAAGTCTAGACTCAACGCAAGAGTTACGTCCCGATGAGGACGATTATTCTGCGAGAATGTTGACATGGTGATTCATGTCCGCCGTGGTTAATCTAACTAGTGTGAGATCAGGGTGTGACATATTACACGGCTAGATGACCTTGTGATCGACTACGTGAATTGGATAGGATTGATAGGTGAATTGTATCAAACATACTTGAAGAGATAGACTACGACAATTGCTAGTGTGGACATACGATATTAACATGTCGAGGATTCGGTTGAGGACAACCTATCGTAGGATGACTTTTCTAAATGTGCTCGAACTTGGAGCAGATAATGTGTCAATACGAATAGGATGAACGTTGCTTGATGTTTAGAAATTTGAGTGAAACGAGATTGGGTAGAAAACCCCGTACGTACGAACAAAATGGTTTGACCGTAGGATTGGGGCGAGCGTCATGCAATGACTTTGCACAATGAACCATGAACTTGACTTGTACCTATGACCTTGTGAGCTGAACTAGCGAATAGGCGGACGACCCTATGCCGAGTGATTGAACATGTGCGATTGACATTACAGTATCATCTGGACGGACGATAGACTTGGGGCAACATGACTTAGAGTAGGACGAGGAAACTGGGAGTGTGTATGAATGACGACGAGATTGGCCCCAAACGAAGTGAATGATAGGAATGGATGATGCGCAAGTAAAGTTGGGATAACGAATTAAATCATTGATAGAAAGACGCACTCGATGATAGTGCAATACTTGGTCTCGAATCGGACGGGAATTACTTAGACTTGGTCGACTCCGCAAAGAAAAAATCGTATTGATTTCATAGACAAGAACGCTTGAGAAGCGAATCGGATCATCTCGAGGACCGAAAGAAACGATAGTGATACACACATGAGTTCGATTTTAATCGAAGTAAAAGTAAAACGATCGGCAAATCGAAACTATCACGAATAGCTTGTCCGACTTCGCTAATCGCTAAGCTTGGTTGAAATGTACGTATTCGGGGGACGCCTTGAATATATGCACGATCCAAACTCAGCGATATGATAAACTCGAATGCAGCTGCGAGTGGGTGCTGAGATGCGCATAAATGAAAGTGAGTTAGCCACAGCCTATGACCCTCGTATTTGATGAATTACAACGTACCTCGTACGACCATTTCAGTCCCATGACACGTCGAGGTAGCAACCAAGTTGAAGAAATACGACAATTGAATAAGTACCATCAACTCTAAAATAAATAAAAAGTCATTCAATAAAATCGACCAAACGTATGCGACACGGAACTTGGAAAGGTATCGAGTGTAGTTCGGTGCCATCGAACGATAAAGCCATTCGATAGGGATTGCCTAAGATACGCACACGACATGAGTTAGGGAACGGTAGGATAACCTGCACTCATGAAGTCTCGAGGACGAGACTTGTTTTGAGTGGTGTATTATGTAATGACCTGCTTTGCCCTAGTGGAACGCCGATTCAAACGGTAAGTGCGACGACTCAAACGAGCCGTCGACTCGAAGAGTTACGTCGACCCAATGAAGAATCGATGAAAGACTTACATTGGCCCGTCAAGGATGAGTCCAGACTTAGACTTTCAAAGGCGCACTTGGAGTATCGCTCGGCCGATGCGAACGTCGCTATGGTGGGTGGCTCCGATGAACCCGTCTTTGCTTAGCCTAGACACTTAATAATACAGACACTATTGTTAGAATCGCTAGGCGATAACACCGCTCATGCTAATAAATGACTCAACGCACCTAGCTAAGGGAATGATCCCATCTTGTATGCTTGTATAGAATATGGAAAAGAACTTAAAAAAATGTGAGAACTCTCGTACCGTACTCCACGCTCGTGCTAAGGCACAAGCTTACATTCAAGTTTCTTATGCGTTCAACAATGAAACAATGAATGGTTTACAACAATGAAACGGGAAGACTATCGACATAGTCATTCCGAGTAGAGTATAGCAACATTGAAAGACTATGGGACCGATGGGTCGCCAAGGCGACTCCCACACGGGGAGTTGCAAAAAGTATGAATGAATAAATGAACAAATAAGTGAATGAATAAATCAACGAATGAATGAATGAATATGTGAATGAATCAATGAACGAACGGACAAGTGAAAGAAAGAAAAGAAAAAATGAATAAAAGATAAGAAAGAAAGGAATGGTTAGCGACAGGTATGACGGGGACGTGCATCGGGGCTCGCTACCCACGCTGCACGAACGCCGCCGCCAACCTGGTCGATAACGCATTTGTAGAAGCATGGAAAAGAACAAGTAAAATCCATGCGGCTCAAAGCAGTGGGAGTCTCATGCGGCTCAAAAATTCACTTAGAGCTTCATGCGGCTCACAAATCCTTTAGAGCTTCATGTGGCTCATAAGTCCCCTAAAGCTTCATGCGGCTCAGAAGTCCCCGAGAGCTCTATGCGGCTCGGAAAAGCCACGTGGCCGTGGGTAGTTCAAAAGCAGGCATCCACAGCTGGCCATCATTAATATGTGTAGCTGACTCATTTAATGGTCTAACGCAATGCTGCAGCCCTGACACAACGGATTGACAGCTCTAACATAAAGATGAAATGATGACTCTTGACGTGCTCCTAGAGAGACGAGGAAAATCTTTATAACTGGCACGATCCACCCATTTTCCAAAGCTCTTTATGCAGGTCAGTTGTAAGGACTTCCATGCGGCTCAGTTGCAAGGACCTCCATTCGGCTCAGTTGTAAGGAATTCCATTTGGCTCAGATTAAAGGACTTCCATGCGGTTCAGATTAAAGGACTTCCATGCGTTTCAGGTTAAAGGACTTTCATGCGGTTCAGATTAAAGGACTTCCATGCGGCTCAGATTAAAGGACTTCTATGCGGTTCAAATAAAGGCCACACTCATACGGCTCAACTATGATAGTCCTCCATGCGGCTCGCAGCAGTCGGGACATGTGGCAGGAGTTGATCAAATCCCAACAATTCAGATTTATGGCAATCGACACAACAGGCAGTTGGGACACGTGGCAGACGATTGACCAAGACTTATCCACTCGGATTTGTTGCTACCAGCAAATCATAACAATACAGATTTATTGCAATCATCATAATTGCCCAATGCAGATTTATTGCAATCATCATAACTGTCTAGATCAACTCCCAATAAATGATGCGAATTTGTTGCAATCAACATAAATAACCCGGATTGATTTTCAACAGGCATGATCAAGACAAATCTTAACGAATCCCTAACCACCCGCTTTTTAAGGGGAAATTACTGCACACCCCACTCCTATAAATAGCAAAGGGAGGCAGGGACGAGGAGAGGGAAAAAGACACAGAGTTATACGCACAGAGCCCGAGCAGAAAGATCAGCAACCCCCGTCCACACAAAAAGCATTTCTTTCCCGGAGCCGAAGCTGCGTCCGATCGTCCAAGGAGTAAGGCAGAGTTGCCGTCACTCTCCCGAGCCTCTATTGTCACCCCCAGAATCAAAAGTAAACAATTGTACTTTAGATTGCTTTTTTTAGGTTTTGTTCCTAGGCTCTCTTTTGTACGAGCAAGTTTGTATTGTGAAGTAAAAGTCCAGTCCTCCTATAAAACTGTTCTGTTCTTTTATAATCAATGGCAAATACGATGACGACTCTGCTGGGGTCTAACTTCTCCACGGCTGAAGAGTTGGTGACACAATCGGATACAGCCAAACTTGGCTCCACGCAACAGATGATGGTCGTCCGCTTCGACCAGCAGGCGTTTGAAGAAATGCTCTCCGACGGGAGCGCTGGTCCGGTCCAGAAGTGAGCCCGCACGAAGAAGGCCCGCAAGAAACGGAGGCCCAAGACTTTTGCCCCTTCCAAAGCTCTGGAAGAGGCGCTCTTTACTGCCCAAGATGGCGGAGAAGACTCCCATGCGGCCCCACTTCAGGCCACAGAGATCCCTGCTGTTCTCAAGTCCGGCAGAGGAAAGCATTACGATGCTGGACTTAAGGAAGCAACTGGAGACTCTGTGTGGTCTAGGAAGAAGTCGCATAAGGGTGCCAGCCACATAAAGAAGGCTCATACGGCCAACAATTCCAGCCGTATGAAGACTCGTGTGGCCACTAGATCCAGCTGCATGAATGCCGATGAGGCCAACGGATCCAGGCGCATGAAGACTCATACGGCCATTTAATCCAGCCGCATGAATGCTGATGTAGCCAACGATCCAGCCGCATGAATACTGATGTGGCCAACAGATCCAGCCGCATGAATGCTGATGTGGCCAACAAATCCAGCCGCATGAATGCGGATACGGCCACAAATGCCAGTCGCATGAATGCCCATGCGGCAGCCAAATCTAGCTGCATGAATTCTTATACGGCCACGAATGCCAGCTGCATGAATGCCCCATGCGGCTCGGGTTCAGTCTTTGACCGCCTCTCACGTGGTCCTGACTCCATATGCTCCCAAAAAAATATGCCACTCTGTGCGGCACCATTTGGACTCCTCCTACTATGCACCCTCAGGTGCTAGAGCAAAGAAGTCTAAGACAGCGCGGGCTCGGCGAGCTCAGTCATCTGTCCCAACCTCTGACCATCCGAGCGCTCCGCTTACTGTTATGCGGGCCTCCGATGGAAAGTTGTACAGAACCACTCGAGTCCAACCCCCGGTGGCAAAAGGACAGAGTGGTTCCCAAGAGTCTCCCAACAATCAGGGAGCAAACATGGTGCCAACACACTCGGATGCTCAGGATTCCCTGGCCCACAAAACGGGTGTAAAGGTTGCTCGCGACGCACCTGACTTGCGTGACGTGATCCTTCACAAGCGCAAGGAAAGAGAAAAAGCCTCGGTGTGCAGAGAGTCCTTCCATGGACATCACTGCACCCAAGTCATTGTCAACTGCTGCTGCAACAGCGTAGCAGTACAAGAAGACCGACGATCCGTATTCCAACGATTACAACAACCAATCTCAGAGGATGAAGTGCTTCTCGTCGCCTCCTAGAATTCTGCTCAGAAGATCCCTGGCGGCGGGAAAGGGAAGAAAACAAATATCTCCACCCCGAAAATCTTAACCAAGAAACTCTCTTCTAAACGGTTGTCTACGACCGTTACAGGAAGAGTTTACCAAGGCACCCGCTCTAAGACGAAATTTTCAACACTTGGAGATCCGTCATCTACGTCTCTAGGGGTAGCCGAAGCTGGGGGTAGCACCTCTTCGAATGTCCATAACAATCCAGTGTTCCAAGAAGATACACTCGGGAAAATAATTCTCCCCATAGATGCAGTGGATCCGGATGTCCCTGAGAACGTCCACGGGTCCCAAGACGAGACAGCCTCCTATGCAGGGGGTAATACTTCCTCCGAGCTCGAACCGAAGGAGAATATTCCTACGTACCCCGACGACTTCTCTCCGCGAGGATATGATTCGAAGGGCACCTCCTCCACAATTTCTTCCACTGTTCCCCGTGTGAGAACAGTATTTATGACTGGGAATGACCAAAACGGTCCCAGTGATTGCCAACGCATCGACACTCTGGAGGCCATACTTGATACGTTGGTCAAATCCGTCGACGAGAGCGGCCCTACCAACTCTGCAAGGAAGGACGCCTGGCCAGACAAGCTTGGGTCCCGCGGCCAATACGGACTCAAACTCAACCCCGGGCGACAATCTTCCTACAATATCGGCTCCTACCGCTGCAGACGAGGCCAGGGAGGCAAAACGAGAGGTCCAGGAGCTCCGAGCCATGTTTTACGCCCGAGAAACCTGCCAGGACCTCAGGATACGACAACCGTATCCTGCTGCGTGGAGAGATATTCCCTTTCCACCAAGATATAAACCATTCAACATCAATCCGTATGATGGAAAAACATTTGCAAGCAGGTACATCACCTACTTCGAAGTCACAACAGACCATCTGCCTCATGACGATGCCATCCTTATGCAGTTGTTCATTAGAGCGTTGGAAGGGGTCGCCTTCGACTGGTACCGCAACTTGCCAGACAACTGCATCCATTCCTTCGCCGGCTTCAAAAACATGTTCCTTAAAAGATTCTATGAGGTAGGACAAGATGTGACAATGTCCACCCTCACGGACGTTGTTCAAGGTGAGAAGGAGTTGACAAGGAACTATATTGAGCGGTTTCGCCAAACCGCGATAAAATTGCCCTCTGGCAATCTAGATTCTTCCTTGATTGAAATCTTCCAAAAGAGGCTGCTTCCCACAATCAGCCTCTGGATGGGCGAAAGTTAATTCAAGGATTGGAAGACTTTCATTATCAGCGCCACTAGCGCAGAAGACAATTTGAAGAAAGCTTGCAAACTGGGATTGCACCTCTCGGAAGGAGAAGACAAGGACAAACGCCCTAACGCCAACAACAATAATGGTGATAATTCCTCCAACAACCGAAACAACAAGGGCAAGCAGGCTATGGTGGCCGACACAGCCCCGAAACCCGAACCAAAGCCGGCAGAGAAGCAGTGGCTGCAAATGACTTACTCCTTTGAAGACAGCCACGTCAAGCCTATCTTTGACATACTCATACAAGGAGATCGAATTCAGCTCCCTCCTCCAAGGCATGAACCTCATCCTGTAGAGATGGAGAGCCCTAAGTATCGCCACTACCATCGTTATGTCCACCATACTACACAAGACTGCTACAGACTGAAGTGATACATCCAGCATCTCATCAATTCTAAGGCCCTGGCCATTGATTTCGAAGAGGTGACCGTGGCAGCCAACATGGTGTCAGTACAGTTCGGCAACTTCCTTCCGATAAAGACTCAAGACGACGTAGTGCCCATCCCTCGGGCAACAATAGAGGTTGCTAATCTTCCACCTCCCTGAGACCAGGCTGGTGGTCTAGTGCCCCTTACCACATCATAAGGGGAGGTCATGTGGGTCCATCCGGACCTGGTACCTGAAGTGACTCAGTCCGCACTACCCTCCATCAGTAAGAAGAAAAGTGGGAAAGTCAAATCCTGGCGCACAATCTCGACAGAGGTCGAAGAAGCTACAGATGTCGTCACCCGGTTGGGTGAACAATCCCAACCTATACCGGATAACTCGGCTGAAGCTCATCAGCCGGCTACTGCTGATGCTCCAGGACCTTCTCAGCCTCCGACGACCGACAAGCCTAGGCCGAAGGAGACTCATTTTGACAAACCACTCCGAAAAGAGGCATCTTTTGGGCTGGAGAGGCCCTACAACTTTGATATCTTGGCATAATTGGCCAACACACCGGCCAAATTGTCGCTATACGAGCTCCTGAGACTCTCCAAAGATGTTTGCATCGCACAGAGCGAGGCACTCCAGAATGTCGACATATATCTGGCTCAGTTCAATCTCACTGGGAAGAGCTCGCCTGCAGATCTCCAGGATAGCGTTTGTACAGGAACAATGCCCAATATTGTCTTCACTCCGTAGGATATGCTTATCAAGACCAACCTATACGATCGTCCTCTGTATTATACTGGATACATTGGTAACATCAAGGTGGATCAGATATATATTGATCCCAGTTCTTCCATAAGCATCATCACGAAGAGCCTACTGTACCATCTGCGTATCCCAATGCATCGCCTGACACCGACAAGTACTTCCATCAGCAGTTTCAATTCAGGCAGAAGCTATCCGATCGGAAAGATTCGTCTGAAATGCCAAATCGGCGATCTTCAATCAGAAGTGACCTGTTATGTCATAGATGCGGACACTTCCTACAATATTCTCCTGGCGTATCCTTGGATACACGATTACATGATCGTGCCTTCCATACTGCACTAGTGCTTCAAGTATGTCGACAAGTACGGCTTCGTGAGGATAGAATTTGCTGACATCGATCCCTTTAAAGGGGCCGAATCCTACTACTCAGACTCATGCTTGTACGAGAAGTCGAAAAGGCACCTTGTCGAAGGAGATACTCAAGCTCAAACTGAGGCGACTACTGGATCGGAAGAACCTCTGACAATTCACCTCCAAGCCTGCAAACCTGGCAGAACTGCACCACTTACAGCCACTCTACGTAAGGATGCAATTAGCCTCTCTGCACAAGAGGGGCAGATGATAATCCGACTTCCAAGGTCTGGCCAAGCGTCAAGACCCACGACAGAGCCACTGACAATCAGGCTACCTAGAGCTAGTCAGCAACAAACAGAGGAGCTCAATTCCTCTGTCAAGCCGATGACGATTTGTCTTTCCAGAATGAATCGACAGCCGATCGCTAAGCCGGGGACTGCTAGCCAGCCAACAACTCCCCACCCAGTATCGAGCACCAAACTGGGGGTCGCTAGTATGCCAACAACTCCATGTTCTGCTCCACTAGTAGAGCCCCTGATGATTAAGCTGCCCAAGTCATCCTCCCAGCCTTCACTGACACAGGGGGTGGCTGAAGAAGAGTCAGAGCTGGCCAAGTATGTGGCTGCTCACACTGATGTTCCATCCGCAGATGATGTAATTCTACTGGAAAAGTTACCTTACTTCATCAATAAAGGGCTATCTTTGAACTACCTCGAGCTTAATAAGCTTTGTACAATGTATGCTATGGAACACGGTATAGGCACCCACCTACACACACAGGTGATAAATGTTTACATCGCAAACCAACTTACTCCAGCGGAAGACGCTTACCGCATAGTCGAGGGAGAGGATCATCCAATCATCTTCGGTCGGAAGAATGATCCAAAACCCTTCAGGATAGAAGAAGTTGATCTCGAGCCCGACACCGAAAGACTGCCCCTTTATCTGTATAGCTCCCGATCCAAGTACCTCATACAAAAACAGGGGTATGATCTGGAAACTATGCCAGGCTGGAACTACGGCACTGGACGGCGATTAACCTTATAATTGCAGATCCCGGCTGGAAAACTATGGGATTATTGTAATAAGACCAGATATGGGCTAGGTTATGTTACACCTGCAACGACCACTGAAAGCTCAGATGAGGAATGCGACTGGCATTCACACTCAACCGGATCACCAACTTCTGATTCAGATGTCAGCATCGGGGACGTATTCAAGCAAGTCTTGTCTGTCAATATGGCATTCGCCGACGCCTATGAAGAGGAAGAAGACATTCTTGAACTTCTTGAGTTAGAGCCGTGGGCCCAACAGCTAGATGCGCAATGGGAAAAGCGGTTCGAACAAAGAGAGCCCCTACTGAAGATGAGGTCATGCAAGTTGACCTCAGCAGTGAGTCTTCCCTAAAACCAATCTTCGTTAGCAAAAGTCTGACAGACGAAGAGCGGAAAATGCTACTACAACTCGTCAAAGAATATATGGACGTCACTACTAAAATAAGGCAAATTAGCGACGTCCTTATACGTCGCTAATAATAAAAAATACATCGCTAATCATAATTGGCGACGAATTTAGCGACGTAACGTGAAGGTCGCTTTTTAGCTAGTCGCAGATGGGCAATACGTCGTCCTATATCGCTGTTTGCGACGTCCCATCCGTGTCGCTAGGTCGTCGCAAAGTTAGCGACATCGAGCGACGAGATAATTACGTTGCAAACTTAGCGACGTAGTGTGACATTGTAGCGACGTTTTGTTCTATCGATATAATGACGTAGTAATGCCTGCCACGTCAGCAAGGCGACGACGTACAGCGACGTACCGTCGCTAATTTGTGACGTTTAGCGACGTCAAGTTCCCGTCGGTATCCATTGCTATACGTCGCTAACCGTCGCAGAATACTGGAAAAAAAATTAAAAAAATATAATGTGTATTTTTGTTATGCTGTGTGTCTGTGTTTATACTGTAAACACAGACACACATCATTACAAAAATACACATTATATTTTTTTAAAATTTGGGCAATACCTCCTTTGTATATCAGATCATCGCTTACAACCCAGCGTAGATATATTTGTCATCCCCGTCGCAGATATCATCACAATTAACAGTCTTCCATCATAACAGTCTATAACTAGTAGATAAATAACAGTCCCCCATCATAACAGTATACAACTAAATATCATACATGTACTCAATGAAAATACCAACAAATTAAATATCACCAACATACATGTCCAACAAACATACATGTCCAACAGAGTCAAATAATAATAAAAATCAGTGTACAGAACGGTCAAAGGGCCCATAGGGCCAATACATACAAAGATGATAAAAAAATCTACTTGATCACTGAGGACCCCTGTCGCGCATCTGGGATAGCATGTACTCATACTGCTCCTGTGTGAGCTGCACCGTAGGGGTAGTAGGAGGCAGTACAATGTCTGGAGTCGGCGCTGTCGATGGACCGGGAGGACGTATCTGCTCCAGCTCTCCCAGTCGCTCACCATACACAACAAGGGTACTCACCACCCTTTGAGTACTCTCCTGAAGCGAAGCCGATACCTCAATGAGTGAGGCAGACATGGTCCTCTGCGAATGGTCCAGGTCAACCTGTCTACGCTCTGTGCACTGCGTAGACTCGGTGAGCGTGTGCAAGCTGGCAGCTGTAGCCTGCTGTGGACTCATCAACACTTGTATACTGCGCTCGACCGTATCAAATCGTCCGGTGATCATCGCAGGGTCGGATCGTCGCTCTACGGTAAGGTGATCAGAAATCTGGTGCTGCAACTCGCGACGCAGCTCGTCAATCTGATGACGAATATCCTGAGCTCGTGACGACGTCGGCGAAGCCGGAGACTGCACCCTAACAGAGGGGGCCCGGGATGACTTCAAAGCCAAATACGCGTCGTAGGATCCCGTACCGTAGTACGTACCCTTCTGAAGACCGCTAACGGCGGTCATCCAGAGGTCGTCCGGCGATGGAGCTGTAGGCGGCTGGGAGGAAGTACCAGCCCCTTCCTCTGCTGGCGCACTAGCAGCAGCAGCCGCCTCCTCCTGTAGCCGAACAAACTCGACCTAGAACATGTTTGCTAACGTGTAAGTGTTTGCTAAAGTCTATATTGATATCTATTTTCCTGTTTTCTAAATTATAGTAAATTAATATAAAGAATAGAACGCACATATGCCTGCGTTGCCCTCTCGTCAATGAAATCCCCAGCCCTCCGATGGGTGACTAGGAAGACGGTCACCATGTTCGGGTCCTCACCCTTTTTCACCTATTAAAATATATTATCTATTATTAGTATTAAACATTCTATCGAACTATATATAAATTAATGTCCGTCATAGGAAACGTACCAGACGACGAAAATGCTCCGTCATCGGAATGGAGCCACCACACCACTTACCGGCGCTCGGTCGCGCCACATTGGCCTTGTCATACCGCTCGTGGTACCTGGGCTCGTTGAATCTAGCCTTCATCGCAGTCCACTGTGCTGGCGTGATCCAACCATGGATCGGCTGTCCGGAGCGATCACGAGACTTCTGGTCGTGGATCGCATCACGGATGAGCTTGGCTGCAACGGCAGAAAATTGGCCCTCGATCTTCTCCGCCCGGTGTGGTGGATAGAAATAGGTCCTCTACAAGAAGTAAAATAGAAAAGTTGTATAATACACACAAATGATTATTAAAATTTAAAAATAAACAAATTTTTTACCTTGATGTAGGCGAACCAAAAGGCCTTCCTATCTGCAGGAGCATCTGAGTAGTTAATCCAAGGCCCACCATAGTTCTGTCTCAGAAATACTTCCAGCTGTCTCTGTACTGCAGAAGGCCGATATCTATACAATAATAATTTTCATGAATATATATATACATATAATCATTTGAGAAATATATATTAATTAATTAACTTACTTCGTAGGCCCATCCGTCCAAATATCCATACGCGTCTCGCCCGGGGGAGCGCATGGAGGGTCGCTCTCACCTCCTGCCTGGACAGGATCAGTCTGATCGCAATCCTCCATATACTTGGCATCGGCTCCCCCCATGGAGCCGTCGGCAGGAGGAATGCTGGACGGAGGATCAGGGATGCTGGACGCGGGATCAGGAAGGCTAGACGACGAGGGAGGACTCCCCAACCTGCTGGAACTGTCCTGTCCCGGTAATGGACTGGGAACAGAACGGTAAAATGGCGTACTCGAAGATGAGGATGAGGGTACGGAATTTCCATCCCCAGCCCGAGGCTGACGGGACTGTCTAATATAAAATCTTCTATGTCGTCCAGATGGTCTAGTCATACCTGATAATAACATATAAAAATAAAACAAAAATACATATTATATGATAGACATCACAAATTTTTGAAAAATATCAAGTGTCACTGAAGTGTCACAGATTTATATGATAGAAGTGTCACTAAAGTGTAAAATATGATGATAAAACAAACGTACAGATTTAATCCTCTTCTGAAAATTCATCTAGTTCGTTTAGCTCATCTACTTCTTCTTCTTCTTCTTCTTCTTCTTCTTCTTCTTTCTTCTTCTTCTTCTTCTTCTTCTTCTTCTTCTTCTTCTTCCTCCTCTACATCTTCACTTTCATCTACATCTTCCTTTTCATATAATTTTACTTCTTCTACACAATTAGATGTGTAATGAGGAACTTCCATCGTGTCCACTTCTATAATATTTGTTACAAGAGGTAGTTCATCCTCTTGATAAGCTATATCGTCAACCTCAAAGGTATTTCTAGCTTTGGTCTTGCATACTGCCCACCAGTCCGACCTTGTTATTCTCCGTTTAGGTTAACTTGTGAAGTACACGAGCTGAGCCTGACTTGATAGGACAAATGGTTCATAGGCTTGATATCGACGCCGATAGTTTATATCAACAAGACCGTGCTTGTCTACTTTCCAACCTTGACCTTCAATCGGATCGAACCAATCACACCTGAATAACACAATTTTAGCAGGCTCTATTCCATAACTATATGTCAGCTCCACGATCTCCCGTAGCACGCCATAGAAATCGTTGCCCGCATCAACATCTTTGTAGTTCGAAGATCTGATACACAAACAGCTGTTTTTGGTGGAGTCGAGATCCACAAAGTTGTCTCTGATCGGGCAAGTTGTTGACTTGAACCTAACCCATTAACACAGTAGCTTGGCCATATTTTTGCAGCATAAATTGGTCCCTTGGCTAGCGTTCTAATAGACTCATTCTCAAGTCTTGCGTATGGACGATCGACCTAAATACCACGAAAGAAGCAATTAAGCTCATTCTCAATCAAGTGCATATACAGAAAGGTAATTACAGAGTTCTCAAGTCTTACATATGCACTCAACTATGATAGAAAATAATGCCTCATTTCTTGTTCTAGTTCTTCTTCTGTTATGTGTGGCCTACCTAACCTCACATCATCATTAAATATGCTGAAAATAACATCGTTCAATTAATGTAATAGTATAATAATTAACACTATTAAAATAATATAGACGTATTAATTACTTACCCCTCTCGTTTCTCTACTTCCTCCTCGTCGCAGTTGAGTAATACATACACCTGAGCAGCCCTTAGCTCATCATCGTTCAGATATCTCTTCTTCATTTTACCCGATGGCTTTCCTGGAGCATTGAATACCTTCAGTATTTTATCATTACTTTCATGATCTCCGTCGTCATTTCTGGAAGCTCTCGTTCTATTAGTTGCAACATGAGGCTTGAAATACATCAAACAAAAGTTTGTAATCTCCTCGAGAACATAGGCTTCACAAATAGAACCCTCGACCCGTGTCTTATTTTTCACCTTTCTTTTTAGGTGATTCAAATGTCGCTCGAACGGGTACATCCATCGATATTCGACGGGTCCACCAACACGTGCCTCATAGGATAGATGAATCAAAAAATGCTCCATAGAGTCGAAGAATCCAGGAGGAAACACCCTCTCTAGCTTGCACAGTGTTACCGTAATGTCCTTCTCTTACTTTTCTAGACGATCAACGAGCAATTTCTTAGAACAAGGATCCCTGAAGAATATGCTAAGCTCCGTCAATGGATCCCAAACTGCCTGCGATAAGAATTCTCGAAATACAATCGAAATTAACCTCTCCATGAATACGTGACAGTCGTGGCTCTTCATACCCGTCAATTTATTTTCCTTCGGATCGACACATCTTCTCAGAATTTGACACATATCCGTCTGGAAATTTTAGGCCCTTGATCCACCGACAAAGTCTTACTTTATCCTCCTTGTCCAGCGAGAAAATTGACTTCGACAGAAACTGTTTTCCATTCTTCTCTATCAAATGCAACGCAGGGCGTTTGCATATTTCTTCTAAGTCCAACCTGGCCTTGGGATTGTCTTTCGTTTTTTCTTTTACGTCCATCATAGTATTAATTATGTTATCAAACACATTCTTCTCAATATGCATGACATCAAGATTATGTCTGATCAGATTGGTACTCCAGTATGGCAGATCCCAGAATATGCTCCTCTTTGTCCAGTTATGATCTCTACCAAATCCATCGCACTTGTACCCAGTTGTAGGATCTTCGATAGCACTTGGAAAATCTCTAACCTTCTCCCATATCGTAGCTCTACACCACCTTGGCGGTGGATCACCCTTCTCTACAACGCAGACACGGAATGCATTCCTGTTCCATCTGAACAGATGATCTTTTGGCAGAAATTGCCGATGACAATCAAAGAAGCATGGTTTTCCTTCATGTTTCAAGCGGAAAGCCTTACTACGGTCTATGCAATACGGACATGAGAGACGGCCATGAGTGCTTCATCCAGATAACATTTCATAGGCCGAAAAGTCGTTGATGGTCCACATAAGGGTTGCCTTCATCTGAAAATTCTGCTTCCTGGAAACATCGTACGTGTTAGCGCCTACTTCCCTTAACTGATTCAACTCATCTATCAAAGACTGTAAGTACACATCAATGTTCCTCTTGGGATTGTTCGGACCAGGAATTATAACGGTTAGAAACATGTACTGAGTCTTCATGCACATCCAAGGCGGTAGGTCATACGGAGTGACAATTACAGGCCAGCACGAATACTGGGATCCAGAAAGACCAAAAGGAGTAAAATTGTCAGAAGATAGCCCCAACCTGACATTACGCGGATCTGAAGCAAAATCAGGATACACTCGATCAAAGTGCTTCCACGCTTCTCCATCGGATAGGTGATCCAACACTCCTTCAATTTGTTCTCGCATGTGCCAACTCATATTTTCGGCCGTCTCTTTCACCATAAATAATCTTTGCAACCGTGGCGTTAAAGACAAGTAGTGCATTGAATCGGTCGGTCTTCTTGTACCGGTAGACCTTTCTGTACTAGTTGTCTTATAGCGATCAACACCACAAAATTTGCACACATCTGCGTCCTTGTCGTCTTTGTAGTACAGCATGCACCTATTGCGACAAGAATCGATTTTTTTGTATCCCATCCAGAGCGATCTCACCATCCTCTTAGACCGGTAGAAGTCTTTAGGCAACTTAGCACCCCCCGACAAGATCTCTATAATCAACTCCAACACTCGGTTGTAGCATTCTTGCGACATGTTAAAATATGACTTAATGCTCAACAATCTTGTAACCACCTCCAACGGTGAATGATCTCACAACCAGGATACAATGGAGTCCTTGCATTCTCCAGCAACTCCATGAACTGTGCAGCATCGGCGTTCGGTTCCTCAGGTGCATCATGATCGTCCGGATCGAAACTAGGCCCTGTCGCGTCAAAAATCATGTTCACCAACCCATCGTCGTAAGCAGCATTATTGTGGACATCCACATAAGACTCATACTCCGATGCTAAGACACAAGTTCCCTGCACGCTCCACTGATAGTAATTCGGCGTGAAACCCTTCGATTATAATGATACGTGACTTCCATTTCTGGATGATATTTCAAGTTGCGACATCTCACACACGACACTTAATTTTGGTACCGTCTATGTACTGAGGGAACGCCTTGGCAAACTGCTGGAACTGCTGTACACCGTCTATGAATTCATCTCGCACACCGTACATGTCATCAGGATGACGGTTGTACCACCACGAACGATTCCGTAAATAGTAATTCATATCCATAACCAATTGAGGATAATTCTGTAAGATAGATCGATACATGCAC
>JANAVB010034417.1:41482377-41512377 GCA_029216955.1 Iris pallida | reverse complement strand
ACATATTTTCTTAATATGCTAAACGTCGCTATTCAGCGACATACTTTATCTAATGTCGCTGAACGTGGCTATTGAGCGACGTATTGCGACGTCATTAGGAAGGAGTCGCTATATTATATAGTTAGCGACGTAATTTCTTTCCGTCGCTAAACGACGTCGCTAATAGGGCATATTTTAGTAGTGCGTATTCGCCTGGAGTTATGAAGACATGCCAGGGCTAAACCCCGAGGTTGCACTCCATAAGCTCAACATTCGTCCGAACTCAAAGCCGGTCAAACAACAGCAACGACGGTTTGGCCCGGACATCATGAACTCCATAGAAGTTAAGGTCAATAAACTGATAGCCAGCGGCTTCATCTGCGAGGAACAGCATCCAGACTGGATAGCCAACATAGTACCAGTCCTCAAGAAGAATGGGAAAATTCGAATTTGCATCGACTTCCGAAATCTAAATGAAGCATGTCCCAAAGATGAGTTCCCTCTTCCCATCACGGACATCATGATCGACAACACATGTGGCTTTGAGCGCATATCATTCATGGATGGCTTCTCAGGATACAACCAAATTAAAATATTTCCTGACGACGAGAAGCATACATCATTCCGAACACCGATTGGTGTATACTGTTACACCGTCATGCCCTTCGGTTTAAAGAATGCCAGCGCCACATACCAACGATCCATGAGCGTCATTTTATAGATCATCTGCGTAAGACCGTGGAGGGTTACGTCGACGACATAGCTGTCAAAAGTCGATTTAAGGGAGACTATCTGCAGGATCTGAGGACGGTATTTGACCTGATGCGAGCGCACAACTTGAAGATGAATCCTACCAAATCCTTCTTGGACGTATCTAGTGGAAAATTCCTTGGTTTTATCATCACTACCCAGGGAATTCATATAGATCCGGAGAAGACGAAGGCAATTATGGAGATGGGTCCCCCGAGAAATCTTCGTGAAATCCAAGGCCTTCAAGGGAGGCTAGCTTATATCAGTTGGTTTATCTCTAACCTCTTCGGACGATGTCAGCCATTCACCCACCTCATGAAAAAGGGCATTTCATTCGTATGAGATGAAGAATGTCAACGCGCCTTCGACAACATAAAGAATATCTGTCGAACCATCCAGTCCTGGTGGCCCCTGTTGCTAAAAACCATTCATGCTCTATGTGCGAGCGATGGAGAATTCTCTCGGTGCTTTAATAGCACAAAAAAATGATGCAGGCTATGAACAAGCTATATATTACCTCAGCCGAATGATGATGGGGCCTGAGCATCGATACACTGCCGTAGAGAAGGAGTGCCTGGCTCTGGTGTTCGCCATTCAGAAGAGGCACACTATGTCATGGGACAAACCATCCATGTCGTATCAAGAGTTAACCCCCTCAGGGTCCTCATGACCAAGCCAGGTGCACTCAGCTCTCGCCTAGCTACCTGAGCGATATTATTGTCCCGCAGAAGGCTGTTAAAGGTCAAGCTCTGGCAGACTTTTTAGCAGCTCATCCAGGTACGAAGTCAACCAGAATAGACGAAGAGATCCTAGATGAGGTCGCCAATTCAAATATGGCCTCTCATGACGTATGGCGAATGTTCTTCGACGGTGCTTCTAGAACTGGGCCCAAGGACAACATCGTCGCTGGAGTCGGAGTGGTACTGATTTCTCCCTCCGGGGGTGATCAATCGGGCTTACTTCCTCACGGAGCCCTGTTCAAATAACGTGGCCGAGTATTTCTTTGGTCATTGGCCTCGACTTGCAAAGGAGTTGGGGGTGGAGTATCTTGAAGCATACGGCGATTCACAGTTAATCGTCAATCAGATCCGGGGTTCATACGAAGTTCGCCATGAAGCTATGATCCCCTATCACCAAATAGCGATCAATATCAGTTTGTCATTTGAAGGGTTCTTCATAGAACATGTTTCGAGACTCCAGAATATTGAAGCCGATGCCTTAGCAGGACTGGCCGCTTCCCTAGCGATCCCAAATATACTCATCATTTGGTGGATGTAATAGGCCACGAGTTGGTCTGCCCCAAGAACATCGTCCAATTTGCTGAGAGCTATTCCACTCAGACGGTCGATGAAGCACCAGATTGGAGACAGTCATTCGTAGACTTTGTAGTCTATGGCATCTTGCCCGAGAATCCAAAGGAAGCCACTTCTATCAGAAGACGTTCCCTTAGATTCTTCTATGATACAGAGACGAAAATGCTGTATCGACAATCATACGATGGATTACTGCTTCGGTGTCTGTCAAATACAGAAGCCAAGGAAGCTGTACACGAAGCCCACGACGGCGTCTGCGGGGCTCATCAGTCTGGCCGAAATTGCAAGACCGCCTTCGTCGAATGGGCTATTACTGGCCCACGATGGTTGCAGATGCGATTGACTATGCAAGAAAGTGCAAAGCCTATCAAGTCCACACAGATTTCATTCACCAGCCATCCGAGTTTCTACATCCGACAGTGACATCTTGGCCATTCGAAGCATAGGGACTGGACATCATTGGTCCGATTACTCCACCTTCATCCCGAGGACATCGCTTCATACTCGCAATCACATATTACTTCTCCAAATGGGCGGAGGCTATTCCGCTGGCAGAAGTGAAGCCTTCAAACGTGATCAGCTTTCTCAAGCATCACGTCATCTATCGTTTTGGACCCGAAGGATCATCCACGACAACGGTTCGTAGTTCGCAAGCCACGCCTTTTATCGGTTCTGTGACAAACAACGAATCCAGAATGTTGCTTCAACATCGTATAATCCGGCAGCGAATGGGTTGGCAGAAGCATTCAATAAAACTATAATCAAGCTGCTCAAGGAGTTCATGTCTTCCAACAAACGCAACTGGAATGAGAAGCTTGGCGAATGCTTATGGGTGTACCGTATATTTTGGACGGCAAATGGGAACACACCATTCTCTCTGGTGTATGGGAGTGAGGCGGTTCTCCCACTGGAGACTCAAATCCCCTCGCTCTGTGTCGTCCTCACCTACCGATTGACGACGGATGATAATCACCATCACCGGCTACAAGAGTTGGAGGCCCTAGATGAGAAGCGCCTGTTAGCTCAACAATAAATCGAGCTGTATCAAGCCCGAATCTCTAGAGCCTTCAACAAGAAAGTTAAAATCAGAACATTCCAAGTGGACGATCGCGTTCTGGCAGTTCGGAGGCCGATGGTTGTGACTCACAAAACGCTGGCAAATTCCAGCCAAAGTGGGAAGGCCCATTTGTCATCGAGGCTGTATTCTCCGATGGAGCTTACCGTCTCACAAAACAAAACAGAGACTTGCTTATGCCCATCAACGGCAAGTTCCTGAAAAAGTATTATGTCTAAAACGACATCCTCAAATCTCCCAGATTGTTGAGTTATATACCCTCTGGCACCGCTGAACTTACACTCTGACTAAATCTTCCAGATTGTTGAGTTATGTACCCGCAAGTACTGCTGAACTCACACTCTGGTCACTCCAGATGAATCTATATTACATCTTCTGGGTAGTAAGTCACGTATGATCATACCTCTAAACTTCTTCCTAAAAGACCTCCTTTCTCGTGATCCACTACTCGCACTTTCAGTGCATAAAAAGGGTAACAGATCCACAAATTTCTCGAAACAACCACGTCGATGTCACCTCTGATTGTTTCACTTCCATCAAAAACAAACCACCCCTCACGTAGAACGTCTACGTCCATATTACCTCTGAGTTGTTCTATGTACCCTTCATGGTGTCCACTCCTGCCACGTCCTCATTACCTCTGAGTAGGAAGATTCCATCGAAAAAACCCTCATATTTACCACGTTACTGCATGGTGTCCACTCCTGCCACGTCCTATTACTTCTAAGTTGCTGGCTTCGCTTTCATGCTATGCTTGTATTGGCATACTTTCTGGATGTTGATTTCTTCAGGTAGCCTTTGTCATACTTGTTGCTTTTTCTAGTTGATGATGATGCTGTTGGACAGTCCTTCTTCATATGTCATTTTTTTTGCAACCATAGCAGATAGGATCTTCTTCGTTATTGCTGTTGTTGCTATAGTGTGATCCTTTATTTCTTCTTATTAAATCTCATGAACTTCTTGAACTTTCTTACTAGGAGAGCTTGATCTTCAGAGTCAGAGTCACTGTCGTCGGAATTATCTTCGATAATTCTTCTGTATTGAGCTTTGAAAGCGATCGACTTCTCCTTCGGTGCAACATCTTCGAAGTCTTGAAGTTCCAGCTCGTGAGTGAGTAGCTTACCCATGAGTGTTTCAAGAGACATAGTTGTGAGGTCGTTCCCTTCAATGATTGCCGTAGCCATCAGAATCCAGTTCTTCGTGAGAGCTCGTAGAAGTTTGCGAATCTTCTCATGGTTACTGTACTCCTTGCCTAATGATGACAGAGGGTTTATAATATCCAGGAATCTCGTAAACATCTGAGTGACAGATTCATTTGGCTTCATCTGAACGTCTCATACTCCTGAGTTAGTCTGCTGATCTTTGACTCCTTGACTTGTATCGTGCCTTCTTGGGTTACTTCGAGAAGTTTCCACACTTTACTTGATGTTGTGCACGTAGACACCCTGTTAAATTCAGTCATGTCTAAAGCACAAAACAAAGCGTTAATAGTACGGGCGTCAAGACTGGCCTGTTTTTTTTCCAGCTTCAGTATACTTGTCATTGGGTTTCTCAACCAACTCTCATTCAACAAAATACGAGCAGGCTTTTTAAAGCCATCAATAACAATAGACCATAAATCAAAATCTAGATATTTCAAGAAGAAACTCATCCATTTTTTCCAGTATGTATAATTTGTACCATCAAACAATGGGTCTGTTTGTGGCTTAGCCTTCACTTGTGAATTTCACAGTTGCCATGTGTTATATTATAATATATGTAACAGCTAAAATAATTAAGAATATAATAGCAGTGTTATCTCACTTTACCTGTATAACCCGCTCTAATACCAATTGTAGGAACGAATTGTAAAGCATAATACTCTAGAGGGGATGAATAGAGTAGGCAGCAAAATTTAGCTAATTAAAAATGTTAGCAACAAGATCATAAATAATATCACAAGTATGTAAAATGTAAATGCAGAGACCAGAAAGCAAACGCAAAGACGACGATGTATACTGGTTTCCCTCTTGTGAGGACTATTACAGTCGGAAGACTCTATCTTCCAGTTGAATCATTATTGGAAAATACCGCAAGTTTTCATATGAAGTTATTTCAACTTATACAACGCGAGCTTTGATACGAAGTACTCGACCAACTTCAATTGTGAAGTGTTTTTCTTCAATCAAGCCTCCGATTACAATCTCACTAAAACTTCTAGACCGTACCGCACCAGCAAATCGACTAGAGGATTGTAACTGGCTTGGGATTTAAAAATGAAAGCTTTTATAACACTTTGGAAGACGTTTAAGCTTAGAGAGAAGAGATAAGAAAGTGAATGAGTGAGTTGAAATGATTAAAATCCTTCTCTATTTATAGGTTTTCCAAAGTCAGAATTCTGACAGAATTCGAGCAGAATTCAGGCAGAACTCTTTGAGAGAATCTCGGCAAATAGTCGTTGCATCCGTAACTGTAGGAGGACCAAGTTCAAAAACCAAACGACACTAAACGAATTCTGGCCGAATTCTCATGGGCCAATTTTGATTTTTGGGATGTTTTATAAAACAAATTTTGGTTTTGGCTTATTTGAAAAGTTTAAGCAGTTAGGAGCTTTTGTAAAATGGGCTATTTTCAAAATATAGGATTACTTGAAAACGTTTTAGGATAGCCTATTTGCTAGTACGACTCGGTGTACAAAGTATTCCTATACTCTATAAAATAAAAATTATATTGAATATGAAATACAAACTCATAAGGCAAAAACGGCTTTAGTCTTGATCAGATAGGTAGTAGTAGTCCAAGTAGCCCTTATATCGAGACAAGGTTAGATTAATTATTAAAATCAGGTTCGACCATGACCAATGGGCCAACAAACAGCTCCCTGTTTCTGATCTTCATCCTAATTATATTGGCTCAGATCCCAGCGGAAGCAACGAACACCACAAAAGCCTAATCATAAGATTCGCAATCGCGAGAGGAGGAAGAATATCGATACCCCATATAAATACAGCCTATCCAACAAAAAAGCCACTAGATCTGAAGCTATGATCACTAAAATCGAAATAAATACCAAAAATATTAAAATGATAGTACTTATCTCAAAATCAAAACCATAAAAAAAAACCCAATAATGCTAATCAAACACTCAGATCTGCTGCCAACAGACATTAAATGTCGACATCGCCATCATCGACGGACGATCGGAGAAACATCGGATCCTCGGAACCATCAGATCCCAGCAGAAGCAACGAAACACCACAAAAGCCTAACCATAATAAGAATCGAAATCGCGAGAGGAGGAAGAATATTGATACCCCGACCAAAAAAATGTTGGCGATCGCGATGAAATCCGACTCTCCTCCTCGCTACTGCTTCTTCACTCTCTCTCTCTAGGTATTTGGCCTGCGAGTAACAATTGAAATAGAATAGAGAAAGTGACAAAGAAAAAAGGAAAAGGCTTTATGAAGACGACTACGAAGCGGTTATGGACAGGCTGGAAGCCAGTCCTATTTTTTCGCCCAGTTGTGGACGATTACGGGAAATGTCGAAAGTTTTTTTTTCAAGCATTTGTTGGCAGCAATATCGCAAGATTTAAAGAGTATCAACAAAGATTCGTGCATCTTGTTCCGAAGCGGTTATGGACAGGCTGGAAGCCAATCCTATTTTCTCGCGCAGTTATGGACGGTTACAAAAAATATCGCAAGATTTTTTCAAAAATTTGTTGGCAGCAATATCACAAGATTTAAGGAGTATCAACAAAGATTTGCGTCTTGTTCCGTTTTGTTGGCAGCAGCATCGCAAGATTTTTTCAAAAATTATTTTGTTGGCAACCAATCCTATTTTCAAACCGTTTAAAATTATTTTGTTGGCAGCCAATCCTATTTTCAAATTTTTAAATTTTTAATAATATAGATGAATATATTTAGATTATAGAATAATATAGATGAATATTTGAAAGTATTTGGACAAAAATCCCTCCAAATTGTATCCTACTTTCAGTAATAAAGGATATCATCGTCCTCCTCCCAAAATCCTTCTTTCTACTAGTCTGGAAAGAAAACTGTCCAATCCCCAAATCTCTGCTGCTCATGGGTTACGACGATGATCCGTAAGATCTCTCATCTCCATGTCTATCTCTATTTCCGATCCTCACTTGCACAAAATTTAGGGTTAGGGTTTCCTCTCTTGTTCGTCACTTTCAGGTCGATGAACGAGGACGGAGAGCCGCTCATGGACCCCAACGCCGACTACGACCGTGAGAACTCCCCCGATACCCTCTTCGACGATGGAGTCCGGTGACGACTATGAGGACTGGGGGAGGGAGCAATTGTCGACCCCCGCGTACGACGAAGACAAGGTCGGGAAGCCGAGGAAGCGACTGGTGAAGAAGAGTGGTAAGAAGGAGTCGGATGGGATCGGCGGAAAGGGGTTGGAGGACTGGGAGGAGTACGTGCCTTCGTCGAGTAAGAAGAAGAGGAAGGCATCCGAGGAGGAAGGAGGGAGGAAGGATAGGAGGAATCCGGCGAGTTCGGAGAAGGCGGAGAGATCGTCCGGACTCGAGAAGGGGTCTAAGACGGCGGTCGGGACTGAAAGAGGATGACGGCGATTCAAAGGGGGATGTTGTGGGGGGCAGCGGCGATCCTGAAAGCAAGTGCTTTGGATACGATCGCAGGCAGGGATTAGAGGTATAACTAGTCCTAGTTTGTTTGATTTGATTTAATTGGGTGAATTGCTTATAAGTTGATTCTTTTTATAATATATTGCTAATAGTGTTTGTTAATCTTTGCTAGTTCTTAGAATGGGTACCTGTGAACTGTATTTGAGCTGAGGATTTATTTGAAAGTTACAGTTGCCATTCTCAATGCAGGGGCTGGTTTAGGGATCAGATTGAGGTTGTGTTTGGTTCATTGTAATTTAATCGTAATCATAATGGAATTGGATTTGTAATGTAATTGAGTTTGTAATGTAATGGAATTACAATTACATTACTATGTTTGGTTGAAACATGTAATCAAACCATGTAATGTAATGTCAATTGCATTCATATGTTTGGTTTACCATGTATGTAATTAAGTTTCTAATTTAATATTTTTTTAAATACAACATAAAATTTAAAAAGTGGATCACTAAATTTTAAAAAAATTTAAAAAGAAAAATTAAAATAAATAATAAATAAATAAGGGAAAAATGGTTTGTTTTCTGCTAAAAAAGACCAACAAAAAAAAAGACAAAAAATAAAAAAATTAAATAATGACAAACAAAAAAAACGGAAGGAAAAAAACCAAAAATAAAAAAGCGATAAAAAAGAAAAACGACAAAAAAAAATCAAAAATGTGAAAACCATAAAAAGTGACCAATAATGATAAAAAATGACTAAAAACAAAAAATGAAAAAAACAACAATAAATGAAAGAAAAAAAGACGAAAAACGACCAAAAACAAAAAAAAAGCAAAAAAACGAACAAAAACAACCAATAACGGCAAAAAAGAAAAAAAAAAATGACAAACAATGATAAAAAAGAGCAAAAAAACGATAAAAAGGAACAGAAATGACAAAAACGAAAATACGAAAAAAGACCAAAAACAAGAGGGAATTAAAACGAGCAAAAAACGACAAAAAGATTAAAAAACTTGCAAAAAAGTCCAAAAACGACAAAAAAGAGAACAAAAACGACAAAAACAACAAACAAAAGAAAAAATCAACCGAAAACGATAAAAACGTAAAAAATGGTCAAAAACGTACAAGATCGACAAAAAATCGATAAATAACATGCAGAAATGGCAAAAATGTGCAAAATCGACAAAAAATGATAAAAAACGAAAAAATTGACCAAAAACGATAAAAAAGCGTGCAAACAGACAAAAGACGTGCAAATAAAGCAAAACCAATAAAAAAGTGTAAAACCGACAAAAATGTACAAAATCGACAAAAAAATTTAAAAGTGCAAAAGCGACAAAAAAGGCCAAGAATGTGCAAAAATGACCAAAAATAAAAAAAAGGCACAAAACGAGCAAAAACGAAAAAAAAATAAACAAAACGAACAAAAATGACAAAAAACAAACACAAAATCGACAAAAAAGATTTCAAAAGTGCAAAAGTGACAAAAAAGGGCCAAGAATGTGCAAAAACGACTAAGAATCGAAAAAAATGGCCCAAAACGAGAAAAAACGACAAAAAAGAAACAAAAATGAACAAAAATGACCAAAAACAAACAAAAACTAAAATAAAAGGCAAAAAAACGAACAAAAATGACAAAAAACGGAGAAAAAAAACAACAAAAAAGGACAAAAACGACAAAAAAAAAAACCAAAAACGAACAAAAATGACAAAAAATGAACAAAAACGAACAAAAACGTCCAAAAACGACAAAAACAAACAAAAACAACAACAAATGACCAAAAACGAACAAAAAGACCAAATTATAGCATACCAACCTTCCGCTTAAGTTGTAATGTAATTGCGATTACATAGGTTTTATGTTGTAATTGAGTTTAGAAGAAACTGATGTAATGTAATCAAACTTGTAATCGCGATTACATTACATCTAATTTTTTTGTCCAACCAAACACCTGAGTTAGATTGACAACGTAATGCCAATTACATTACGTTGTCCAATCCTGCAAACAAATGGGCCCTAAGTCGCAAAGGGATAGAAGCGAATCCCAACGCAAACCATCCCAGATTAAACATATATGAAGTATTGATGAAGGTTTATGGTTAAAACTTTATAGAATGTGAAGAAATTTGATTTGCTAGATGGGATACATGTTATATTTGAGATTTGAGATTATGGTTCTCCTATTAGTTGTCTAGGTTGTAATGGAAGTGTTGATCGGCCTGCCATCCTAGTTTTTACAGTTGTAGTGCTTTTAAATAATTTTGTTCAGGCAAGAAAGGACCTTGAAATTTTGGATTGTCTTCACTTAGGAAAGGAAACACGAAGTTGAAAAAATAAGAACAAGCAACTGACAGCACAAGAAGTGTTGTAAGCAGGATATTGGCACCTGCTTGCAGCTAATTATACAATATTCTCTATTTTTATGATAGTCTTGTAGGACCGTTGAGCACCTCCAGAGGGGTTAGGGGGTGAATAGAGAGTGTGCGTGTGCAGCAGAAATTATACCAATTAAAAAATTCAGAACTATATACTATAACAGATAAATAACAATAAATAAATTACGGTAAAGTAAGAGTCAAGAAGATCAAACTCAGCGACCCATCGATATATACTGGTATCCCTCTGAGAGCACTAGTACAGTCTTGAGTACTCTTGTTCGAGTTAATCCACTATGTCACAAGCTAATTGAGAGCTTGTAGTCTCTTACAACACCGTGCTTGGTGATGGCGCACGACCGACTCCAGAGGACAATTTTGAAAACTGGAATCTGAATGCAGCCTCCTATACAACTATTCAGTACCAAAACTCTATATTGAACAAAACTGTACTAGCTTTGGCTAAAATTAGTATAGGCATGTTTGAAAGCTTTTGCTCGTAGAAAACACTTTAGAATGAATAGAGAAGAGAAGGAATGTGATTTGGAAATGGAAAAGTTCCTGTCTATTTATAATATTTTTATAGACCGAATTCAGGCAGAGTTCAGGCAGAGTTCAGATGCAGAAATCTCACAATCGAACGTTGGATGCAGATTTGGAGGAATTTCAACACAAATATGCAACTGACCTCGATCGAACTCGAGCCGAGTTCTGTCTGAGTTCTGCTGGGTTAGATCAGACCTGTTGGGCCAAAATCTGCTGGGTTTTTGATTTTTCAGAAATGTGGACTTTTGGATTTTGTATATGTGGATAGGTAGGCTAATTTTGTTTGTGGACTGAGAAAGACAGCCAGTACCGATTCTGATCAACCTTATATATTTTTTCTAGACTCAATAAAAGTAAACATACAGAAGAAAATATGAAAAAGTTTGATCTTGATTCCAGTGTTTGGTTCTTGACGACGACGTTTGTAATTTGTAGCAGTAGGACGCAGATTTTGGATGAGAGTTTCTTTTGACTTGAACCTGTAAACTCGTAGCAATATATGTATTTTGTGTATCGACCAATGTTGGCATTGCTTATCAAAATCATGTGTGATCATTAACCAATGGGCCAACAATCTCTCCCATTTTGATAACTGACAAACTTTGTCTATACCAAGATATAACAAATAATATGTAACTTTGAAATTTTATACATGACTTGTTCTGAATCGAGATAAAAATTTTAGAATTTTGGTATATGCTATTTCTTTCCCTTTCTCATGTACTCAAAATACGGCTCCCCCGTAATTTGTGAAGCCAACAATAACAAAGAAAAAATAGAGTAATATCGAGTATGATAGTAACTAACAAGTCAATAACTTAAGTATATGAACGAGAACAACAGTAGTAGCAGTAATGAAGAAAATGAGCAGTAGATAAAAGCCAACTAACATAGCAAATAAGTGCATAAACCAGATACAACTGAAGTCCAAAGTGTATAGTCATAAACTAGTGCTACAAAAGATAGTCCAAAAAAATGTCACTATATCATCATCAACTATCAAAATCGTCCACAAAAAGTACTAAGCTAAAAACAGTAACCAAGCATCAGCATCATCCGGGGCATCAACATGAGGCTGAGGATCGAAGTAGGCTATCGTCGGATCGAAGAAGTCGAAGGTAGGATGATCCTCGAATCCCGGTCCGTCGAATCCAGGGTGACGGAGAATGGTCGTCGGTGCAGTGGGATGATGTGTCATCGTCCACTGGATATTAGCCATCGCATTTCTCAAGACCTGGGCCTGAGATGTGGCGATACTCAGCGTCTCCAAAGCGAGCAAGATAGTTCTGATGATGTTGTCCCTGGAGTGTGACAAAAGTATCGAACCTCTGATACAGCTCATTAATGGTATGGTTTGGAGCTGCAGGGGCTGGAGCGTCTGCTGGTGCTACGGCTGGGGTAGATGGAGGTGGAGGTGGAGCGTCACTAGGAGGGTGAGGAAACTTCCGAGTCCTAAAGAGCTCAGAAGGCATTCCAGAGATGGGACATAAATCGAGATCGATGTGAAACTTCTAGAAGACGACCGCCATATGCATAGGGTAAAGGAGGATTCGGCCTGCTCGCAGACAGCTGATCATGGATGCTATCATAGTCTCGGGAAAGAAAATAACCCCAAAATGGATATGATACATAGCAGAAAGCTCTAAGAGCGTGATCTCTTTAGTAGATCCCGTCTTAGCTGGCAGAGATGAAAAGATAATACGATGGAGTTCATAGAAATGTTGCTTGAGGTTGCATGCATACAACCATGACGGGAGAACCGGACTCGGATGGCACAACGCTACCTGTCACGACCCGCACCCCGAGTAAGGGCACGAGTGCGAGACAATGGCCCAGCCTACGCTGCAGAAATGACGTAGAATGCTATCTATGTCTACATCTAACAACAGTTAAAATATCAAAACCTGTCGAGAATGGTCAACTCCGAACGGAGGACAGGCAATGACAGTATAATGTACTAAACCACAAATTCTAAGAAGAAAAGATGACACTGAAAGATAAGGACAACAAGATATAAAAATATCATCCTGAAAGTCCAACACAGAATAATACAAGTCCAAAGTCTCAGAGTCAATAATCTTAAATACAAATACTAAATAATAACAAGCCAAAGTGTAATATGGAGACAAAGTCCAGTACTAAACTAATCTAGCTAAGCTACTCCAATGCCACATCGGTTGGAGCTAACCCTTGCTGAATTAGGGTCTCCAAGTCTAAGCCAACTACGTCATGGGGACCGTAGTAGGTAGAACACTCCTCCTCGCCATAATCTGTAAAATTTTGTCAACATATCCATTCAGGATGGAACGAGCACAAATCTCCAATAACTGTTCTACTAAAACGATATTGAAAATATAGCAGTAAATAGAGAAAATATACAAGGTAAAGTGGTACATACACATACATGAATCATGGTAAGACATATCAAGACTGTAAATAAATGTAAGAACAAAAAAAAGTGTATATCATGTACAGGAATCAGGAAAACTACAATCTATGTGAGTTTAGCAATAGTTTTAACATGTGATCGGCTTAGGAACTTGGACAGGAAAAATGGCCTGGCTAATCATACGTGCGGTGTATGATTAACACTCACAAGGAACAATATCATGCACAGGAAGGATTTGATCACATATCTACGCTAATGTCCCTGTTTCCGACTAGTATAGTGGATCCAACCATGACACCTCATGACACGTCTTCTCTGAGAATGTAGATAGCCTTCACAGAAATCGTATCTATACAATGCACAGGGAACAAGGAAAACTTGTACAGGATATACCAAGGAATACAAAAATAATATCTCATGACGGAATCCTGACCAATACCAATCCGTGTGAATAATGTGATAAGAGAACAAGGATATCTACTCTGAATATAGGAAACATAGATGATATCATAAAACAGAATTACTATCAGAGAATGTACTCGTCTAAGATCCGATAGAAATATGTCAACTGTGTAATCTGTCTCTGAGTGAAGTTACAGACCTAAAGATGAGATATACATGAGTTAAATAGGGTCTAACAGTGTTAGGCATGATTTCTAGTGCATGCAATGCAAATCTAGGTCAAACTCAGTCAAACTAAGTCACACCAAGTCAAACTAAGTCACACTAGGTCATACTAGGTCATACAAAGTCAAACTAGATCAAACTGGGTAATGCTAAGTCAATCTAAGTAAACCTAAGTCATACTAAGTCATACTAGGTCTAACAAGATCAAACCAAGTCAATCTAGATTATACTAGGTCAAGGGTTGACCTACAGTTGACTTTTGGTCAACTCCTAGTCCATTTTAGGTCAAATTGGCTAATGGTTGACTCACAGTTGACTTTTGGTTAACTGGTCAACTCTGGCCGACTAATAGTCCAATCTAGGTCCAAGGTTGACTTGCAGTTGACTTTGAGTCAAAACTGTCAACCTTGGTCAAACATGGTCAAATCTAAGTCAAGTATCCTATTCCTAGTATTACCTACCAAGATACCCAAATTCTAATAATTACCTACCAAGATACCCAAATTCTAACTATTATCTACCAAGATAAACCAAGTCTAACCATTACCAACCAAGATAACCCAAGTCTAACCATTACCTACCAAGATAACCCAAGTCTAACCATTACATGCCAAGATACCCAAATTCTAACCATTACCTACCAAGATAATCCAAGTCTAACCATTACCTACCAAGATAACCCACTTACCTTATCTCTGTAGGTATCTTATATCAATACCTTAAATATCTAGGTAATACCTTAATACCCCATCTATTTTAGACTAGTAGATAACTCACTATCCTAGGCAAATAGATCCTACCATTTCTTTAGACTAGTATTTACCCATCTACCTTAACATTCTACCAATACCTTACCCTTGCACTGTAGGTAAGTCCCATTACCTTGTCAATACCTTAGACTTCTTATTTACCCTCCAAGATACTAAATATCCTTCTATGATACTAACTTGTATCTAACACTCTAACTTACTAGTATCCTAATCTCTAAGTTACTAAAATATATTTAGGACACTAGCTATATACATCTAACTATCTAACGTATACTTCTGGTATCCTAAATTCTAGGTTACTAACTAGTAGTATCCTACTCAAGGTAATATGACACACTAACCTATGACACCAAGATACCAACTTACATCTCTAGACTACTATTTATCCACTAACTTAGGATACTAATTTCTAATATAGGATACTAACTCTATATAATCTATCCTAGGATACTAACCAAGATACCATATACTTTATCCCTATTGGTAACCTAATACCCTTACCTTGGTTGGAAGTCCAAAACCTTGGTGTAGGTATAAATACCTTAGTCTCATAATACCTAAACTATAGTTATCTAGCATATTTATCTACCCCAAGCCATTAGATAACTAATACCTTAGTATCTAGCCGTAGTATCTAGGTAACCATACCATACCTTGAAGGTAATCCCAATACCTTGAAGGTAAACCCCCTATTACCTTGTCTTGAAGGTAAACTCACTACCTTACCTTGTGAGAAGGTAAATCCCTTTACCTTAAAGTAAGGTAAATCACAATATCCTAGGCTACCAACCTCTAGTATCCTAAGATAGTACCTATCTACAAACTAACCACTATCTAACTTAACTCTAATCTATACAAGATACAACTTATCTAACTATCTGATATCTAACTATTGGGATAATAACTCATCTAATCTTCAACACACACACAAAAACCATGGATAACCAATATACTAATATCTAACTATAACATATAGTATATATCCATCTCTAACTCTAACCAACTAACATATGTCATATCTAACTAACAATAACATAGACTAACACAACTAACTATCTAACTTATACAAGATACCACTATCTAACTTCTAAAATATCTCTAACCTCTACATAGATTCTAACATAGCCACTAACATACTAACATATCCATACATACATCATCTAAATCCCTCTCTACTCCAACACTAACACACAAAAACACATATACCAAATACACCCCCTTCTTCCAACACACCCACACACATCTATATACAAACACACTACCACTCAACCAAAAAAAATCACTCAACCAACCACACTAGTCACAAGTCAAATAGGATGGCATGATCCTCCCAACTCTCTCACCTTCAACAAACACGCACTACACTACCATCTATACAACATCAAACACACATAGCACATATCCTCTATCAATCTCACTTCTCTATACTAACCACACACATCTTTAACTCATTCAAACACACACACTATACTAACATATATTACCTAATAATATATGTATGTGTGGTGGTGTGTGTGTGTGTGTACTATATCATACATATTCTTGACAACCTATGATACCTACATTCACTTGATATCCATACTACATAGGCTCATAGGATACACAAAATGTCTATGCCGTATAGTCAGTTTTCTACTTAAAACCAATACTGCAGCTATTAGACCTATTCACTAAATTCTATGATTAAAGTATGTCGTAGCCATTCGTATTACCTTTCTGAAACTTCAAACGGATCGCATTTTCTTGTCTGGAAGCTTCCGAAATCGCGAAAACACCGAAACACATTCGGTCTTTTGGACAGCTGACACTCAAACAGTTTTACAAAAAGTTCTAGGACGATTTTGTCCTATTAATATATATATATTGGAAAGCTAACTTCGATACGGTTCTTTTAAAAAAGAGAGATTAATCGGAGTCCTGAGCGAGTTATGACATTTCTAAGTTGTATGGATACTAAAAACATGGATAAAAATTATAATAAATTTGGGTTGTTATGGACAAAAGAAACACATACTAACTATATTATCTAGGATACTAACTAGATTATCTAACTCACTAACTAAACACTAACACATTACTCTATCACATACACAAGGACACATATCAATATATATATATATATATATATATATATATATATATTATATATATATATATATATATACAAATACCCCCAAATCAGTCCACATCTATAAATATAACAATATTTGATATTTTTACATAAAAATAGGGCTTGTAGGCCATAATACATAGATTCAAACATTGGTATCCAAATGAGAACAAACCTAAACATCCTAACCATGACATCTACTCTCTAATACATGAAAATCTGAAATTAGAAGACAAATAAGCCTATGGGGCAAAAACACAAACACATGGTGTGCCCCTATTGGAATCTCTCTATGGGGACACAAAACCTATCCCAAACTCCTAAAGATGACTCAAAAGAGCCTCTAAAACATACCTAATGGTGGTTCATGCATGGGGGTGGTTCCTATGGGTTAAAAACTAACAAACATGCAAGGAAAAGATGAAATAGAGAAGGTTTATAGAAAGAGATACCTATTGGGAGTTGATTTCCAATGAACAACCCAAAGGACACGAATCCAACACAGACTCTTCTAGCAAATGGACACCCCTCCTTGTCTTGGCTCCACAATCCTTATAGCTCCCTCTCTTTGCAAGAATGAGAGAATTTGGTGGAGAAAAGGGAAGATTTGAGAGATGAATCAATGGAATTTGCTCTCAAGATTGGAAAGAACACAAAAATGGGAATGGAGGCTACTTTGCAAATGAAAAGGAGGTGGAACCCTCTCTTGGCTGCCATAAGGGTTAGGTTTGGGCCAATGGGAAATGTCTAATATGCCCCTAATAGGTCTTCTTTTGTTAATCTAAGTCATGCAAAGGTTTGGGGTCAAAATGGTTAAGTTTCTAATTTCTAAATAACTAAACTTGTCATGTGGGTTTAGTATAAATGCACTAGCCTAATGATATGAGTTTGTGGGCCATGCCTAACTAATCTTTGGGTCCCGACTAGAGTCTAAACTACCCGGGTCACTAAAACAAGTCAAAACTAGATGAAACTCAAACCCGGCTAAACTAATCCCCAAAATACAATATTAATAATATTCACAAAAATATTAGAATATGAAAAATAACAAAATTACTCTCCTTTTTGAAAACAGGCAGTTACAATCCTACCCCATTAGAAACATTTTGTCCTCGAAATTCGAAATAGTTGTACTCTTCTCTAAGTCAAGTCCCCAACAATCAAAGTCTACAAATTCTATCCAAAGTTATGCAACATACAATTCTATAGAATGGGAACAAACATGCATGGTTTTAGTCTCTACAGTATCATGTTATTGTAGTCTCTAATGGGGTTTTCTATTAATCTAGCATGATCGTCACATATGCAAGCTAAGGGTACTAAAAAAGCAATCAAACAATCAAAGGGTGGAAAGAAATAGGAAAAGGAAAGAACAAGACCTAACCTCCTAGTCCTTCACCTACGGTGTGGGTCTCCTCGACCGTTATCGCAAAAGTCTGCCCTGAAGGGGTATATCCTGCTGCTGGTGTGGGGCATGATGCTGTGCCACCAGTGTCCTATCTCCCACTCTCTTGACCAAGATACCCAAGCAACATCATTACTGATACCTACTCCATTATACTAGGGTACCCTCTATAGGATATCTATTTTGTAATCTGATAACCATACCTGTCGACCGAGAATCAGTTATCGGAATCCTCGTCACGCCAGTAAGTATGGCTGCCATAAACCATAGGGTCCGCAACTAAGGTACATACCTCTAGGATTGTGGTATCTAACATTTTTGCTTTGCCACATGCTTGGCTGCAAAAACCTTAAATTTTCACAACTCGAGAAATACATCTAAAATCAGACCCTATGTCGCCATTCTTGCTAATATAGCTTTAGAAGACTATAGATTCCATAACGAAGCAACTTAGTCCAGAGGTTTATCATGGTAGAAAATCAATGAACACCAAGAATCAAGTTCAAACACGGACAAGGAAGAATAGACAGAAACAGTTGGAATCAAATTTTGAGATAGTTTATCATGAGATTTTCAAGGGTCGTCCGTGGAATCATCTTAAGAAGTACTAACTGTGATAGAGTATCCTTAGCCTATATCTTCTAAACCTATAGCAGGCTCGTAGCAGCACTCTAAGTCGAGCACCACTACGTTATTGCACTACTTGCGACTTTCGACCTGCATGGGCTACCACTAAAAATGTGTCACAACCCATACCCGGAGTAAGGGCACGAGTACGAGTCAACGTCCCAGCCAACGTCGCAGAAACGACATAGAACGCTGTCTAGGTCTACTATCTAACAATAATTTAAATATCAAAACCTGTCAAGAATGAACAACTCCGAACGGAGGACTAGCAATGACAATATAATATACTTAACCACAAATTCTAAGAAGAAAAGATGACACTGAAAGATAAAGACAACAAGATAAAAATATCATCCTGAAAGTGTAACGACCCGCTCCGCCCTAGCGGAACGCCGATTCAAACGGCAAGTGCAACACTCAAGCGAGCCGTCGACCCGAAGAGTTGGCATCGACCAGATGAAGAATCGATGCAAGGCTTACATTTGACCCGTCAAGATGAATCCAGACTTAGACTTTCAAAGGCGCGCTCGGAGTATCGCTCGGCCGATGCGAACCTCGCTAAGGTGGGTGGCTCCAATGAACCCGTCTTTGTTTAGCCTAGACACATAATAATACAGACACTATCAAGAATCGCTAGGCGATAACCCCACGTATGCTAATAAATGACTCAATGCACCTAGCTAAGGAAATAATCCCATCTTGTATGCTTGTTTAGAACATGGAAAAGAACTTGGAAAATGCGAACTCTCGTACCGCGCTCTAACGCTCGTGCTAAGGCACAAGCTTAGGTTTATGTTCCTTATGCGGCCAACAATGAAACAATGAATGGGTTACAACAATGAAACGGGAAGACTATCAATATAGTCGTTCCGAGTAGAGTATAGCAACATTGAAAGGCTATGGGACCGATGGGCCGCCAAGGCGACTTCCACTCTGGGAGTTGCGTAATGCGTGAATGAATGAATCAACGAATAAATTAATGAATGAATGAATACATGAATGAATCTATGAACGAACAAACAAGTGAAAGAAAGAAATGAAAGAAAGAATACCTAAAAGCTAAGAAAGAAAAAGAATGGTTAGCGACAGGTGTGACGGGCACGTGCAACGAGGCTCGCTACCCGTGCTACACGGACGCCAACCTGGTCGATAACGCATTATGGCTAAGGGTTAGCCTACGGCTCGGAGATAGCCGTTAAGTGAAAATGACAAGACAATACGAAATGGTCGTGGACAAACGGCACGGGCGATGGGGAATACCGTGGCCGTGCAGTAGTGATTCTGCGGCACGGGCGTTGTGTGGAGTATACCGTGGCCGGCCTAGGCAGAATCAAAAGTCGGGGCTTACGGGCTACTTGGGTGCGGGCTTTGGCACCGGGAGACGTAAGTGCAGGGTATTTCAAGAGACTTAACAGGGTGTACCAGCCATCACCCTATGCTAAGTTAAGAAATACCAAGGAGAAATGTCCAAAATGGCTTGTAAAGCCAGCGAACAGTGCATATAGATTAAGTAGACTTTGCTGGTGGCTTTCCACGTGCAAGTCCTTGCATTGAAATCAAAGTAGTCTAAGTTAAATGAATAAGCGCCTACAGAACGGCTTGAAACGTATCACACCAAATAATAAGAGTACTTCGAACAAACGAGTTAGAAAATGCCTACGACGTGCTAGAACCCGAGGCAGGGACACGCCCTTGATATTGAAAGTTCACATGAATCACGTTAAGTTATTTCCTATGAATTGTTGACTAACTTGGTTTACTTTGGACAGGGGCCGGACGGTAAGTATGGGTAAGTCATGCATGTATTTTCCAAGCAACACATTGAATTTGGCAACACGAGATAGGTTATGAAATATGCATGAAACTGATCCTAAGACAAGATTAGAAAGACAATGAATGATAGACGGTGCACAAAAGTAAATGGAACGTGTTTGGTAATGATAGCATTGTGGGCGAGCTAGCCTCTCCACATGTGCATAACAATGTACTGATAACCCCACAGTCTGCTTGCAGGGTGCAGGAGACGCGCGGCGGGTGCAGAGCTTCCATCGAACGTGTTAAGGCACGGAGCCAACATCCAGGGCCTTGGGACGTTGCAAGAAGCTGAAGCACCTATACAGGACATAATGTATCGGAACATCACCATGAATCATTCCATGTTGTAAGCCACTTGGCACGCCTTTTATGTTTCAGAGAGAGAGAGCTTGAGCGATTTGTCATATCGGCCTAGCGCCGCTTGTAAACTTCTTGAATATCAATAAAGAATTTGAATTCGCTTCAACTTGTGTTCAGTTACTTTCTGCTGCAAATAGGGACACTCTGTGCGACTCTGTGGCCTAGCTCAAATCGGCCGTTTCTGGACTTGGCCTTGCACGGGCGCAACCTAGGCCCGTGCGGCATCACGCCTTAGCGAGGACGATCGCTCCTACGGGATCGGGGCATGACTGATTGGTATCAGAGCATGGCTTTACGTCCTTGGACTTTATTTGATTTTCTTAGTTTTGAAAGCTCGGTTGGAAACAAAAGAAGTGTACGCTCTCTGTCGTTGTGCCTTGGGATGTTCCATACAATAAGTCTAAATATTTTCAAAAGCTCGTACGAGTGCTCGGTTGGACGGGATCGATAGGCGACGGCCTTTGCGCCACCACGACAGACTTGAGTCGAAGGAAAACTAAAATGCTAGAAGTTAGCAAATGCAAGGCGTGCTTGAATAACCTTACGCTAATACTGCCGAACGATGTTAAACTTGACTCGATGGAGAACACATGCTAAGTTAACATGTCGCGTGCGTGCCTGACTAGTCTTGTATCGACCTAGCAAGTGAGCGCGCAAACTTGAATATAGTCCGTACGGGATGGTTATGCGGCACAACTTAGTCCGCGTGTCGCGCACCTCGACTTTGGTGCAATCGAGTTGCGAGCGATATCAAGTACCGCTCGGTCGGGAACGGAGATACACTTAGAGTGTATATCGATATGAACGCTATCAAACTAACGCTTAGGCGTGCACGGAAGATTTATTGGATTTTGAGGATTAGTGCGAACGACTTAGTACGTCGAGACGACGTGAGCGATTACGCTAGATATTCGTCGAACGAATCTGAAGGATGTCTTAGCGCATGATACAAATATGATTGTGGATTAAATAGGATGGCTTGAACCCGAGTGGTGTATGTGATAAGTTCGAGAAATAAGAATGAATATCGACGTCTAAATCGTATGGCTCGAATCCGAGTGGTGTATGGATGTTCTTGGAAAATCATTCGAGCGAAAATTGAGGATTTCGAAACACAACGAGTACGTCGGCGAGGCGATGCGATCGCGCAAAGCCTTAGAAAGCGTCACGCTTAGATGGTCGTGACTTTAAATGTCCCGAACGAGATGTCGTTCGGACAACTTGTCAATGGGCAACGCAAGTTAGAAAATGGTTCGGAACGATGAATGAAAATGAATGTTCTTGATCGAGGAAACTTAGAGGATCGTACGTACGATTTTGGATTGATACAAATGAATTGTGACATGAGTTTGAACAACGATCTTGAAACTAGCTTGAGGAATAGCAGTTGAACTTGATCTTGAATATTAAATAAAATTGTGGAATATCCAACTCGGACAACTGCATCAACGCACGACTCGAAATTGGTTACAAAGAAAGATCATCAGGTTACGCATATCGTCGATGGTATTGAGGTGTATCAAAGATCGATATGCGATAACTCGGGGTACTCTGACTCGGCGAATGACGATCGTGCAAATGTCATTGTTCCGTTGGATGCTATAATCGGGATGTTAAAATGTGTCGAGGAAAAGATAGACTTGGCTCGAGGATTTCCTAGTTGAACGAGTGACGGGCAGACTATCGAATTGAGATCTTGGCCTAGATGAAAATGAAATACTTGGATCTACTTCGACGATAACCCCAACATCGATATTCTTATCTTATGCGAGCGTAACTCCACCTCGCACATACGTCACGCCGATTAGGGCGATCACTCCGCGTGAGCGCTGGTATGGTGATTCATACAGCGGGGGTGATCAAACTAGCATGGCGTAGCAATCTGTATGCTTCGACTTGTGGTTTGACGCGAAGGTGACTCGAGAATGGATTGTATGCTTGAAGAATTGAATTTGAGGATTGCGTAGGTCCAATCCGCGTATCGAGAATGAACGAGTCTAGACTCAAACAAGAGTTACGCCCTGATGAGAATGATTATTCGGGAGCGTTACATGGTGATTCATGAGCCGTCGTGGATAATCGGACTTGCGTGAGATTGGGGTGCAACGTATTGTCGAGCTAGATGACCTCGTGATCGAATACATGAATTCGTTAGAGTTGGTAAGTTGAATGAATTCGAATATGCGCAACGAATGCATTAATGCGAATAGGTGATCGTGATCGATGTTTAAAAATCTGAGTGACCAAGCTTGGGTAGAAAATTCCGTACTGTCGACTTTGGTTTGACCCTAGGATTGGGGTCAGTATTGGTATTATTGTTGGGGAACTATGATTCCAATCCTGACATTGACTTAGCCTCGCAAAGATTGGCCTAGCGGTTAGGCGAAACACCCCTGTTGCAAGAGTTATCAATCGAAGAATTGATTTTAAGGATTGGTTTGGACGGATAGTGTGAATCACGAATATAGGAAACCCTGCTCACGAGATTCGGCTAACATGCATATATTTCAGGGATGTCGGAGTATGTGCACGATGCGACTCGAGTGAGAATGTCGAATTCTCTATCATGCGGCTTGGCTGAATGCATGTATTTTGGGGACGCTTGGAATGCGTGCATGACCCAGCCAAGTGATACAATGAGTTCAAGCAAGACTTGAGGAATGGAAATGTGTCGAAGATCTTGAAATTGCGTTAAGTAAGGGATCGATACTAGTACGAGCGTGGCTCGGAATCCAAGAAACGTGTGAGCGGAGTGTGCGTGAACGACAACGAGATTGACCCTAAACAAGTGAATGATATGGAATCGATATCGTACAAGTAAAAGTTGGTATAACGAATTGAACCATTGATAGGAAGATATACTCGATGATAGTGCAATACTTAGTCTTGAATAAGGACAAAAATTACTTAGACTTGGTCGACCCCGCTAAGAAGAAATCATACTGATTTCGTTGACACAAACGCTTGAGAAGCGAATCGGGTCATCTCGATGACCGAGATAAATGAAAGTGAGTTTGCCTCAGCCTACGACCCTCGTATTTGACGAATTACAACGTGCCTCGTGAAACCATTTTCGTCCTATGACACGGAGAAAGAGCAACCAAGACGAAGAAACACTTGAATTGAATAAGTACCATCAACTCTAAAATGAATGAAAGGCTATTCAATAAAATCGACCAAACGCGTGCGACACGAACTTAGAAAGATATCAAGTATGGTTCGATGCCATCGAACGATAGAGCCGTTCGATGAAATTGTCTAAAAAACACGACGACATGAGTTAAGGAATGGTAGGATGACCTGCACTCAGGAAGTCTCGAGGACGAGACTTATTTTGAGTGGTGTATTATGTAACGACCCGTTCCGCCCTAGTGGAACGCCGATTCAAACGGCAAGTGCAACGACTCAAGCGAGCCGTCGACCCGAAGAGTTGGCATCGACCAGATGAAGAATCGATGCAAGGCTTACATTTGACCCGTCAAGATGAATCCAGACTTAGACTTTCAAAGGCGCGCTCGGAGTATCGCTCGGCCGATACGAACCTCGCTAAGGTGGGTGGCTCCGATGAACCCGTCTTTGCTTAGCCTAGACACATAATAATACAAACACTATCATGAGAATCGCTAGGCGATAACCCCGCGCATGCTAATAAATGACTCAACGCACCTAGCTAAGGGAATAATCCCATCTTGCATGCTTGTTTAGAACATGGAAAAGAACTTGGAAAATGCGAACTCTCGCACCGCGCTCTACGCTCGTGCTAAGGCACAAGCTTACGTTTATGTTTCTTATGCGGCCAACAATGAAACAATGAATGGGTTACAACAATGAAACGGGAAGAATATCAATATAGTCGTTCCGAGTAGAGTATAGCAACATTGAAAGGCTATAGGACCGATGGGTCGCCAAGGCGACTCCCACTCTGGGAGTTGCGTAATGCGTGAATGAATGAATCAACGAATAAAATGAATGAATGAATGAATGAATACATGAATGAATCTATGAACGAACGAACAAGTGAAAGAAAGAAATGAAAGAAAGAATACTGAAAGTTAAGAAAGAAAAAGAATGGTTAGCGACAGGTGTGACGGGCACGTGCAACGGGGCTCGCTACCCGCGCTGTACGGACGCCAACCTGGTCGATAACGCATTATGGCTAAGGGTTAGCCTACGGCTCGGAGATAGCCGTTAAGTGAAAATGACAAGACAATACGAAATGGTCGTGGACAAACGGCACGGGCGATGGGGGAAATACCGTGGCCATGCAGTGATTCTGCGGCACGGGCGTTGTGTGGAGCATACCGTGGCCGGCCTAGGCGGAATCAAAAGTCGAGGCTTACGGGCTGCTTAGGTGCGGGCTTGGACACCGGAAGACGTAAGTGCAGGGTATTTCAAGAGACTTAACGGGGTGTACCAGTCATCACCCTATGCTAAGTTGAGAAATACCAAGGAGAAATTCCAAAATGGCTTGCAAAGCCAGCGACTGGTGCATATAGATTAAGTGGACTTTGCTGGTGGCTATCCACGTGCAAGTCCTTGCATTGAAATCAAAGTAGTCTAAGTTAAATGAACAAGCGCCTACTGAACGGCTTGAAACGTATCACACCAAATAACAAGAGTACTTCAAACAAACGAGTTAGAAAATGTGCCTACGACGTGCTAGAACCCGAGGCAGGAACACGCCCTTGATATTGAAAGTTCACATGAATCACGTTAAGTTATTCTTATGAAATATTGACTAACTTGGTTTACTTTGGACGGGATGGCCGGACGGTAAGTATGGGTAAGTCATGCATGTATTTACCATGCAATATTGAATTTGGCAACACGAGATAGGTTATAAAATATGCATGAAACTGATCCTAAGGCAAGATTAGAAAGACAATGAATGATAGACGGTGCACAAAAGTAAATGGAATGTGTTTGGTAATAATAGCATTATGGCGAGCTAGCCTCCCCACCAGTGCATAACAATGTACTGATAACCCCACAGTCTGCTTGCAGGGTCCAGGAGACGCCGGCGGGTGCAGAGCTTCCATCGAACGTGTTAAGGCGCGGAGCCAACATCCGGGGCCTTGGGACGTTGCAAGAAGCTGAAGCACCTATACAGGACATAATGTATCGGAACATCGCCATGAATCATTCCATGTTGTAAGCCACTTGGCACGCCTTTTATGTTTCAGAGAGAGAGAGCTTGAGCGATTTGTAATATCGGCCTAGCGCCGCTTGTAAACTTCTTGAATATCAATAAAGAATTTGAATTCGCTTCAACTTGTGTTCATTTACTTTCCGCTGCAAATGGGGACACTCTGTGCGACTCTGTGGCCTAGCTCAAATCGGCCGTTTCTGGACTTGGCCTTGCACGGGCGCAACCTAGGCCCGTGCGGCATCACGCCTTAGCGAGGACGATCGCTCTCTCCTACGGGAGCGGGGATGACTGAAAGTCCAACACAGAATAGTACAAGTCCAAAGTCTCAGAGTCAACAATCTCAAATACAAATACTTAATAATAACAAGCCAAAGTGTAATCTGGAGACTAAGTCCAGTACAAAACTAATCTAGCTAAGTTACTCCAATACCTCATTGGCTGGAGCTAACCCTTGCTGAACTAGTGTCTCCAAGTCTAAGCCAATTATGTCGTGGGGACCGTTGTAGGTAGGACACTACTCCTCGCCATAATCTGTAAAATTTTGTCAACATATCTAGTCAGGATGGAACAAGCACAATCTTCAATAACAGTTCTAGTTAGACGATTGAAAATTAACAATAAATAGAGAGAATATACAAGTAAAGTGGTACATACATGAATCATGGTAAGGCATATCAAGACTATAAATGATGTAAGAACAAGAGAACAATGTATATTATGTACAGGAATCAGGAAAACTATAATCTATGTGAGTTTAGCACTAGTTTCAACATGTGATCGGCTTAGGAACTTGCAGAGGAAAAATGGCCAGGCTAATCATACGTGCGGTATATGATTAACACTCACAAGGAACAAATCTTGCACATGGAGGATTTGATCACATATCTACGCTACCCCTGTCCCCGACTAGTACAGTGGATCCAACCATGACACGTCATGACACGTATTCTCTAAAAGGTAGCTAGCCTTCGCAGGATCGTATCTATACAATGTACAAGGACAAGGAAAACTTGTACAAGATATACCAAAGAATATAAGGAATAACATCTCATGACGGGATCCAGGCCAATACCAATCCGTGTGAACAATGTTATAAGAGAACAAAGATATTTTTCTAAATACAGGAAACATAGACGATATCATAAAACGGAATTACTATAAGAGAATGTACTCGCCTGAGATCCGATAAAAATATGTCCACAGTGTAATCTAGCTCAGAGTGAAGTCACAGACCTAAAGATGAGATATACATGAGTTAAATAGGGTTTAACAGTGTTAGGCATGATTTCTAGAGTAGGCTATGCAAATCTAGGTCAAACTCAGTCAAACTAAGTCAAACCAAGTCAAACTAAGTCACACGGTCATACAAAGTCAAACTAGATCAAACTAGGTCATGCTAAGTCAATATAAGTAAAGCTAAGTCATACATTCTAGATCATACTAGGTCAAGGGTTGACCTACAGTTGACTTTTGGTCAACTCCTAGTCTATTTTAATTCTAATTGGCTAATGGTTGACTCACAGTGACTTTTGGTCAACTGGTCAACTCTGTTCGACTCATCCAATGTAGGTCCAATGTTGACTTGCAGTTGACTTTGAGTCAAAACAGTCAACCTTGGTCAAACATGGTCAAATCTAAGTCAAGTATCCTATTCCTAGTTATTACTACCAAGATACCCAAATTCTAACCATTACCTACCAAGATACCCAAATTCTAACTATTACCTACCAAGATAACCCAAGTCTAACCATTACCTACCAAGATAACCCAAGTCTAACCATTACCTACCAAGATAACCCGAGTCTAACCATTACCTACCAAGATACCTAAATTTAACCATTACCTACCAAGATAATCCAAGTCTAACCATTATCTACCAAGATAACCCACTTACCTTATCTCTATATGTATCTTATATCAATACCTTAAATATCTAGGTAATACCTTAACACCCCATCTATTTAGAGTAGTAGATAACTCACTATCCTAGGCTAATAGATCCCCATTTCTTTAGACTATCTACCCATCTATCTTCATCCTACCAATATCTTACCCTAAGACTATAGGTAAATCCCATTACCTTGTCAATACCTTAGACTTCTCATTTACCCTCCAAGATACTAACTATCCCTCCAAGATACTAACTTGTATCTAACACTATAACTTACTAGTATCCTAATCTCTAAGATACTAAAATATATATTTAGGACACTAGCTATATACATCTAACTATCTAACATATACTTTTAGTATCCTAAATTCTAAGTTACTAACTAGTAGTATCCTACTCAAGGTAATATGACACTCTGACTTATGACACCAAGATACCAACTTACATCTCTAGACTACTATATATCCACTAACTTAGGATACTAATTTCTAATATAGGATACTAACTCTATATCTAAGCTATCCTAGGATACTAACCAAGATAATATATTTTATCCTATTGGTATTCCAATACCCTTACCTTGGTTGGAAGTCCAAAACCTTAGTCTAGGTATAAATACCTTATTCTCCCAATACCAAAATTATAGTTATCTAGTATCTATTTATCTACCTAAAGCCATTAGATAACCAATACCTTAGTATCCAGCCCTGGTATCTAGGTAACCATACCTTACCTTGAAGGTAAACCCCATACCTTGAAGGTAAACCCCCTATTACCTTGTCTTGAAGGTAAACTCACTACCTTACCTTCTGATAAGGAAACCCTTTACCTTAAAGTATGGTAATCATAATATCCTAGGATACCAACATCTAGTATCCTAAGATACTGCCTACCTACAAACTAACCACACTTAAATCTAATCTATACAAGATATAACTTATCTAACTATCTAAGATATCTAACTATTGGGATACTAACTCATCTAATCTTCATCCACACACACACAAACCATGGATAAACAAGATAATATCTAACTATAACATATATGTATATATCCATGTCTAACTCTAACCAACTAACATATGTCATATCTATAATAACATAGACTAACACAACTAACTATCTAACTTATACAAGATACCACTATCTAACTTCTAAGATACCTCTAACCTCTGCATAGATCCTAACATAACTATTAACATATCCATACATACAACATCTAAGTTCCTCTCCACTCCAACACACACACACAAACACATATACCAAATACCCCCTCTCTTCTAACACACCCACACACATCTATATACAAACACACTACTACTCAACCAAAACACAAATTACTCAACAAACCACACTAGCCTCAAGTCAAATAGGATGGCATGATCCTCCCATTCTCTCACCTTCACACACATTACACTACCATCTATACAATATCAAACATACACTAGCACATATCCTCTATCAATCTCACATATATATATATATATATATATATATATATATATATATATATATATATATATGTACTATATCATACATATCTTGACAACCTATGATACCTACATTCACTTGATATCCATACTAATAGGCTCATAGGATACACAAAATGTCCTATCGTATAGTCAGTTTTCTACTTAAAACCAATACTGCACCTATTAGACATATTCACTAAATTTTAGGTATTAAAATGTCATAGCTCTTCGTATTAGCTTTCTGAAACTTCAAAGGACCGCATTTTCGTGTCCGAAAGCTTCCGGAATCGCGGAAAACACCGAAACACGTTCGTCTTTCAGACAACTGACACTCAAACAGTTTTACATAAAGTTTTAGGATGATTTTGGCCCATTAATATATATTTGGAAACCTAATTTCGATATGGTTCTTTTAAAAAAAGGGAGATTAATCGGAGTTCTGAGCTAGGAGTTATGACATTTCTAAGTTGCTATAGCTACTAAAAACATGGATGAAATTATGACGAATTTGGATTGTTTTGGACAAAAGAAACACATACTAACTATATTATATAGGATACTAACTAGATTATCTAACTCACTAACTTAACACTAAACACCCACACTCTATCACATACACATAAGACATATCAATATAATACAAAACCCCCAAATCTGTCCACATCCATAAATATAACAATATTTGATATTTTTACAAAAAATAGGGCTTGAAGGCCATAATACATAGATTCAAACATTGGTATCCAAATG